>NW_012192829.1:2645872-2679328 GCF_000504015.1 Erythranthe guttata
GCACACACACACACACACACACACACACACACACACACATACATATATATATATATATATATATATATATATATATATATATATATATATATATATATATATATATATATATATATATATATATATATATGTGTGTGTGTGTGTGTGTGTGTGTGTGTGTGTTTTCCACTAAATGTATTAACAATAACGAGTTTTATCTTATTTGTGGTTCTCGATATAGAGTAATGGATTATGGTTTCATGTGGATGCTGCTTATGCTGGAAGTGCTTGTATTTGTCCGGAATTTCGTCACTTTATTGATGGTGTAGAATTAGCCAACTCTTTTAACATGAATGCACACAAGTGGTTCTTGACCAACTTTGACTGCTCGGCTCTTTGGGTGAAGGTACACGGTCGATTTTGTAATAAGGGATTCACATTTGACTCTGTTATAAGTATAACAAACAAACAAAAAGGCATTGTTTGAAACAGGAGAGAAGTGCACTGGTCCAATCATTATCGACGAATCCCGAGTACCTTAAAAACAAAGTAAAGTTTTTTTTATTCAACGATTTCAGTATACTCGTTAATTTATCCTCGATGTTTTTTTTTACTGAGTGTATTAATTAAAAAAAAAATATCTTGTATAACATGTTTAATAATTAATAATTTGATTTCAGGCTTCTCAAGGAAACACGGTCGTGGATTATAAAGATTGGCAAATCCCGTTAGGACGCAGATTCAGGTATGTCACAATATTCTTGATTAGGAATTATATATTATATATCCACACAATGTATAAAAATAAACTAAAATGAGGGTCGATAAAATTTATCTTTTCAACCACTCGTCGTTTTCTTTTGCAGATCTCTGAAACTGTGGATGGTGTTTCGACTTTACGGGTTGGAAAACTTGCGGACTTACATAAGAAGCCATATTGAATTGGCTAACAAGTTCGAACAACTCGTTAAGCTAGACCCGAGATTCGAGGTAAATAACAAGTCTTGAAATATACTCATTAAAAAATGTATGTATATATATTGATTAACACCATGCAAATTGCATGCAGGTTGTTGCCCCTCGGAATTTCTCCCTAGTTTGCTTTCGCCTTTTGTCTACGCAAAAGGATCTAGAATGTTCTAACAGATTGAACCGCGAATTACTCGATGCAGTGAATTCGACTGGAAAACTCTTCATCTCTCACACAGTATATGCTCAGATTAAAAATTAAAATAAAAAATAAATTGCTTCAGATTACAAATAATATGCATGGCCTTGATATATTAATTTTAAAATGTATTTATTTATTATTTTTTTTAGGTTCTTTCGGAAAAATACGTATTACGATTGGCGGTGGGGGCCCCACTGACTGAAGAGAGGCATGTGGTTTCAGCTTGGGAAACTTTGCAAGAAAATGCTTCTGCTTTACTAGTAAGGAATTAAACTCTTCATTCTATTTAATTAAAATAAGCTATATTTTAATTTTTAAGTTGCTGCATCAACTTTTTTGATTTATAAGTATTTGATGATTAATAAAAAAAAAAAATTGCATTGGGTATTTGTACCATACAAAACAGTTAAATTTCTAAATTAAGTAATTAAAGTTGATTTTTAGTTTTTTTATTTATGATAATACCGAAATTTTTAAAAGTGGGCTGACATTTATATGATCCAAGTGGAAATGTGTTATGACTAATATGGGCTGGGCTGGGGCCCACTTTAGTTGTGGGAAAAAGATGGGGGCCCACTTGGATTTAGCTTTTCAAAAGTCCATACACTAGGACACGTGTCTTCAAGTGGAAACCACGTGTGATGATGATGACGACCAAACTCCAACTTAAAAGAGGACAAAAGTTAAAAAAAGCCAAAAACAATGCACGTTATTTGGATAATTATTGGGTAAATTACGAAAATACCCCTGAAGTTAAGCTAAATTGTGAAAAATACCCCTATCTATTTGTAATCACTAAAAACTTCCCGATGTTTGTTTTCATCTTACGCCGAACCGGCGAACCCCTTAAGCTGTTATTCTGCCCCTACAAACGTGACATTTCTTTCTGTTGCCTTTTGAATATAAAATTACCCACATTGAATATAATTTTTTTTTTAATCCAAGTAATATTTTCCATGTAAGACAAAAATAAACTTCGGGGAAATTTTGATAATTACAAATGAGTGTTTTTTCGTAATTTAGTTTGAGTTCAAGGGGGTTACGTAATTAACATGATTTACACTTGCATTAAAATGATTAAAATTCTGATTTTCGCATAACATCCCTATTTAACAATTATCAGAATCGAATTACACCATATTTGACACACAATAAAAAAGGTGATCGAATAAAGTTAAATGACATTTTCCATTAAGAAAAATTAGATGACCTAATATTCCAATTACTCCGATTAGTTATTACTTATTTCACAATGCACCAATTAGTTATTACTTATTAGTGCTTCGAATCCCAATTCCGGTAAAAATCAATTCGAGTCGTCGTTGGTTGTCATTTTGTCATCAATCCCGATTTTTTTATGTCTTAATTTACTAATTTCGAAGCATTGCAAGCGTGTTGAAATTTGAACAAACGTGGTCCCGTCGTAAGGAAACGACCATAATGGTTGGAGTAAGTGAACCTGTGTCAACTGCATTCGACTCGAGTTTAATTCACACAAATCATTATTTTGTTTAATTATATATAATTGAATTAAAATTAAAATTCCCTTCCTTGCACCAAAAGGCGAAATCCCTCGCCCGCAGCTGCCAGGATTCGATCCTAGGACCTTGCACCAACTTACCACCTCCGGAACCAGTTGAGCTACACCCATGCGGGCTAAAAAATTCCCTTCCTCAATCTCAAAGATGAGCTACTCTAGCACGGCTCCACTGCAACCGCACAACAGTACAAAATGTAGCAGCTGTGCATGAAGAAGCCGAGCCGAGCCGAGCCGCTTTAATTTAATTAGACCGTCTTGTAATTAATTGTATCCTTAAAATTAAATTGAAAACTAAAGTAAAATATTCTTAATTGATAATGAAAATTACATTTCATCGACTATTAACTAATCCCCATATTTAAATGCGCTAATTAATAATTAATATAATTAATTAATAAGCTTTTGTCACTCACATACAGTCATCAAAGCATCATCTCCACTCCAAAAATCATACTACACCAGCCAGTAGAACAAATACCTGCGGGGTTGGTGGTGCAATTCTCTCTCTCTCTCTCTAAAAGTAGCAGTTGCTGTAGTGTACAATTTCTCTCTCCTCTTTAAAAAAAAACCCTTCATATTTATACTGCAGAATTCTGCCTCGGCGATCACGACAGGCCCGAAAAAAGCGCATTTTACAGTAAAGCAGCACAAGCCCAGGTTAGTTTCTGGTGTTTTCTATACTGGGTTGGTTTCAGATTCAAATTTATGATTCTCCGTTTGCATATTCTGTAGGGTTTTTATGATTCAAAATGATTTCTTTTTTCATGTGCTGATTTTTTTTCTCCTTTCTCTTAGGTCGTTAGGTTGCGCGTTGGGCACAATTTCTGTTGCCAGATGGTGAAAAATGTCCTTTACACTGTTTGATTTATCACCCGTTGTAGTAATATTATCTAGCTTCATTAATAGCGTGGGGATTGTTCTTCAGCTCACAGTCATTGATTTCCGTCATTTTCCTGGTTTAAAGATTGGTATCCGTAATAAATATTATGGGTATCAATCTTTTCTCGGCTACTGAAACGACAGCGTTTGGAGCCTCAAACCATCTCCCGGGCACCTTTCGGACACTGCCCGTAATAGAATTAGCGTCGGTTTGCATCAACTTGACTCTGTTTCTTGTGTTTATCTTCATTGTATCTGCAAGACAGGTTGTATTATGTTTCGGTCGGATTCATTCTCTCAAGGATGAATTGACCCGAAGCTCGGCAGCTATTAGGCATAGGGATGGTGAGGCAATTCGTAACATTGTGATCGGTAAAGATTACAAAGCTTCGGTTTTCTGTTGCTTTTATGTTTTGTTCATCCAAATTTTGGTGTTGGGGTTTGATGGTGTCGGTCTAATTTTACGGGAGGTTAAAAATTCCGATTGGGCCGTTATACTATTGCCTGCAGCCCAGTCTTTAGCTTGGTTTGTGCTGAGCTTTTCAGTTCTTTCTTGCAAACACAGAGCTGCTGAGAAATTTCCTTTGTTGTTGAGAATTTGGTGGGCTGCTTCGTTCGTAATTTGTCTGTCTACTTTGTATGCTGATGGTAGAGGATTTTTGTCAAAAGGATCAGGGCATTTGAGTTCTCATGTTTTGGCGAATTTTTTCGTTACCCCGCCTCTTGGTTTTCTATGTTTTGTTGCTGCTAGGGGTGTTACTGGTATACAGATTTGTCGAAACTCTGATCTTCAAGAGCCATTGCTGCTAGAAGAAGAAGCAGGGTGTCTTAAGGTTACTCCTTACAATGAGGCTAGCCTTTTCAGTTTGGCCACTCTTTCCTGGTTGAACCCACTTCTTTCAACCGGGGCAAAGCGGCCACTCGATCTGAAAGATATCCCATTGCTCGCGCCAAAAGATCGTTCCAAGACTAACTATAAAGTACTGAACTCAAATTGGGAGAAGATGAAGGCTGAGAATCCTCAAAAACAACCTTCTCTAGCTTGGGCTATTCTCAAGTCCTTTTGGAAAGAAGCCGCTCGAAATGCAGTATTCGCCGGGTTGAACACTTTAGTTTCGTACGTGGGACCATACTTGATTAGCTATTTTGTCGATTATCTCGGAGGGAAGCAGACTTACCCACACGAGGGCTATGTTCTTGCCGGAATTTTCTTCAGTGCTAAACTGGTAGAGACTTTAACAACCAGACAGTGGTATCTTGGTGTAGACATTTTGGGTATGCACGTTCGATCGGCTCTCACAGCAATGGTATTCCGAAAGGGGCTAAGAATTTCTAGCACAGCTAGGCAAAATCACTCCAGCGGCGAGATTGTTAACTACATGGCTGTGGATGTGCAGAGAGTAGGGGACTATTCTTGGTACCTACACGACATTTGGATGCTTCCTTTCCAAATTATCTTAGCGCTCGCTATTCTGTACAAGAATGTCGGAATTGCATCTGTCGCCACACTTATCGCCACCGTTATATCCATTGTTGCAACTGTGCCGGTGGCAAAGATTCAAGAAAGTTACCAAGATAAGTTGATGGCGGCAAAGGATGATCGAATGAGGAAGACTTCTGAATGCCTTAGAAATATGAGGATTCTCAAATTGCAAGCGTGGGAGGATAGATATCGAGTGAAGCTCGAAGAAATGCGTAGTGTGGAATTTAAGTACCTTCGAAAAGCTCTCTACTCGCAGGCTTTCATCACGTTTATATTCTGGAGTTCGCCGATATTTGTTTCGGCTATTACATTCGGAACTTGTATCTTATTAGGCGGTCAGCTTACAGCTGGCAGTGTTCTTTCCGCTCTGGCTACTTTCCGCATCCTGCAAGAACCGCTTAGAAATTTTCCCGACTTGGTTTCGATGATGGCTCAGACAAAAGTCTCTCTCGATCGAATTGCGGAATTTTTACAGGAGGAAGAGCTGCAAGAAGATGCGACGATCTCATTGCCACATGGCATTTCCGATGTGGCCATTGAGATAAAAAATGGAGAGTTCTGTTGGGATCAAACATCCTTTACACCGACCCTTTCGAGCGTAGAAGTTAAGGTAGAGAAGGGAATGCGTGTGGCTGTATGTGGTGTGGTGGGCTCTGGCAAATCGAGCTTCCTTTCTTGCATCCTCGGTGAGATTCCAAAAATTTCGGGTGAAGTAAGTTTGGTTCTGTGGATGCTATAACTTTCATTCTTTGTCACCTTTTTCGTTTGAGTACTAAATTTGGCTGTCGAGCCTTATTGACTTATCTGTGGCTGTGTATACTTTAGGTTAGAATATGTGGTTCTGCAGCGTATGTCTCTCAGTCGGCTTGGATTCAATCGGGAAATATAGAGGAAAATATCCTATTTGGAAGTCCAATGGACAAGGCAAAATACAAGAGTGTTATTCATGCGTGTTCGCTGAAAAAAGACTTGGAGCTATTTTCGCACGGCGATCAAACCATCATTGGCGATAGAGGCATAAACCTGAGTGGCGGTCAGAAGCAACGAGTGCAACTTGCGAGGGCGCTATATCAAGATGCTGATGTTTATTTACTTGACGACCCCTTTAGTGCTGTTGATGCACACACGGGCTCTGAATTGTTTAAGGTTTGAACATGATTTAATTATTATTCATTTGTTTTCGGATTAAGAAAACTGAAATCGCTAAGAATATTTATGTGGAAATTGCAGGAGTATATAATGACAGCGCTGGGTACAAAGACTGTGGTTTTTGTCACTCATCAAGTCGAATTTTTGCCAGCTGCTGACTTGATTTTGGTACCGTCTTCATTGGCTTTTGATAATTTCATGCTCAATGTTTATATTTTTCCTCGTCTGCTTGAAATCATAACTGCATGGGAAACAGAAATTCGGCATTCATTTATGCACATATTTTGATTGCACTTCTGCTCAATTATTGTTGTACATTCCAATCACGTAATTATTTTCCACATGTACTTGTACCTTGTAGGTTCTGAAGGAAGGTCGTATTATTCAAGCTGGAAAATACGACGAACTTTTGCAAGCAGGAACAGACTTTAGCACATTGGTCTCTGCTCATAACGAAGCCATCGAAGCTATGGAGTTCTGCAATCTACCTTCTCAAGAATCAGATAATATTGATCCTCTGAATATGCTTACTCTCATGACTAAAAAAATTGATTCAATCGGTAAAACCAATGCTGACATGGCGAAAAAGAAAGTTCAAGAAGGCGTATCGCCTTCTGATCTAAAAGCAATCAAAGAAAAAAAGAAAGCTAAACGCTTGAGGAAAAAGCAGCTAGTGCAGGAAGAGGAACGAGAGAGAGGAAGAGTCAGCATGAAAGTGTATCTATCGTATATGACAGCTGCTTACAAGGGCTTGTTGATTCCGTTGATCATTATCGCACAAACATTATTTCAAGTACTTCAAATAGCTAGTAGTTGGTGGATGGCTTGGGCGAACCCTCAAACCGTTGGGGACAAACCGAAAACAAGCAGTATGGTGCTTATTCTCGTTTATATGGCACTTGCTTTTGGGAGCTCCGTTTTCGTATTCATCAGAGCTGTTCTTGTCGCTACATTTGGTCTTGCCGCTGCTCAGAAATTATTTCTGAAAATGATCAGAACGATTTTTCGCGCACCGATGTCTTTCTTCGACTCTACGCCAGCTGGACGAATACTGAATCGTGTATGCTGACATCACTACATATATTTTTTTTCATATATATTTTTTTTCTGTTTTAGTATTCATGTGTATAATTGTTTATTGTGATTACTATAGGTGTCCATTGATCAAAGTGTTGTTGATCTCGATATTCCGTTCAGGCTCGGTGGCTTCGCTTCGACGACAATCCAACTTCTCGGTATTGTTGGAGTTATGACACAGGTGACCTGGCAAATTTTGCTGCTTATTATTCCGATGGCGATTGTTTGCTTATGGATGCAGGTAGGTTTATTATTCCAATGTCATTTTAGTATTTGATAATTTCTTCTTGTATAAAATTGGATTTCGTTTTTTTTTTTGGCTTTCCGCAAATGCAGAAATATTATATGGCTTCATCGAGAGAGCTAGTTCGAATTGTTAGCATACAGAAATCCCCGATAATTAATCTTTTTGCCGAATCGATTGCTGGAGCACCTACTATTAGAGGTTTTGGGCAAGAAAAGAGATTCATGAAGAGGAATCTTCATCTTCTTGATTCCTTCACTCGTCCATTCTTTTGCAGCATTGCAGCCATTGAATGGCTTTGTCTGCGCATGGAATTGCTCTCGACTTTTGTGTTTGCTTTTTGCATGGTCTTACTCGTCAGCCTTCCCGGTGGAAAAATAGATCCAAGTACGTAAAAATCACCTTTAATTTTTCTTTTAATGGCAATAATTCATGCATGTCGATCTTTTTCAGGCTTCGAGTTGATGTTAAAAAAAAATATTATTGTAAATAGAAAGTATCCCTTTTTATATTGACTTTGTGACGTTGACGTCTTTCGTTTTTTAGGTATGGCAGGCCTAGCTGTGACATACGGTCTAAATATGAACGCACGGCTATCTCGATGGATACTTAGCTTTTGCAAGCTCGAAAACAAAATCATCTCTATAGAAAGAATACATCAATACTGCCATATACCTAGTGAAGCACCGATACTTATCGACAATTCGCGACCCCGACCCTCATGGCCAGAAGAAGGCACAATCGAACTAATCGATTTAAAGGTGTGCACTTTTTTTCGATATTTTATTTATTCATTTAATCGATTTCCAAAAACTTGTCTTTAATTGTGTGTTTTCTCTCTCTAGGTTCGATACAAGGAGAGTCTTCCTGTTGTGCTCCACGGCGTCTCGTGTGTATTCCCGGGCGGTAAGAAAATCGGAATTGTTGGGCGAACTGGGAGTGGTAAATCCACGATGATCCAGGCTCTGTTTCGATTGATTGAGCCGACAGCTGGCAGAATAATTATCGACAATATTGATATTTCGACGATTGGTCTTCATGACCTTAGAAATAGGCTGAGTATCATACCACAGGATCCGACATTATTCGAAGGAACTATTAGAGGCAACTTGGATCCACTCGGAGAGCATTCAGATCAAGAAATTTGGCAGGTACACATATGATTTGATTAAATAATCAAGACTTGTGTAACTATTTTTTCCGGGAATCGTGTATTGGACCCTTTTAATCCAATTGTACAATCGGGCTCGTGAAATTGCATAATCTTATCTCGACAATCAACACGACCCTTAACACTGTCTTTGCATATGTTTGTTTTGTTTAAATTCATCATTACAAATTTTATAATATTTATATCGTAATTAATTAAATCGCTGCAGGCACTCGATAAGTCGCAGCTGGGGGAAATAGTTCGCGAAAAAGAGCTTAAGCTTGATACACCAGGTAAATTAAAATTACTATTTTAGAGTGGTTATGCAAAATCAAGATTTTGTTGAACCACTGAATTCTAACAAATGATCTTTTTTTTTTTTCAAAAATTATGTTTGGCAGTTATAGAAAACGGAGATAATTGGAGTGTGGGCCAGCGGCAGCTAGTGTCTCTGGGACGGGCTTTGCTTAAGCAGGCAAGAATATTGGTTCTTGATGAAGCTACGGCTTCGGTTGACTCAGCCACAGATAACCTTATTCAAAAGATAATAAGAACAGAATTTAAGGATTGCACTGTCTGTACTATTGCTCATCGAATCCCTACCGTTATTGATAGTGATCTCGTTTTGGTCCTCAGTGATGGTGCGCTACATAAAATTTCTCTTTTTTTTTCTTCTCATTTGCCGTTTCTTATAAACATGCAAAAAACAGTGGTTGATATTTTTTGGATCTTTGTTTGTGCGTTCTGCAGGTCGAGTGGCGGAGTTTGATACTCCCGGAAGACTATTAGAGGACAATTCTTCCATGTTTCTTAAGCTGGTATCGGAATACTCAACCCGTTCGAACGGAGATTTTTGATCTATTCTCGGAGAGGGAACAATTTTGTACTTATGTGCAATAAAATAGGTCTTTGTTGGAGGGAGGAAACAACATGTTGTAGAGCTTAAGAAAAGGGAAAAATAATTTATAATGTTTATATTCTTGAATCTTGATTATGTACTGAAGCTACATTGAATCTTTTCTTCAATATTTCTCTTACATAGAACACTCGAACACAATTTAACTAACACACCAGAATACTATATATATATATTTAATTTAATTATTTAATTTAATTTTAATTTTTTTAATAAATTATTTTGTATGAAAAAACATTATAGTAATTCAAATAATGTTTAAAGAAGAGAGAAATTTTAACTATAATTTTGAGAAAGTTTAAAAATAAATAAATAATAAACATATAATTTAATTATGGTGCAAGTGTGGGGAAAAAAATGAAAACGCTACCAAACGTTTAGCGATTTTACTGAGGCATATTGCATTTAGCGTTTTTTGTTCTAAATGCCGCAGCGATTGTGGAGCACGCGCTCTCGCATTCTAATATTTGTATTCCGAACAGTGTCTACCCCTTCTCTCTCACACACACACAGACGCATTCATCGGACTCAGCTGAGAAAGCAAAGATGCAGAGCGTCGGCAGGCGATTGGGTTACCAATACATCAGGCATTCGGCCGCTCCGATTTCTTCTTTCAAATCGGCTTACTCGCTACCCGATCAATGTAATTTATTTCTGCACATTTCTAGGGCTAATTACGCACATTTATCGATTGATGAGATGTTTTCTGCTGAATGTTTTATTCGATAATTGTGTTGATTTTGATTCAAACTTTTTTCAGATTATGGAGCGGATAATCCGAGATGGGCTTCTACTCTTGCCACCAAAGGCGTGGGGCATTTAGTGCGTAAGGGCACTGGTGGCAGATCATCTGTTAGGTGAATTTCATTTTGGAAACCCTACTTTTGCCTCTTCCGAACATTTCATTGCGTTTTCATGTTTACGATTTTAGAGGATTAGAATTGAACATTTCATTAATTGGTTGCGCATTTAACATTCTAACCTTACTAGAGCTGGATTTTTTTTAGCTTAAGAGAATTTTACATTAACATGATTTTTTCCATTGTTCAATGATTTCTGAACATTTGTCGGCACTTATCATTTGTTGGATGTGTTAAATTGAGTTAATACTGACAAATATGGTGTCTGACAGTGGCATTATCGCGACAGTATTTGGGGCTACAGGATTTCTGGGACGATATCTAGTGCAGCAACTCGGTGTGTTATCTAATCTTACATAATGCTTTCTAGCTGAAATTTTTGCACTGGATAAAAAGTGCTGCATTTTACCATAGAATTTGATTGATGCCTTTAACCTTGTATTTCACTTATTCTTGCATGCAGCTAAGATGGGTTCTCAAGTACTTGTTCCTTTCCGAGGCTCTGAGGATTCTCATCGTCACCTTAAATTGATGGGTGATTTGGGTCAGGTGAATTCCTGCATGGACTTCCATTAACTGGTTTATAAGTAAATGGTACCACAAACCTATGATTTGGGTTTTATTTAACATTGTTAACATGCAGATTGTTCCCATGAAATATGATCCTAGAGATGAAGATTCGATTAAGGCAGTGATGGCAAAGGCTAATGTTGTTATTAATCTTATCGGTAAGATGCTATGATCATGTAGCTATTTGTAAGTTTTTGTATTAATTGCTTTTGTTTAAAATCCTAGAACGTGTCTTGTGAACAGGAAGGGACTACGAGACCAGAAATTACAGTTTTGAGGAAGTGAACCATCACATGGCTGAACAGCTTGCTGTCGTATGTTTCTGTTCTACACTTTTCTTCTTTTCCTCAGATTATTTTTTATTTCATAACCTGAATCTACGTTCACCATAGTAAAAAGTGGTGATACATACCTAGTACTCTATTGGGAGGAATGAATGACTTCTCAGCTTATATTATATTAGCAATTCAATAATCATTATAATTGAACTTCCCTTCTAAATCCCAGGTCAAATAAAATATTTTTGGAACTATGTCACATAGGCCATTTATGATCTGAAGTTGTTGAACGTTCTCATTTTACTTATTTCACATTCGATATTATTTCCATTTTTTTGCAAATATGCCGACTCTAGATGATTCTCAATACTGTCCAATCTTGATAAGTCTTTGTGTACCAATGATGTTGCGCTTACTGAACGCGATGGTTTATTGTTGCCTATTATGAGTTTGTATATTGTTCCGAGTGATGTTGCAATTGATATGGATTACTCCTAGGTAGGTTGGCATTCTTTTTCTTCTTTTCTCTATCACGTTCTTGAAATGTCTCTTGCTTCTCACTTTCTATTCATGTCGTTCTCTTTGTTCAAAGATAGTTAGCGTTTATCAAGAATTTTAAAAATCCAAAAGGAAATGTATCAATACCGTATTGGTTGCTAATATTAAGTAGGTTAGAGGTAGTGAAAACCTTAGAAGTTTAGTGTTGTAACTAATAGTAGAGAAGGGATGGTAGGAGAACAATGAGGGCAAGTAGAAGGAGGTCTAGTAGGTTCCTGCTGTTTGGTTCGGTTGGATTCAGTGTGTGGGCTTTAGTCAACGTACGCAGATTATATAATATCCAGAAGTTGTTGCTCTCTTGGTTACTCTTGATCCTGGAACCCGTGATTTTAGTAATTTCTTGTAACCCTCGTCTTTTAGATTCTTGGTGTTGGTGCTATGGAGGGGTGTTGATTCTATGGTCCATTTGTTGTGTTCTATCGGCTAAGTTTGTGTGTATCTCTTGTATTAGAGCTGATTTGATGTGGTGATAGATGTGTTCTACGTATGCAGATTGCAAAAGAACATGGTGGCATCATGAGATACATTCAAGTTTCTTGCTTGGGAGCATCTCCATCATCTCCCTCCAAGCTGCTTAGAACTAAAGCAGCTGCTGAAGAAGCTATCTTGCGAGAATTGCCCGAGGTAAAATATGCATGAACTCTCTGTTTTCCTTGCTTCACATGGAGTTCTAATTGCTTTCCTTAGTTGTCTTTATTGTCAGTGCTCTGGTGGTGCATGATATCTATTTGTGATTTTCAAAATTATTGATCCCTTGTCTCCAGTTGCTTTTTCTGGTTTTATTGGTTTTCATTTGCTGTATCTGCTTGAGAGTAGTATCTTGAATATGGTAACCTTGTTTATTTATTTTTCTGAGAAACAGCTACTTTCTGATTTGATGTCCTTTAACTTGAGATAAATGTTTTTTGATCAAAGTTTATTCTTCCTCAGTTCTTCAAAACCAAACCATAATCTGTTTAATACAGTTAGAATCTAGCTTTTCAGTATTTTATTTGCTAAATGGTTGGATTCTTTAGGGTAGTGCACACAATAAATCCTTGTGGCAGATGTTGTTTCTTAATTTTACTGACTAATCTGCCTATCTTATTAAGGCCACAGTTGTGAGACCTGCTGTGATGATTGGTACAGAGGATCGAATTTTAAACCCATGGGCACATTTTGCAAAAAAGTACAGCTTTATCCCACTTATGGGGGATGGATCAACCAAGTACGCTTTCATACTATATAGATATTGTTCATGGTTTTTCAATTAATTATTGATGATATCATATGTTACTATCACACCTCTTCAGGATTCAGCCAGTATACGTCGTTGATGTTGCATCGGCAATTATTGCGGCCTTAAAAGATGATGGATCAAGCATGGGAAAAGTTTATGAACTTGGTGGACCCGATATTTACACAATGCACCAATTGGTATCCTTGAACTACTTTCTTTCGCCTCAAAATATTATATGCTGTTTTTTCCTGAAGTGATAAGAATGGATTTTTCTCTGTCCTATAGGCAGAACTCATGTTTGAAACGATTCGTGAATATCCTCACTACGTGAAGATTCCTTTCCCTATTGCTAAGGCAAGTTCTCCTCCATGCTTCCTTATTACCGTATTTGCAGATTTTATGCAGTTTCAACCTAAACTTTATTTGGAGATGGCTAACTGTAATCAACTCACGCCCCCAACCCCCCCAATCCAACCCAAACAAGAAACAAAGAACGAAGAGCACTGATTGATAAAGAAGTTGCTGATTGCTCATTGTTGTTTTTAGGCTCTATAAGACAATAATTTGGAGATCTATCAAACATTGAACTTTTACAACTGCTTTTTATCTATGTTGGGAGATGTGAACCTCAACAGTTGCCAAGAGAAAAAATAATAGAACATTTTGCCCATAGTTCTTTCCAATATACTCCTATTATAGCAAATTTATTGGCATCCTAAAATTCGATTCAGAATCTGGTGAACTGAGGTTTCTCCTGTGACATGTGTATCTGTGCATTTCATTGCTTTCCGCGATAATTTGGGTTTTCATTTAGCATTTATTTTCACTATCGGTTGTCTAACTTGGCAGCATATGCACTCTAGATTGTGGAATGAGGGTTTAGCTAATTTATCTTTATTGTTAAACGAAGTTGCTTTCAGTTTTAGAATTTAATATCATTTCTTATGGTATGCATAAAGCCATTTTGACATCCTTCCAGGTACTCTTCTTATATGTCTTTTGATTAATCTCATTATTGCTTCTTATTTTTCTTTTTTTTCATGTTTCATTTCAGGCTATTTCAACACCTCGAGAGCTATTGCTCAAGAAGGTTCCCTTTCCATTGCCTGTCCCTACCATATTCAATTTGGACCTGATTGAATCCCTTTCCACTGATACAGTGGTATCTGAAAATGGTGTGTATCATATTTTTAAGGATATAAGAACTCTTCATCGATTTCGCCTATTCGAGAAGTCACATTCTCAGTGATTTCAGCTTTCTTATATGTTTAAATCCTTTTTCCAGCTTTAACATTTGAGGATCTCGGGATCGCGCCACGTAAGCTGAAGGGATATCCAGTTGAATTTCTTATACAATACCGTAAAGGGGGTCCAAACTACGGTTCAACAGTCAGTGAGAAAATTTCCCCCAAGTGGTCTTGATCCTCGTCAGTTTCTTTCTTTTGAGGTAGGGTTTGTTTTTTGTCTGAATTTCTGCAGCACCATGTGAAATTCACACCTTATCGAGTGACTTGATGGAGAATTGTAGTAGTTATTGCATATTTACATTTTGCTAATTGGTGTAACGGTTGAATAAACAAATCAGTTCAACCTTCAAAACAAGGATGAGTCATCGAGACCCTTTGGAAGAAAGGTACGGAGGAAGAACACGATTCATATATATATATATTGCCTAAAAATAGTCTCTTTCCAAAAATGATGCACCACATTTGCTTAGGCTGTAAGCCTTAAATCCTTTCATGTAACATAAGTGAAGAGAACAGTGTTTATTTCCCTTCGTCGACTCGATTTTTCTGTTATATCTCTGTTTTTTTTTAATCATATTCACATGGAATTGTGCTCAAATTGTGTCTCTTTTACTTTGGGGTTTAGTTAATTTATTCTTAAATAACTTGTTAGCTGGCCTAGTGGTGTTAAAGGTTTTTAATGGAGTGGTGATTAAGTTATTCCATTGGGAATATTTACTTGCCTTGTAACTCTAATGAACAGTTTTGCATCTCATTCAATATATATATGTATATAGAGCAAATATATTATATATATCTCTCCCCAAGGAAAAAAACCATGAGAAACTTGTCCAAACCAAAACAAGAAAATCGATTTTCTTCTCCTAAATTGATGAACCATCCCCTTCCGTCTCCTCCCCGAATCAGCCGTGGGTCACTCGAGAATGTCAGGTTGGCCGGTAGGAGTGTCGGTGCTTCTATGGTGGTGGATGGTGGCGGCGGCGGCGGCTCCGGTGAGAGTTGCAGCATAAATATATATGTAAACAATGATGTACAAGGTATAAGTAACTGTGTGTTGATTGGGAGTGAGGTGAGTATGGGAGATCCTGGAGTTAGTTTATATTTGGAGGATTTGAAAATGGACAGAGGTTTTAGAATTGTAAATAAGAAGATGGAAAGGGATTCTGCTGCCTTTTGGGTACTGCTGGTAATTCTTTTAGTTCTGGTTATCCCAATTCTTGCTTATTTAATTGTGTAGTGATTTAATTTGGGTTTTTCCCTAACAAAAATAAAAATATGTTTTCTTTCTGCTTTATTTCTTTGGTTCATCGTCTGATTATGATTAAATTATATACGATGTGAATCAATATTTATTAGTGGAGTCAGGTAGATAATCTTTGATTGTTGCTAGGAGATTCGGCTTGATTAATATTTATTCATTTTAAAACAACAAAAAAATAAAAATAAAAATGTTTCTAGTTCCAAATGCTTCATCCTAAAATATGAAATAAATAAATAAAAAATGTAAAATAAATAGGACAATAACCTGAGTCAGGATCACGTGACTTGGGGTTAATCATGATGGAATGCTGTCAGCTTTTCCGGGACTTGCATTATGGTCCCATTATCTTTTAGATACATTTCATTTTTGTGTAATCAATAAGAAAATGGGTAAATTACAACCACCCCAAAGTATGGTCAAATTACAAAACCCCCCTCTTGTTTGGATAATTACAACCACCCCCTCAACTCATTAAATTTAGTGGAATTTTCGAGATTATATGGAATATTATCACTTTTGTACCTAATTTATCTCATTCGAACTCTACATTTTGCAGCAAGATGATCATAATATGTGTTTTTTAGTTTGTATATATCAGATTGTGGTGCATCAAAAACATTATTTTCACACAAAATGAGTACAAACTAGAGCACATTTCACAGAATCTAGATGATTATGTTGAATTTGACACCATAAGGGTGGAGGTCTAAGAAAAAATCATAGTTGAGGGGGTAGATGTAATTATTCAAACAAGAGGGTTTTTTTTGTAAATTGACCATACATTGGGGGGTGTTTGTAATTTACCCATAAGAAAATATGTTACTAATTAGAAGCCCAGATGATTAATTATTAATTAATACATGCATATAAAAACAAGCCCAATTCACAAGTCCCCACATAATAAAAATCACACGTGTAAATGTTGGGCCTTGAATCATCACCACACTCAATTTGGTCCATAATTAATTAATTAATTAAAAAAATACAACAAGTATTATTTAGTTTTATTTCTATGCATCAACTCAAAACTAACTGAATCACGAGATTATAAAAACAAGATTAAGATGAGTAAATTTAGGAATTTTTTGTTTGAATATTTGTTGTGACACTTTCATTCTGTATGCATAGTTTCACTTAAACAATAAACTATTTCTTTGGTTGTGAGATACTACTAAACCAACTTAATCATTTCAATCCAATAAATTTTGTCACATCTTAACTTTTTGTTTCACCAAATTTAAATCATTGAACAAATCATTATTACCACTATAAGTGTCAACTGTTTAGAATTTGACATACATATATATTGACCCTTCTTTTATATTAATCTAGACATTGACTTTATTTTATTTTATTTTATTTTATGACAATTAATTTAGACATTGACTTAATCCCAGGACCAAACTGCAATATTGTATTAGTTTATTTGTTCTAAACTAGGTTTATCAAATCTTCCATTTGTCCTAGTGTCAAATTAACTAAAGTAGCTCCACTGAAGAGTACATAAAAAAATCTCTTTTAATCTTTTTTTAATTAGTTCAAGAAACAAGACATGCCCACATCCTAATCTAACTTTTGCTAATCTAATTATTTAATTAATTAATTTAATACTCCGACAGGAATCCCACTCCTCCTGAATCCTGATAGATCATATCATAATACTGTACAATTAATTAATTTTCACTGGGGTATTTATTCTCTGCTGAGGGTGCATGGTAACACACTAGACCCTACTGTTTTACAGCCAATTATACGCGGGAGATTATAACAAAACCCCATACTTCCTTCTATACTACTAAAAGAGTTTGCCACGTGTACCGACGATTCCCAGCGGCGAGACAGCCAAACAAACCGACAGAAGGTGAATTTCCGGATCTAACCCCCAATCGGCGCATGTTGCTAAAGTACGCGGCCTTCTCCGTCTCTACTACACTACGCCTTCTCTTGTTCTTTAACTTCCTTCTCTGTACTGCGGACGATACATATAACTGTACAATTCTCTCTGCAAATTAAATCATTCATCTCTATCTCTACGTATTTATTATTATATATTAGATTTTTTTTTATTACATTATAATTTTAGTAAGAAATCGTCGATATAATTATAATTTTCCTTTTCCCAGTTCCTGAAAATCCGCGTAAAAATCGACCTGATTCAGTTGATTTCTGCTTGCTGCTGAATGAATAATTTCCACATCTAAAATAGTGATTTTTTGCGGGATCAGTTCCACAATTTCTGCGTTTTGTTTCCTTTTTCGGCGATTTGTTAGAGCTGTATGTATGTATTATTCCCTTAATATTTTACCTGCGATTGAATTTTGAAGGTCGGAATCCCAATTCCAGCTTGTGGTTTTTCTAGGGTTTTAAGCAATACTTTACTGCATGCCTAATTAACGGAATTTTTTTCGTGTTTAGATTTAATTTCTGTTAAATGTGGGGTTTTGAGTATTTCCTGAGTGTGAATTTTGGTGTGTTTCTGAGAATTTGATGAGACGCCGTCAATCTTCAGTTGTAGAATCGGGTGGATTAATGGATAAATGGAAGGGGAAAAATCAGCCTTCGCGGATGTGTTTAATAGCTTCATTATCAGCTTTATTTTGGTTAGGTCTTTTTTGCTTCCATTTTTCTGTTCTTGGTGGTGGTAGTGTTGCTCTTGATACTTCTCCTCAGTTACTCCAAGCTTCTTTTAATGGAGATTCAAGTAATCCTGAAATTGAAATTGGGTTAGAGAGAGAAGCAATGGTGGATAACAGTTCAAAACACGAAACCCCAGATCCGGTTCAGCCAACCGATGAGAATCTCCCACCACCTGTAAAACCCAAGATCAAAGGTAGAACAACTCACCACACGAAGCAGACTTATCCTTTCATGAGGGCGTTACGGACGATAGACAACAAGAGCGACCCTTGCGGAGGTAGATACATATACGTGCACGATCTCCCTCCGAGGTTCAACTCCGATATGCTCAAGGAGTGCAAGACCCTCAGCCTATGGACTAACATGTGCAAGTTCACCACCAACGGTGGCCTCGGCCCCCCCTTGGATAACACCGATGGCGTCTTCTCCAATACCGGCTGGTACGCCACCAATCAATTTGCAGTCGACGTAATATTCGCCAATCGAATGAAACAGTACGAGTGCCTGACAAAAGATTCCTCTCTCGCAGCAGCAATTTTCGTGCCATTTTACGCAGGGTTCGATGTTGCTAGGTATCTGTGGGGCCACAACATTTCAACTAGGGACTCTGCCTCGCTGGCATTGGTTGATTGGCTAGTGAAGAGGCCCGAGTGGAGTATTATGGGAGGGAAGGACCACTTCCTTGTGGCGGGGCGAATCACGTGGGATTTTCGGAGATTGACCGATCAAGAATCGGATTGGGGTAACAAGCTTTTGTTCTTGCCCGCTGCCAAGAACATGTCTATGCTTGTAGTGGAATCGAGTCCATGGAATGCGAATGATTACGGGATTCCGTACCCTACGTATTTTCATCCCGCGAGAGACGATGATGTCATAATCTGGCAGGAAAGAATGAGGAAACTTGACCGGAAGAATCTTTTTTGTTTTGCGGGTGCGCCTCGTCCGGACAACCTTAAATCGATCAGAGGACAGATCATCGAACAGTGCAAGAATTCGAAGGTGGGGAAGTTGTTGGAGTGTGACCTTGGCGAGAGCAAGTGCCACTCTCCTAGTAGTATAATGCAGATGTTTCAGAGCTCCCTTTTCTGCTTACAGCCACAGGGGGATTCGTACACGAGAAGATCGGCTTTCGATTCCATGCTGGCGGGCTGTATACCAGTCTTTTTCCATCCGGGGTCCGCCTACACGCAGTACACGTGGCATCTGCCGAGGAATTATTCGGAATATTCCGTGTTTATTCCGGAGGATGATGTTCGTAGGAATATCAGCATAGAGGAGAGGCTCGGTCGGATTTCTAAGGAGAGGGTGAAGGAAATGAGGGAGAATGTTATAAATTTGATCCCGCAGCTTATATACGCGGACCCTCGATCTAAGCTCGAGACGTTAAAAGACGCGTTTGATGTGGCGGTTGATGCGGTTATCGATAAGGTGACGAAGTTGAGGAAGGATGTGATCAAGGGGCGTAAAGATGATGATTTTATTGAGGAGCTTAGTTGGAAATATGCTTTGTTGGATGAAGTTGAAGCGACGGGCCCCCACGAATGGGATCCGTATTTCTCGAAACCCAAAAAAGACGGGAAATCGGTTTCTAACAGCTAAAGATACCGATCATGGAATATCTTACATCGGGTTTTGGGAATGCTCAGCCTATATAAGTAATCGGACCGAAGATCATGAATTAGCTATAAGCGTTTTTGGGTGGTGATGAGGTATGTATGATATATAAAGCTTTGTGGTTCATGAAAAAAAATCTCATGTCTTGTTTGAATGAAACCAACTCATGGGGTATACATAAAATCTACTTCCTGCATATTTATTTATATAGTTTCATAATTGTTTTTTCTATTAATATAATATGTCATTCTTTTAGTGATGATCTATATATAAAGATGGTTTTCACAAAAAGATTGTTGAATGTTGACCTTTGTTGATTGCATGTTCTTAGTCCCCGTTCGATAGGCTTGGTATCGATATATTACTAATCAAGGTCGATTTTTTACTAGCTTGAAGTCTGGGATTGCGTAGATTCGGACGATGACTTTATATTAACCATTATTAGTTGCAGATCAAATAAAAACATATCATGGTAAAAAAAAGAAAATTTTGTTTCTGCCTTGTGTATTGTCCCTTCACATTTTGTTGTGTGCACAAGAAAGGCAAACAAGTTGACATTTTGGTTTTATTATTATAAATAACCAAAGTAAGTTATTACATAGTATAAACAAGTAAGCCACGTCACTCTCCTCTAAATCACATAGTAGTAGTACACATTGGATGGCTGACCTTTCAGACAATAATTTTTGTCTAATCAAATAATTGATGCAACAATCAACATGAATGAATTGATTTTAGTGGAGTGGTTTCAGATCTACAACGAATATTTAGCGGTTGGTTTGGATGGATTTCTTTTACTGTAATGTTCTGATTTAGAAACTAGTAATTTCTTAAATTGTTGTGTCGTGAAATATGAATCTCAATTAAATAGAGCTTTAAATAGTAGTATGATTGTGTCATTGTGTGTGTGTGTGTGTGTGTGTGTGTGTGTGTGTGTAGGAAGCACAAGCTCCATGTGCTATGGAGGAGCCAGCTACAGCAATAGCAGAGCGTGCTATTAAATGTATCAAATTGTTGAATCATAAATTCGCCTATTTTTAATTTATTTATTACTTAAAAAGTAGCCCATTTAATTCTATTCTACGTTTAAAAATTTGACACATGAATTACAAAGTTCATTAAGTAAGAAAAAATAAAAACTCAATAATAATAATAATAATAATGAAATAAATAGTGCATATTTGGTAAATGGACAAATAATAAAATGCAGGATGAGATCGAGTAGAAAATTTGTGTCGCAGGGTAAATGTATTTTGTTGGTAAAAGGGCCCACTGAATTTCCTTGTGAAGAGGGGCAACTTTAAATGAACATAATCTCCATGGACAAACATTATACTAGGATGCAAGAATTTTGAATTATCCTATGTACTACTACTACTACTACTCTCTAAGCAATCATAATAATAAACCTTCACATTTATATTTGTCGTGAAAATATTTGAAAAAATAAAAAAAATTAACTTTGCTGATGATAGATAGTATTAAAACTCGACAAGAACTTCTCGTGAAAATCCCCACACACGCACTAAAAGCTCCTCTCTCTCAACTTAAAAACCCAATTGGGCTCTTCTCTCTCTCTCTAGTCTCTCTCTCTCTACTCTCTCTCTCTCTCTCTCATCAGTCATCACAAAGGAAACTCGTGAGGAGGAGGAGGAAGAAGCGCTCTCAAAAATTCACGAGCTTTTCAACTTGTCAATCTCCTTCAAATACCCCACCATTTCTTCCCCAACCAGAAAATAAAACATGCACGATAACAAAACCACGATTTTCCCATATTTTCGTCTTCCTCGACAATGGCATCCGAAAGTCGACTCCTCTTCCCCATACTAACAACCCTCTACTTTCTTCTTCTTCACACTCTTTCCCATGCACAGCATCTTCAGACCTACATTGTTCAGCTCCACCCGAACGGGCTATCTCGTTCTCCTCACCGCACCTCCGGCCGTCTTCGATGGCACCTCTCTTTCCTCGACAAATCCATCTCCACCAACCAAGAGGATTCCTCCTCACGCCTCCTATATTCCTACAGCTCCGCCATCGAAGGCTTTGCTGCTCAACTCTCTCAATCCGAAGTCGAGATTTTGAAAAACACGCCGGAAGTTATTGCGGTGAGGCCTGAGAGAAGGGTGGAAATTCACACTACATACTCCTACAAATTCTTGGGACTGAGTCCCACTGCACAAAACGGTGCCTGGATCAAATCCTCGTTCGGCCGAGGCTCCATTATCGGAGTCCTCGACACCGGAATTTGGCCGGAGAATCCTAGCTTCGACGACCGCGGGATGCCTCCGGTTCCCCAGAAATGGAGAGGGATATGCCAGAGCGGAGAAGGTTTCGACTCCACAAACTGCAACCGAAAACTCATCGGAGCCCGGTTTTTCAGCAGGGGCCACCGCGTGTCGTCGCCGGAATATTCCCCGGAGGCGGTGGCCGAGTACGTCTCCCCCCGCGACTCCCATGGCCACGGCAGCCACACCGCCTCCATCGCAGGAGGATCTCCGGTCCGAACCGCCAACGTGCTCGGAAAGGGGGCCGGCGAGGCACGAGGGATGGCCCCCGGGGCCCACATTGCCGTCTACAAGGTCTGTTGGTTCAGCGGCTGCTACAGCTCCGACATTCTGGCGGCGATGGACGAGTCTATAAGAGATGGAGTAGATGTACTCTCGCTCTCGCTCGGTGGATTCCCGGTCCCACTATACGAGGACACCATCGCAATCGGAAGCTTCCGGGCGATGCAGCACGGTATCTCAGTGGTCTGCGCCGCGGGTAATAATGGCCCGGTCGAGAACTCCGTCGCCAATGAGGCTCCTTGGATCACCACCGTCGGTGCAAGCACGCTCGACAGGAATTTTCCGGCTATAGTTCGATTGAATAACGGGAAATTCCTCTACGGAGAATCAATGTACCCAAAGAACGGAGTTTCAATTGCAGAGAAAGAGCTTGAGCTGGTTTACTTCTCAGGTGGTGATAAAGGAAGTGAGTTTTGCCTGAGAGGTTCTCTTACAAGATCCAAGGTCAGGGGCAAAATGGTCGTTTGTGACCGGGGCGTAAACGGGCGGGCCGAAAAGGGTCAAATAGTCAAAGAAGCCGGCGGTGCAGCAATGATATTAGCCAACACAGAGATAAATTTAGAGGAAGATTCGGTCGATGTTCATGTTCTACCAGCAACATTACTCGGTTCCGAAGAATCTTATAAACTCAAACGCTACATAAACTCAACAAAAGCCCCTAAAGCAAGAATCATATTTGGAGGAACCGTGATTGGAAAATCAAGAGCACCTGCAGTAGCTCAGTTTTCATCGAGGGGGCCGAGTTACACCGACCCCTCGATTCTCAAACCGGACATGATCGCCCCCGGTGTCAACATCATCGCCGCCTGGCCGCAGAATCTAGGACCGAGCGGCCTTCCAGAAGATTCTAGAAGAGTCAACTTCACCGTCATGTCAGGGACTTCCATGGCCTGCCCCCACGTCAGCGGGCTCGCTGCCCTTATCCGCTCGGCCCACCCGAAGTGGACCCCAGCGGCGGTCAAGTCCGCCCTCATGACAACCGCTGATGTCAGCGATCGTTTAGGAAGGCCGATAATGGACGGGTATAAACCTGCTGGGCTGTTTGCTGTTGGAGCAGGGCATGTGAATCCCGAGAGAGCTATTGATCCTGGATTGATATACGATATCTTACCGGACGAACACGTGACTCATCTCTGTACGCTAGGGTACAGTGGATCGGACATATTTAGTATAACTCATAGGAATGTGAGCTGCCGTGAGATTTTGCAGAGGAATAAGGATTTCAGCCTTAATTATCCCTCGTTTTCTGTGGTTTTTAAGACAGGACAAACGAGGAAGATGATGAAGAGACGAGTGACGAATGTGGGGGAGGCTAATTCTGTTTACTCGGTGGAAATGGAGGCGCCTGAGGGAGTCGGTATGAGAGTTAGGCCACGAAGTTTGGTGTTCAAACGCGTGAACCAGACTTTGAGTTACAGAGTTTGGTTTACGTCTAAGACAAGAAACGGGACTAAAAATACGAGGTTCGGACAAGGGCGTTTGGCTTGGGTGGATAGAAACGGTTCTTACAGGGTTCAGAGTCCTATTTCGGTGACATGGTCATCAACAACAAACTAGACGAAATCTGTTTTTCTTTTCTTTTCTTTTTCCTGCTATTGATGCAAAATTAACACTATTGGCTCTAATTCCATCTGGGAATTTGAGAATTTACGATTTGAATATCATCTTGTATTCCGAAATCAAGAAAGCCGAAAAGACCCTTCATATATATCGAAACAAATTTGCCTTCCACAATAAATCATCTCTCAAGTCATCAATACTTGAATTTTCACCCTACTTACACTGCATCAAGAAAATCGGGAAAAAAAAATTACGAGCGAAAAAAAAGGATCATTTCTTGACGAAGGACAAACCATTGGCATTGGCGTACCGCTCCATAAATCTCATGAACCGGTCCCACTCTCGTGGGGTCCGCATGATATACTTAGCCTCGACTCCAGCAGGTTTACCGTTCACGAACTTTGCGTTCACATCGACCGACTGAAGCACGCCTTCCTCATCGATCATGTAGAAGCCTGTGATGTCACCGACCACGCTCGACGAGTCGAAAACGGAGGGTTCGTTGAAGGCGAATATGGCCATCCCGTTACTCCCGTCTCTCGATTTCGTTAGCTTTACGTCTGGGATTGTCTGTTCGTCGATGCCTTGAATGAACTGAATTGCGGGTTTCACCATCATAATAGTGAGCCTGGATGTGTTCTTGTTGGTTTGGCTGATTTTGGGGGAACTCGAGCGTGGTAGGTGTAACGATTGGCCGTTAAACGAAGAGCTTGCGCTAGAGTGGAAAGCCCCTATCGACAAGCCTACTAACATAACCAAGACACAATGGTTAGCTATTACAACATAAATCTTATCAAACTATGTAAAGGAAATCGGCATTGTCAACATTAATAAATTCTGAAAACACTAAGTTCAGAGGATTAAAGCTTTAGACTAGCCATAAAGTAGCAAAAACAAAGATTCATGGGATTGGGGCCAACAGAACTTTTATTTAATCCCACGTTCCTCAATTAACATTTCTAATTCCCAATTCCCAATTCCAAGTTTCCAACTGATTACATAATTACTAACCCTAGTTCATCAGAGACCGTACAATTCACCCGAAATTAAATTTTTTTTTTTTTTTTTTACAGGTTCTAGAGAGAGAGAGAGAGAGCAAAAGGAGATAATCGAACACCTGGAATAGAGCGAGGCTGGTGAGAACAATGAGATATTGGGGAAGAGAAAGCTAGTGATTGTAATGACGCCATCCTGTACAAAATCTTAGAGAGAGAAAGAGAGATGGGAAGAGAGAGAGAGAGGGATGTACTAGAGAGAGAGAGATGATAAAGTGGGAATTGGAGAGTGAAGAGGGGGCTGGGTGGTGTGTAATAAACACAGCCATTCAAATTCTCGAATAGGATTGGTCGATAATGAAAAGAAGCCCGCGAAATCTTTGCCTACGTGGCAATAAATACTTTAGAACTTTGGGCCCGCTTTATATGGGCTCGGGCTCTATTTTGTCTAAATATATGGGCCTAATCACCGAATTTGAACAAAGATGGTTATGTTATTTGCTAATATGAGATGAAAGTTACATAAATACCCTTTTGGTAATAAAGGCGATATAAAACAAATCTGGTATTTAACGCGATATTTTGAAAACGCACCTTCTAACAGTACTGTAACGCAAGTGAGTCTGTATCAATTGACTCAGGTTCGGATTCCATTATCAATGGTCGCTAAGTCGAGCTTGTCACACATGATTAACCTAGTGGAGTTTACGTCTCTCGTATGGATTGCAAACTATTATACTGAGTATGTAGATTTATCCAGTCCTTCGTTGCTAAAAGAACAAATTGTATTATATGACAAATACATATATACCCATGCTTGTATGAATAAATTTAATAACTTTTTAATTTTTTAATTTTTATTTTTTTAAAACTTTGTTAATCTCTCTCCAATAATAGGGATTAGAGTGTGGATCCACATGGCATGAGCAGCAAATACATGATACATACAGTGACACACCACTCTAGCTACTTATTTAAACTCCCTCCTCACATGTTTGCATGTGATTTACATTTACCTAAATATATATAAATATAAAAAAACAATTGTTTGCATGTGAATATTTGGAAGTTTATTCTGTTATTAAAGAAAAAAACATTTACTTAAGTTTATTCTCTTATTTGCATTTTACAACTCATAATTACTTATTGGAATAATAAATAAATAAATAAAGAAATATGAAAAAAGGAGGACCATAAAGTCAACTTTGAAAATGAGATCATGGGCAAAAACATGGGAAGATTCTTTCTTGTTTCCACTCAATTTATCGCTTTCTCTAAGTGCTTAATTAAGAGTTGATTAATTACTAATTAACCAGCCTCATTAACAATTTTAATTTTTAACCACTTTGTAATTTGTTTTATTTTTTTATTTATAAATATGAAGTAGCCCTCACATGAAGTTTGTCATTCTTGGAAGCTGCCTTTGATCAGAAGAATAACTCATTAACTTCAGATTAGCTGATCCAAATCATTGAGTATCATATTAATTAATTAATTAATTATATCCACTAATTACCCTTTCACACCTCTCAAAAGTGCACAAATTAAAGCATCTTTCAACACCTAAACTCTATGTAAAATCATCTTTTTAGCTAATATTTTAATCATATAATTAATTTTTTTAGTTCATTTTTAGCTTTCATTTCTTTCACAGTTTTAAATTAATTTTATTTTAATATTTCGACGTAAATATTAAGAAAATTAATAAATATACATTAATTTTAGAAAGACGAATTTTTATCAGCAGGGTTCTGCTCAATAACAAAATAATTAAAATTAATTAATTAATTAATTAAATTAAATTAAACTTACAGTAACAGCAATGGCAACACATTCTCTCCATGTTTCGTGTCGGATTAGATTTCATAAAAATCCAAAAAAATCCAGTCATTTTTATTACATATTAACAGCTGTTACAGAACCCAAGATCTCACGAATTGCTGTAATAATTTTATATTAAATAAAAAAAAAAAAAACAGTAACTCACATGTAAATTATTCATATTATATATTACCAAGAAACCAACTAACTAATCATTTGATCTTCCCTCCTTCACTTTTCACACAACTCCACAGCCACTCTCCACTCTCCACCACCACCCCGCCACCACCCCGCCACCGCTCTTGCTGCTTCACAACAGCAAAAAAATATGGTGTAAAAGTAAAAAAGGAAAAAAAAAATCACAATTAAAAAAAAATACTATGAAGTTGAAAAAAGACACATTCTTCTTCCTCCTCATCTTCTTCTCCTACAGTTCTGTTTTCAGTTACTCCGACGAAATATCGATTCTTTTATCGATAAAGGCGAGCCTAATCGATCCATTAAATCATCTCGGAGATTGGAAGTTGCCGGAAAACACATCGGAAAACACTTCACCTCACTGCAGCTGGATCGGAGTCCAATGCAACTCCGGCAACACCGTCCAAAGTCTCGATCTTTCCCACATGAATCTCACCGGAACGATCTCCGGCGAAATCCAGCTCCTAAAAGACCTCGATTCTCTCAATTTATGCTGTAACACCTTCGCATCACCCCTCCCCAAATCACTCTCCAATCTCACCTCACTCCACGCCATTGATCTCAGCCAAAACTTCTTCGTCGGAGAATTCGATCTCGCCCTCAAAACATTGCCGGAACTGACAGCTATCAACGCCTCCGGTAATAACTTATCCGGTTTCCTTCCGGAAGCTCTCGGAGACTCGACCCTCCTCGAGAGCCTCGATCTTAGAGGAAACTTCTTCGAAGGCCGAATTCCGATAGTCTACAAGAATTTGAAGAAATTGAAGTATCTCGGCTTATCGGGGAATAATCTCTCCGGCGAAATTCCGCCGGAGCTCGGAGAATTATCGTCATTAGAGACTATTGTTCTCGGATACAATGAATTCGAAGGCGGGATTCCGGCGGAATTCGGGAATCTCACGAATCTCGAGTATCTTGATTTGGCTGTAGGCAATCTCGGAGGCTCGATTCCAGTTGAATTAGGTAAACTCAAGAATCTCAACACATTGTTCTTGTATAAAAACAATCTCGTAGGGAATATTCCGGCGGAGATCGGGAATATGTCTTCGTTGGAGCTTCTAGACCTTTCCGATAACTTGCTGTCGGGAGAAATCCCACCCCAAATATCCAATCTCGAGAACTTGCAGCTTTTAAATCTAATGTGCAATCATTTATCTGGCTCGGTTCCTTCTGATATATCGAGATTAAGTCATTTACAAGTCCTCGAGCTTTGGAACAACACGTTTACGGGTTCTTTGCCGAGCGATCTCGGCCGGAATATGCCGCTCCAATGGCTGGATATCTCATCGAACTCATTCTCCGGCGAAATTCCGGCGACTCTGTGCAGTGAAGGCGGCCTCACTAAGCTGATCTTGTTCGACAACGCCTTCTCCGGCCAAATTCCGGCGAGCCTATCGACATGCGCACCGTTAGTTCGTGTTCGAATGCAGAACAATCTACTCAATGGATCAATTCCGATCGGATTCGGCAAACTCGAAAAGCTTCAAAGGCTGGAATTGGCTAACAACAGCCTCACAGGGCAGATCCCAAATGACCTCTCTTCTTCCACTTCTCTCTCCTCCATTGATCTATCAAGAAACCACCTTCAATCATCTCTTCCTTCATCGATTTTCTCAATCCCGAATCTTCAAAACTTTTTAGTATCGGGTAATAACTTATCCGGCGAAATCCCGGATCAATTCCAAGATTGCCCTTCGCTTTCAGTACTGGATCTCTCATCGAACCACTTCACCGGAACTATTCCAGCTGGCGTTGCCTCGTGTGAGAAGCTCGTCACATTAAACCTCGAAAACAACGCTCTAAACGGGCCCATCCCGAAATCGATTGCAATGATGCCAGCACTATCGGTTTTGGATCTGTCGAACAATTCTCTCACCGGAGAAATCCCCGAAAATTTCGGAAATTCTCCTGCTTTAGAAACACTTGATGTTTCTTACAACAGGCTAGCGGGCCCCGTTCCGTCGAATGGCATGCTGAGGACTATCAACCCCGAGGACCTCGTAGGCAATGCGGGGCTATGCGGGGGGGTTTTGCCCCCCTGCTCGCACAACGCTGCCTACACTTCGGAAAAACATGGCGTGCGAGAAAAAAACATAATTGGAGGATGGATAATTGGGGTTTCGAGTCTGTTCGCACTTGTTGTAGTGGTTCTCGGAGCTCGATTCATGTACAAGAAATGGCGAGACGGGACCTGTTTCGAGGAGAGATTCGAAACGGGAAACGGTGAGTGGCCGTGGAGATTGATGGCTTTCCAACGACTCGGTTTCACTACGAAAGACATCCTTAATTCCATTGAAGAGTCAAATGTTGTAGGAATGGGGTCCACAGGGACCGTATACAAAGCCGAGATAATGAGGCTCAACACGACAGTTGCGGTCAAGAAACTGTGGAGATCGACAAGCGATCTCGAGATAGGGGGCAGCGATATCTTCACCGGGGAGGTGAATTTGCTAGGGAGACTGAGGCACAGAAATATTGTGAGGCTTTTAGGGTTTCTACACAACGACTCCGATGCAATGATTATTTACGAGTTCATGGTGAACGGCAGCCTAGGAGAGGCTTTGCACGGTGAAAAACGAGCGGCGGAGAATTTGCTCGTTGATTGGGTTTCAAGGTACAATGTCGCACTCGGGGTGGCGCAGGGGCTGTCCTATCTTCACCACGACTGCCACCCGCCTGTCATCCACCGAGACGTGAAATCGAACAACATATTGCTCGACGCCAATCTCGATGCCAGGCTGGCAGATTTTGGGCTGGCTAAAACGATGGTCGAGAAAAACGAGACCGTTTCGATTATTGCAGGATCTTATGGATATATAGCTCCTGGTGAGTAAAATTTCAAGAACTCAATATATAATCTTTTGTATATATACTAATCATATTTTTTTCTGGTGTTTTAATAATTTTTTTTTTTTTGATATTTTGACAGAGTATGGGTACACAATGAAAGTAGATGAGAAGAGTGATATTTACAGCTATGGGGTGGTTTTAATGGAGCTTATTACAGGGAAGAGGCCATTGGACCCTGCGTTTGGGGAATCTGTCGATATAGTGGAATGGATAAGGACGAAAATGAGGAAAAACGAACCTCTCGAAGAAGCTTTAGACCCGAGCTTAGGCAAAACGAAGCACGTACAAGAAGAGATGCTCTTGGTACTACGTTTCGCTGTTCTTTGTACCGCTAAGCTCCCCAAAGACAGACCTTCCATGAGAGATGTCCTAACGATGCTCGGAGAAGCGAAGCCTCGGAGAAAACCTAGTACTAACAACAATGGAGGTAACGATGATAATGCCAGCAAGGATAAACCAGTATTCACCACTTCACCTGTGCATGGCCTTCTGTGACTTTGTCAGTACACAAGAACTGCAATTCTTCTTTCCAGCCAAGATTTTTTATTTTATTTTTTCGGTTTTAAATATTTTATTTAGTAATTCTTCCCTTGTTTACATAGTCAGAAAAAAGTTGACTTGTCGAAAAATTCTAGTTCGTACATAATCTTGAAATTGTGAACAATCGACATATACTAAAACAGCCTCGTCCGAAAAACGACAAAATACCTTCATTCATTCACATGGATAAAAACTTTAACCGTTTGCGAGTACAGGAAAACCAAAAATCGAACAACTAGCCACTCCCATACTTACAGTGTATATCAAATGGCAACTATCTGTATGCTTACCTCTACTACGGAGTATATATGATGTGCGGAAGGTTATTAGTGAGAATATATGAAAACCGATAAGTCGCCTCTATAGCGTATGTCGCGTATCTATTTTCCATGCTTCATGCTTCTAGAAGAAGCTTGTTTCAGTGAGAAGAGAAGACTCTCTCTATATATGCACAGTTAACTGTCTCCTGTTCTTTTCATGAGATCCTGGACCTGCAACCGTAAATACGAAGGAACAGAAGGGCCTTTAAGCAAAAATAATACATCAGGTGCACGTGCGTTCTATGATGTGCAATATCACATGTTTCTTACCCAGTCCATTAGCCTCGGTTTTCTTCATGATTCGGAGTCTCCTAACAGAGATCAGGAACAACCTGGTACACAAAATAAATCATGAGACTAAAAGGTTTCGTCTTTTAATTAGATGATGTCATTAGATAGATTACACAATAAAGAAATACGAGAAAAACGGAACATACTGCCAAGGAACATCACCAACAAGCATCCAATCTCCATCTTTGTCTTCATAGGTCAACACAAATTCAGACAAGCCATCCAACAACCTCAAAGTCTCCTCCACGCTCGATCCTAAAATAGCAACCCCGTGTTTTAGAATAACCAGTTCAGCACTAAAAGATAGCAAACGTTAATTCTTTACGAGGTAAAAAATAAAATAAAAAAGATGGCAGAAAACTACGTTTTGCCAGGAGCGATACACTTGGTCGAAACATTTCGTCGAGCGAACGAGCTAAAGTCTGGTAGCAGCTGTGAGCATTCAGATCTACCTTTCTTCCGATCGGGATTCCGTCCATGTTCACCTTCACAAACAGAGATTTCTTGACGAATACTTTTTCATTTGCGGTACTGTTATCAGTTACGATCCCGCCATTGTTGGTCTTATTATCCAAAGATGTAATAACGTTGTTGCTTTTGCATTTATCGGTAGCCGAGAAGAAGTCTTCAGTGATTGGCGATTTTGCATTCGCTAAGCTGTTCATTCTGTAAGTTCTGACTGGCGGCCATCCCACAACCTGACTGCTTCGACAAATTGCATAGGCCGTAAGACACTTCGATAAACGAATAAAAAGAGGCACAAACGAAATATACACAGATTTCTAAAACCCCCAATTTCTTCACTGGTTCATACCAATTCACAATTAACAACACAGGTGAACATAACCGGTCAAAATCGGAATTTCACACGAACAATAAAGATCTAATTTTGCAGCATAATTGTATTCCGACAAAGAACAAGAACAAACACACAAGTAACACAAACATGAAACAAAAACAAAAATTGACCAAATTTAGTAAAGAAAAGCCCCAGTTGGCAGCTACACAATCAGTACCTGATCGGAGAACGGCCGGGCGGCGAAGTCGGTGATTCGGCGGTTCTCTTTGTGCCACAACAGCCATTAGTACTATTATTATTAGCTTTGGTAACAGTTGAAGAAGACGAAGACGATGAAGAAGAAGGGGCTTTTGTAGAAACCACCGATCGAAAATCTTCAGCAGTCAGAATTCTCGCGTAACGTTCCCAATAAACCCCGCCGGCAGCCGCCTCCGCCGCCGCCGCCGGCGGCTTACTCTTACCCTTTCCTCCACCGCCGAGGCTCAGCGCGAGGCCCAATTCCAACTCAGAATCAGGATACGAGGAAGATTCCTCGGATGAAATCACCATGTAATTATCATCATTCTCCTCCTCTCTCGACAAAATCGACATCGGCCTACCGGAAATCAAAGCGCCGCCTGGTCGAGGATTATCACTCAGCATCGGAAAATTCGATTCCAATTTAAAAAAAAAAATGGAGTAAATATTGATGGGACAATTAATGGGAAATTTGGGGAGGAAGAATGGTTTCCCCCTTTGCTTTGGTTTGGGGTTTTGGTGAAACAGAAAAAAGTGGGAAAAAAGTTTGGTGATGGTGGGACCCACAGTTGTCGGTTTGTGTGCCTGAAACAAGCATTATAAATTTCTCCTAACTGGGGCCCACCGAGGTACAACTGCTGCTGTGCTTTGCTGGTATTGTACCAACAAAAAATGAGCTCCGGGAACCATCGAAACTTTGCCTTTTTTTTTTTCTTCTCTGATTGAAACTGACATGATTGTGATATTTTCGTTTTCATCTCGTCTTCCCTTTTTCTCTTTGAGAGATAAAATAAATAAACAAACACATTTTTTTTTTTTAGTATATTAGTGTATCTAATTTTAAATAACTAAATTGCCTTGATTTTAGCAGACAGTGTAATATAAATGTGTAATAAGTAATAAAACAAGGTTAAACTAGCAAAATCAATTTGGAATTTTCTATTAAAACGAATGTTATTTTTATTAAAAAAATTATTATTTCATAATTTCATTGATAAATTTACAACTTTTTTTTAAATATTCTTTGGTTAGGATAAAATGAAGGGCTAAATACAAAAACACCCATGTACTACACATAAATACAAAAACCCCCCTCACATTACATTGCTTGAGTAGGGGTATTTTGGTCATATCTTGGAAAAAATGTAATGTGAGGGGGGTTTTTGTATTTATGTGTAGTATAGGGGGTATATGATACAAAGTCCATAATACATGGGGTGTTTTTGTATTTAACCCTAAAATGAATGAGCTTATTTATTTATTATTTTATAGTCTAATATAAAATAGGCTGCGGAATATATGCAATACTCATTCCACTTGGACAGGACCAAAATTAAAGAATGATTCGTAAATAGTCTCTTTTATTAAGATGGAAGGATCAGTATGCCCATAAAGTAAATTGGCTTTATTAATCCTATGTCGGACCAGATACAAAAAAGGATG
>NW_012192829.1:2685088-2862588 GCF_000504015.1 Erythranthe guttata
CAATCAATCGAAATCCCCAAACCCATATCCGTACCCCCAATCAATCGAAATCCCCAAGACTCACTAAAAATCACAAATTCAAGAACAACCCAGATGAGGATTCCAGCCCAAACCACACCCCCACAGCGAAATTACACGAAGGTGGATATGGGTTATGAGTTCGCCAAATTTTAGGAAACCGTCGAGCTTCTCAACATACCTTGTCGGCGGGAGAAAGATTCAACCCAAAGTTTCTTTTAGCGAGAGTGATTGGGGAAATTGCTAGAACATTTTTTTCTGGGTTTTGATGGGACCAAGTTGGATTTTGACAATTTCTTGAATGTGGGCTATTATTGGATTGAATTCAATTGTTATACTTAACAAATTCCAGAATTTTTTTTCTTTTTTTTGTGTGAAGGGAAGTGCTGAAATTGTGTTATCTCTTCATCTCTTTGGATTATTTTACGAAGTTTAATGGTTTTAGAAACCAGTTGTTCATAAGCCGCCAGTTTTCCTTCAAGCTTGCGGGTTCCGGCGAAGGTTGCGAGTTCCGGTGGAGACACTGTATATTCGATGTGAATTTTTATTTTTATTTTTTATAAGATATTCGGTGGGAATTAATATATAAACATATAATTATATATATATATATATATATATATATATATATATATAATATATATATATACACACACACATATAGCTATAATAGTATTCGGGGCAAAAATGTCAAAACACATGCAACAATTATTTAAAATAACTATTAATGCAAAAGTCAAAATGCCACATCATCAGGAGCAGACGGATCTTAAACGGAGGGGCTATTTTGATTCATTTTGAAGTTCAGGGGGGTATTTTATACGTTGGGTATAGTTCAGGTAGGTAAAATGAAGTTTACCCTTTAAAAAAAATAATATAAAAGTAAATATTTTGGGTAATATTTTTTATTTATTTAATTCTAAGTACAAATATTAAAATTATTAATTATTATGTTATATTTTATATATAATTCGGGATCCATATGTATTTTTTTTTGGTTTATTTCTCTAAAAATATAATTTTATTTTATATTTAGGGGCCCCTAGTTATGCATAATCAAAGATGAAAATGCATGTAATATATTCAATATTTGATTGAGAATAAACATGAAATTTAGATTATTCAAATTAATATATTTCACTTTCCACAACCTTCAATCAAGCAAACGAAAAAAACGAGTAAAAGCGCCTGATGGACACGTGTACCGCTGGTAGAGCTTAGAACCTAAAATCACTAGAAATTAAAAAAAAATAGAAAAAATAAAAAAACATGCGTTTCATGTTTTGGTTCGTATTCTACTATTTCTCTTTACACTGGAAATTGCTTATTACCAAACAAAAAAAAAAAATTATAAAAAAAAAAAAAAAAAAAAAAAAAAGTATTTACATGACAGCTGGATTCATGAATTCTGCACCGTGCAAAAGTATATACCAAGTGTCGTAGACTAATCAACAATTGTAATTCCTCTATAAAAATCAAAATTTTCTGCCTCCCCCCCCCCCCCCCCCCCTCTCTCTCTCTCTCTCTCTCAATATAAAAAGGGCTACTCCCAGTCTCCCACAACTTGTTTTATATATAACTTCTCTCTCTCCTCCACTTGCAAATTGACCTCCATTCTTCATTCAAGATTATTCATCCCCACCACAACCAAACATCAAGGTAAGTTCGATTTTTAGGCACAGGTCTCAACTGCACCACTGAATAAAGTGTTGCATTATAACCACTTGTGACACACTACATACTACCATATTTATTTAGGCAAATCAATTTATATTTTTATTTTTTGGCTCTAAAACCATCTCTTATTCTCTTCCACACAGTTGATCTATCTATCTTTATAGAAAAAGGCAGGCCTTTTAAACATCAAATCTACCAAACAAGAAGGAAAACCCAAAAAAAATATGATGCTAAGAAGCTCCTCAACACCAGTTCTTGGATCCCTTCTTCCATCATTTTCAGACAGCCCCAACAACAACAACAACAACAATCAGCACCACTCTGAATATTTGCATGGATCCACACACAAACACACACCAAATGGCAAGATTTCATGCAATAATAATGGAGGGTCTCAAAATGTCAGGAAATCAAGCTTGTTTCGCTCTCATTCGGTAGCAGATATCAAGAAATGCGCAAGTGGGAATGGGTTTCGAAGAGTTCTATCAGAAGGGAACTTGGAGGAGTTGGGTGATGATTCTTCTCCATACAGTGTTGATGGGCTCAGTCTTGCCAAGAAATCTTCTAGAAGGAATAGCTTCTGCGCCTTGGAGGCAATTCCTTCGTTTTCGTTCAGTCATTCGAGAACACCTTATCTCGAAGAAGAAGAAGATGACAGTGATGATGATGTCTTTGTGGAGGAGGAAGAATTAGAATCGGAAAGTGTTTCTAATGCGTTGAGTGCGGATAAAGACTCGGTTTTCGGGCCGGTTGGAAATGATGTGAGCAATGATTATGGCAATTTGAGATTTGAAGGAGGTGAGGGGAAGATGTACCTTGCAGCAGGGCTTGGGATTTCGGGTATTGATTTTGTCGACGGTTGTGGAAGTGGCAGTGGTGGTGGCGGCAGAGGAGGTTATCGGCCGGTTGATTTAGGCAAGGACGGTGGTGGAGAAAACAACAGCCTTGGCATGGAAGAATATTACAAGAAAATGGTGGAAGAAAATCCAGGGAATCCATTGTTTCTGAGAAACTATGCTCAGTTTTTGTATCAGGTAGATAGATATCCATCCACCTTGGGCCCAACTTTCCAAATATTTCTGTTTCTATTTAATAAAAAAAAACAAAATTATAATTGAATATTTGGTTATTTACTTACAGAAAAAGATGGATCTTGAGGGTGCTGAAGAATACTACTCCAGAGCAATCTTGGCAGACCCTGAAGATGGTGAAATCCTGTCGCAATACGCCAAGTTAACATGGGAGCTCCACCGTGACAGAGAGCGAGCAGCTAACTATTTCAAAAGAGCAATTCAAGCATCATCAGAAAACAGGTATGACAAAAATCACACAGTACTAGTACACACACGAGATATGATCAACATTTGATTTTTCTTTTTTTCCATGACGAATAATTTCATCACATATTGACTAAATCGCAATTATGTGCTTTATCAGCCATATACATGCGGCCTACGCTTGTTTCCTTTGGGATGCAGAAGAGGATGAGGACGAAGAAGACGAATTAGCAGGAAATTCCCGAACCGAGCAGCAGCTGTTCTTCCAACATGCCTCTGCAACTGCTTATTAGTGTAAATACAAGTTTAGGAGAACTAAATTTATCTAGCATATAGAATACTGGAGAATTCAATCTATGGAAGTCAGTAATTGAATTTTCATGAAAAACATAATGCCTGAAAGTCTGAAAGATAATTAGCTAATTTAAATTCAGAAGTTTCATTGTAATCAGGTACCAAGTAAAACCCAAGTAATAAATAACCTTGTAATGGGTCATTGTTCCAAATTATAAATATGCTCCTCAAAATTGGTAAGGATGAGAGCAGTGTCGGTTAAAAGCAAGAAACTAAAAAACACTCTGGGGAATGTTCCTCTACAAGAAGTTTCCATTCCGAATAAAAAACGGAAGCAGAATTTGCTTCTACTTCGAAAAAACTGAAACAACATCTCCACGAGTAGGGAGAGAGCCCACACCAAAATATTTGACGACGGTTATTTCATCAAATGCCACGGTAAGTGTTGGATCGAGCTCTGTTCTGATCACCGCCATTTTGGTAACTTCCCCTCCCAGGAAACCTTCCACCTACAGTGCCTCTTCCGCCCCTTCCTGATCAAGACAATTCGAGTGCAGTAATAATATATGTCAGCACACAGAGCATACATATATTCAAAGCACAATCATAACTACAAAGAAGGAATGTTGAAGCAATAAATAGATAATAGAATAATAAAATAGTTCGAAGAACATACGTCCACCACGAGAAGCACCAGTGTTTGGTCGTCTCTCCTCAATGTAGACGTTCTTTCCATCCATTACAATTGGAGAAGCCTATAGGAAAAAAAAAAAAAAAAAAAAACATTCAAAACAGGCTGCAATCACAGCATAAAGTATGACTTGATAATTTTCTCTGTAACCCGATAGTAATTTCTAGAAATTTTGCGCCAAGTGCTTAATATTTACAAATAGAAAGATAAGAGTGCCAAACTAAAATGCAACTGAGAATTGAAAGGAAAAAAATGTTAGCATACAGCACACTTGCCAATCAAAATTAGCATAGCATCCTATGCCACACATGTAATCATAAAATGGAAGTCACATATATTAACTAAAATGATATTATAAGCCAAAAAATCTGTAAGTATACACAAATGATACTCAACAAAAGGCGATGAATGATTAAATTCCTTTGATATCTATGTGAGTTCTAGGACGGACAATATAGAATAAGAAAAATACGTAGACAAATCGAGAAAAAAAGTTGTAAGTCAAAGTGTTTCAATTGGGACCACTAGGCATTCACTAAAAGTTTTGATGATGCCGAAATGGAAAAGATTCAAACCTTGATTGCATTCTGAACACTCTGAAGATCTTCAAACTCGACAAAGGCAAAGCAGATACCAGTCTCCTGTTCACAATTCGCAAATTCAGATTTGCAAGAACCGCTCAATGATAATGAATTAAAGATAGATAGAAAGTAGTAGACCTGGCGATTCTTCAAGAAGACTCCATCAGACTTGATTTGACCAAAACTCTGAAACTCCTGCCGAATATCAAGAGTTGTCACTGTAAGAGGCAAGTTCTTCACATAGACGGATTTTGATTCCCCTGAGAAAATAAAATAGAATCGTGTTGATTACAAAATAAAATAGAATCGTGCTGATTACAATAAAAATTGGTATTCCTGACATTAGACTTTAAAATTTTGTGCACTAATGCCAAGTGCAACATGAATTACAATGTTTTGTTCATCATCAATCAATGTATCCTTCCATAGAGAACGTGTTCACGGCTAACAAACAAACATTAACCCCAAAAACAATAGATAAACTATAGACCATGTAATATTATCAATCTAAAAATATTTTCACCAACGCATAAGTTTAATGGAGTGATAAGCCAAAGCACACAAGCACATGTTTTAGCAATGGAGAAATACATATAAAAAGTTTACCACCTTCTAGTGACAAAGCTTCATCCACAGCATGGTCAAGAGAACTTGATCGAATTGGGTCCGACTGCTGGGGTGTAGGCTGTGAGACATGAGTCCAATCTGTAGCAAGTGGTGCTCTCTGAGAGAAAGCTGGTGGAGAAACGAATGTCGATGGAGATTTTCCTTTAACCGCCAACTTCAAATTATTAAAGCAACAGGAGGGATAAAGAGGAAAAGGCTTAGTCAGAAAATGTAATAAGCACATAATACAGTTCGTCACAACAACGTTAAACGAAACAAAAAACAAAGAGAGAGAATGGATGAATTGCAATTGAACTCCACAAGGATCTTATATTTGAGACACTGGAAAACAAAATTCCATGAAAGAAAATTATACTGCAGAAATAGAAAACTCATACGAACCCTATCAGCCTTTCTATACAGCCTAGGCGCAAAACCATAACAAGTTTCTAAAATGCCGCATACCAAGACAGGGCGTTTGATTCAAGGAAAGCAAGAACATAAAGACCCATTTTATGAATGTTCGCCTCATTCTCCCCTGGCGCAGATTTTTTTTTCCTGACGAATTTAAGGATGTTCTCTTTCACCCATATATTAGGATGATGTATTGGTGCGGCAGGGTTCACGTACATCACATTTTGAATGACCAAAAAGCACCTTCATCATTTAGCATTCATGGGATTCTTAGTGTGGCATTAATTTGACGACGAGCAATATCAATTTCTTTTACATGTATTCCATAGGATTTTTAGCAATAAGCACTTAAGACATGAGCTAATACAGTTCAAGTACTTGACATGCTACTAATCATCTTTTTCTAGAGAAAGTTCAATTTATTAATGCAGCATAATGACATTGTGTTTCAGCTAATGTATTCACATGACACAATAATGAGATTACGATATTATAATTTAATTTATTGAGCTATCTATAATATGAATGGTGCTTACTATAGAAGCATAAGTGAACTTCTTGGGTTCTACAACAGGTTCCTCTGTGGAAGGCTGAGTTTCTTTATGGGCAGTCACTGCACTTTGAAGCAATGCAATTGATTCTTCGATGGGTTTTTCCTCCTCTCGTCTTAGAGCCTCAAGATCGGGCTCAGACTCGGGTTCAGACTCGGCCTCCAAGTCCGGCTGATAATGCTCCTGATAATTGTATTCGTTAGTTGGGTCAACTCCTTCAATACGAATGGAGTTAACATGATTCATGGCCTCTTCCTCCAATGCATAGTCAGATACTGTGGCACAATATAACCATTTTAGCCAATGATATAGCAATTTTCAATAACTTCACACCATATATAACTATTACAGAATATGGACAAATACTCCCAACATTTTAAACACCTGAGCATGGAAATAAACATATTCCTGATAAATAGTTACTATATCAAAGTTGAAAACCTATCTTGGCCAAACCTCTGATCTGAATGTTCCCCTACAATCTACAGAGATCATTAAAAATTTGACAACTGAAGAAGCAGAACAGTAGATAGATAAAGAAAGCTAAGGTTTACATTAGTATTCAAGGTCTAGACTAAAAATGGTGGAGAGATGAAATAGTGTTCCGGAAATACAATATAATTCCCCACATTCTTAAGCAATCTTGAATTTTTGGCATGCATATATTTTGTCTAAATTATAGTTAGTAGAAATAATTGCGATTGGGTGTCATTAATTTGACGATCTGGTGATTTTTTTTTTCTTTTACATTGTGGTCTACACGATATCCAGCAGGGTGATAGGGTACTAAAGTTGGCCAGTTAAAATTTATGGACGTACAATACCAGTTGGAAAAGTGATCTAAAATATAGAACTATAAGACTCTACTTACAATATCATATTGATCTCTACAAGAAAGGTATTTAAAACACAAAAAAATGTCACAAGATACCTGGTGGATCAGGAAGATGATTAGAAATAGTAGGTTGATAATCAACATTGTCTTGTGCTAGTGGTACTGAAGATTGGTATGCCACATCCTCGTCAGCAAAATGAAACATATCATTCAGAACAAAATAGCCTTTGTCTTGAGGAGCAAGGAAAAAGGTCTGCACAAATTTCCTTCCAGCACTGAAATCACTTGACTTGACAAAACCAGAAACAACGACAAGAACACCTCCATTCCAAGACTCGATGGAATTTATTGTCTTGATCTCAATCCCAGTAAAATTCAGCGACATGATTAGTTCATGGATTTTCTGAAGGAAAACAAATACATGCAATCATTGATTGGACACCAAATTTAATACATTCCAGACCAAACCAGAGATTTAAGGGCATGCATTTCAAAGGAAAGATAGCAAGCAAGGAAGATAACAGTTTCATATATCCCATTGGTCCTCAAGCCAACGAAATTAGTAAATACTTTTATTTCAATAAAGGCTAAGCCATATATGCGATCGAAATTAAACAATAAAGGATGAACAAAACACATTAGAGCAAAACATAAATATATCAACCAACTATGTTCCTGTTAAAAAAAATAAAAAAAATAAAAATAAAAACAGAACTTTTAAACTGAGTGATTAGGAAACAACTAGATTACTAGATGATCCATACAATTCTTGAGTAGTGCAATCGGCATTAATTTCCAAACAAAATAACTAAATTTCAGACGAGGCTGTACAAAACGGATATCAAACAAACCGAAATTTGTCTACCTTATTTCAAATATTTCCGTAATCAGATTAATCGAATAATACCTCACAACAACTCAACAAATAAATATTCGGAAATCAATAATTGTGCTAGCAATTACCGCCAAATCGGAAGCAGAATGGATGATTTCTCCATCAACTCTAACCATAGAGCTGGAATCAGTGTAAAACCGATACACATAATCCTGCTGCTGCTGAAAAACCTGATAATACTGCTGAACGAAATACGAGCCAACCTAATCACTCAAAAAAAGACAAAAGGGGGAAAACAATCAACATCACTACGCATAAATTTCAATAAAATGCAAAAACAACAGAAATTAAGGAAGAAGGAACATGCAAGGTCAGATTATACCTGAGTCGCGGTGACTGCAGCCACGCGCTGATTCGCCATTCTTCCCCACTGTCAAACTCGCAACAATCAGTAATACGAGTATTTAAACCCTAGGTCAAGAGCTCTAGGGTTCGAAGTTCGAACGGATTGAGTGATGATTATCCCAGAATGGAGCTTCAACTTTTCTCTCTCTTAATTTCCAGTTTTTTAACTGACTGCACCGGAACAAAATTAACACTGTTGTTTTGATTGTGGCTGTGTGTGTGTGAGAGAGAGAGATCTTAAAGAGCGTTTTAGGTGACGCGAAGATCCGCTTAGTTTTCTATCTTACTCTTGGGACATAATAATTGAAATGAGGTACTCTCAAATTACCAAAAAAATTCCTTCTTGTTTGTAGATTCTGTGTAATGTGCTCTACTTTATATTATTTATAGATCTATGGAATGTGCTCTAATTTATATTCGTTTTGTGTAAAAATACAGTTTTTTGATGCACCACAATCTGATATATACAAGCCAAAAAACACATTTTATGATCACCTTGCTTCAAAATGTGGAGTTCGAATGTAATGAAACGGGTACAAAAGTAATTATATTTTATATAATCAAGAAGATTCCACTAAATTTGAAACCGCAATGGGAGGTTGTCATAATTACCCAAACATGAGAGGATTTTTCATAATTATACCATACCTTAGGGGTGGTTATATTAACCATTTGTGGTATATTTCAAAGAGATGTAAACATCAACGAAATTTTCAAATTAGGACAAGTACAAGATTACCTATCAAATCTCTGACATAATAACTTCAGTATTTAATTTAAATCTTGCCACACAAGTTGGAAAAATTAATTTTTATGTCCAACATTACGTAGCAATGCTTATTGCTCTTGTCTTCTATCAGTGCACCAAGGGAAGAATCGAGGTAAACGAGAAAAAAAATCGAAACATAGCAATTAATAAACGACAAGACAAATAAGATCTATCTGAATGATATTTTCTACTCTGTTTTCCTACATGAAGTAGGCAAACTACAGGAGCATATCCAAACATCTTCTCCAAGTTATCTATCCATAAAATGCATCATAAAGATAAAACGTAATTAACAAAACCGAAAGGGAGTCAGGAAAAAAATATTACAAAGGGGTCGTAAAAATGTAAACTAGATCACTAAAAATACAATAACTGTCTACAGACAACATCGATGCACATAAAACATCATGGTACTGGTCCGCATCTGACAGCCGATCTACAGAGCAAGATTACACAGCAAAAAAGCTCATTGGAATTAGTCGTCATTCCTCAGTAATAACTCGGGTAATATGCAGGTGCAGCAGCAGTAGGTTGTTGGCCTGGAGTCAAAGCTGCAGCTACGGCTGGCTGTGCGTAAGCCTGCTGAGGAAAAATAAAAGGACAAGTCAAATTCGAGGAAAATGGATACTGTGTTTTATAAGAACCAGCTGGAATTATAACTATAAGCTTGCTTTTTTCGTTAATGTAATAAATAGATGCATAAAGATGTAAGAGCAAAAACCACAGTAATACTAGGGGTGGAAAATAATATTAGTAAACAGTTACTAAATGAAGTAAATAATATTTATGTTACCTGGGCAGGATAAGTTGGAGGGTAAGTTCCATACGAAGCACTTTGAGGCACGGATGTAGGTGCTTGTGGATGAGTGTAACTCGTTCCGTAACTACCATATGCCGCCTAAAAAAGGAAAAAAAAAAAAAAAAAAAAAAAAAAGCAATATAGTAACCACATATCAAGACAATTTAACAATATATGACAGCACTCAGATAACCTACAAAAAGCAGCAGATAAAAGAGAGCCAAGTAAGAAAGCAATTTAAATTCATGCCAAACAATATTCTAGACTTCAACTTCATAATCGAACAATATTTTAGAGTTCACATGCAACCAATGCTCAGGATCCACGGGAAGGGACATGACATAATATCCAGAAAAATGCCTCTTTTTTTTACTGAAATAGATCATTCTGATTACTGACACCCAAGAAAAAGCAAAAAAGAAAACAGAAAATAACAGGTACCTGTTGCGCGTAGCCAGGGTTCCATTGTTGTGGCTGAGTTTGTGAGGCCTGAGGCCATGCTTGAGGTTGTACGCCGTAACCTGCTGCCCACTGATTTTGTGTACTTGGATATGCACCCATCACCGAGGGAGCAGATGTTGAAATAAGTGATTTTGCCAGTTTGGTCCTGTCTGAAACTAAATAGTCATCAGCGTGACGCTTCTTTGAGTCGGCTACGCTTCTGTGGTTCAAGAACACTTTTGCATGTCGATAATCAGCCTTCTTAATAGACTGAACATCTCCAAAGAGATCCAGGAACTGCAAAATACATTAGCTAACACATAAGCCAATCAATTTGTAATGCCAGCACAATAAGAAAAATGTTCCTAGATACCCAAAAGATCGGTATTTCACAGATGCATCTATGAGAAAACATGACATAATACAAGTGCTGGAAATTGCACCAGATGCGTATCGCAGCAGTATTCTTGCACAAAAAGAAGGAAACAAGGAACGACGAAAAAATAGAACTGTCAACACAACCGAAACAAGTTCTTAAAACACTTGCGTTGCCTAATGAATATATAAAGACACTTGCGTTGCCTAATGATTTAACACTCACATGAGAACAAAAAACTGAGGTCACCAAAACAGTATTTGATATGTGTCTGTACGTGTCATTCTTACCTCCAAGAAAATGCTGGATAGCTCCTCTCTTTCGTCAATACTTGCAACACTAGGGTTGTCTGCATTCGGAACTGTGAATTTATCAACCAATGAATCTAAATATTCTATTTGCTTCGGATGTGACTGAATCGACTCTAAGTGGATCATCGCCTGCAATTTTGAAAATTTTAAGAACATATTAAATCCAAATGAATGCCATGAGTAAATCAAAGAATCATATTCGGGTATGAGCATTTTTTCTTTCTGGGGTGCTCTTTTGTCCTTTCAATTATGAAGACCAAAACAAAATAATAAAGAGGAAGGTATAGGTACAGATAGCATAAGAAAAGCAGGGCAGCAAACCTCCAAAAGGGGTTTTGACAATTGGGCACTCTCCACACCTTGAACCAGAATCTCCCTTGCCTTGTCAACATTGCCAGAAACCTACCAAAAAATTTCAAAAAAGACGTTGTCACACAGATGGCATGAAGCAAATTCTTCTTCAACTCGAATCTTATCCACGGTGAGCTACATTTGAAATACAAGACATACCAAAAATACAAAACGTGAGTACTGGGCAAACAACAAAGGCAGAGCCTGTGACTGCTCCTTTCCTTTCTCAATCGCAATTGCCTGCTCATATAAAGAATAAGCATCTTCCAAGTTTCCCTGTTAACAAAAGAAAAATAAAGTTAGAAATCAACAAACAAATTGTTAGTACAACATAGAACAGCTTACTAGTACAATCTTACAAGTCGGTGTTCCATGTTTGCATGCTTGATGATAGCTTCTAGAAGGCCAGGTGAAATTCCAGTGTGCACGAGTTGATACGCAGCTCGAGCTCCATGAACATCACCATGCTGCTCCTTAAATCGAGCAGCAAAAAGATGGATCTCTGGTTGTCTCTGTTCACACACATTATAATTAAACAGGAAAATAAGTTGCACTCTACAGAAAAAAACATTTCTGATAAGCCTCACTACAACTGTTCTGTACAAATTGTTTCATTTTATAAGGGTACTTCTTGGAACTAATCAAATTAAATTTGGTAAATTTCATGAGAAAGAGGCGAGTACCCCTGAAATAAATAAGTAAAGGTAGAAAGTTGAGGAGGAATTATTATTGGAGCATCAAATAAACAGTAAAATTAGAGGAACAGATCATCAGTGTCAGTTTCTTAAGATTAATAAGAACAGATGCAGCAAAACAAGTTAGAAAAAAAAAATAAGAAAAGATCGAGGTGAAAAAATCTTTTATAGCTCAAACTTTTAAATAGTCAAGACAAGGACAAAATGAAAATATTCTAGCATACTCCACCATGTCATGTCATCGTTGTCCCCAGTCGTACCAAATCAAGGCATTGGCTTGCAATGTTTCAAGGTTTTACACCTAAAACGACTAGATGTGGGTTTCTTTCACTTTCACTCAATTTAGAATATCTTTACATTCCATTCATTTATCGCAAATTATAATTCATCAACAAGTTTTAGGAGGAATCTTGAATCAGGGATATGAAGCTAAAACACACTATCATAAGATTACATACCTTTATAAAGACTTGAGTAGCACGGGCAAGTGCATTTTCAGCGACCTCCATACTACCACTAGTTTCCATACACAAAACATACCGTATCCAGTATTCAGGATACCTAGCACATGCTATCAGACATCTTTCATATAGCTTAACAACCTGAGGACACAGAAAAAGTTACAATCAACAAATACAAATTCAAACTTGTGTGAATCGAAGAAATAAAAAAAAAAAAAAAAAAAAGTACTATGGAGAAATGCACAAGAAATACTCCGCTGGAGAAAAAGGGAGGCCCCTCAAATACGAAAGGAGGGACCCTCCTTGCGTGACAGATAGATGGTTAGGAAGATAAGAACACACCTGCATGCATAACATTAGAACTTCAAAACAAATATACATCCGTATTATACATCATGAACCTAGAATTTCGACTCACAAATGAGAGGTTGAAGTACTTAGCCTTATAGAAAGCAAATCGAAGGCCCATGCTTTAGTCCAAGTTCAATATCCCGTTTTAAAAGATGCTTCTCCAACGGTTTAGCCAATAAAGCATATGACCCGGCAGATATTACTAACTGTAAGTCAATGTGTAACAAGGACAACTAAAGCTACATACAAAGATAAATAAATAAATGTGCCAAAGAAACAAACTGGGATACCTTATTAAAGTCATCTCCACCTTCAATAAAATCAAGATAGTTGTGCCAATTTTCAAGCTCTGCAACATTGAGGGGTCGCACATGAAAGTAGGGCCTCCTTATGGCTGTTTCGAAACCAATAATCTTAGAATCGGAGTCTTTAGCTTTCCTATATATCTCTTCTCTTATTGCAATATACTTCTCCAGCTCCTCCGCATCTTTTAAACTTGCACTTACAGCCTTAGAAGATTGTTCAGCAGAATTAGGGGGAAGCTCTCCCTCATTTTCTTGGCTTGCAGCTTCAGAATTTGCAGCAACTTCCTCAGCAGTTCGTAATTCAGATAGAGGCCTACTAGCAACCAATTCCTTAAATCTGTAACAACGTGCAGCACCATTAAAATTATCAGTCATGACGAGGAAACAAATAGACAAACAAACACATACATGTGTGTCTTAATACCAATAAGAGAGAAATAACAGTATATAGTGGGTATTAAATACAATGTCAGGCAATAATCTTGACGTTAAGGAAAATGAAAAATGAAAACAAAGCAAGCTGATTGAGCGGAATGAAATCAGAAAAATATTCTTGGTAAGAAAAGCAGATTAAGGCACTCCTAGACTCCTAAAGACACGGGCTTAGGCGACCAAAGACATTACCATCACACTGCTTATTTCTTAACCACATACACTATCAGGAAAAAGAAGCACGTGGGCAGGAGGTTGACTTTCTCAAAAGTAAAACATGATTTCATAGTCAAATATGAATTCAACTTAAAATACAGATAACAAAGAAGAAAATGTCTGAAGCAAAATAAGTTACCCTTCAAAATAACGATCCAGCTGCTGATTTGGAATTTCCAATACCCTTGTGTAAATTGTGGCAATACGGGGCCAATCATTCTGTGAAATTTCATACTCCATGTACTTGTCCCAGAGCGGAAAGCATAAGTAATCAGTCCCTACATATGCTAAGGCTCTTTCAAATAGCCTGAAACACAGAGCAGCAAAATATAGTTGTTATATTCATTAAAAATGTCTATCAATAAATGGTCAACCACAAAAGCATATAGCGGACTGGTGTTGAGGAGGAAGGATTAATTCACTCAAAGAGCACTTTAGAAGTCTGAACTAACAAATTTTGCTGCATTTACCTTTCCTCAAAAGAATCTTACACAGCTTGTCAGGGAGGTATCATAGAGGCCATCATAGCCTTACTGTGCAACATCTTCACGGCAGCCAATGTATTGAAGCAACTCATGTGCCATGGTTAAAAACACCACAATTTCATGAAGAATGACATTCTAACCCTAATGAGAAGAATAACTGAAGGGATGACCAGTCCATGTTACCCATTAAAAGTTTGAACCCTAAAGAAACTCGGCTACTAAATATAGTAGTAAAAAATGGAAGTGTTTGCTCATCAGAAAAAAACTATCTAATATGCATTCCTTTCAAACCTTTACACCTTAAACTTCAGTAATCTCTGTTGCAAATGGCTGAAATCATGTTAGAGAAAAACAAAAGATCACAACAAAATAATATGTAAATCACGGAGACCACACAGACTAAAAGTTAGCAAGGTAACACATAGGAAATTACCTTCTGATAGTGTCAGGATCTCCGTATGTGCTAATAGCAAAAACACAATAATGAAGCCACATGTCGACAGAGTATGTAACTCCTTGAATGGCTCGCTCATAAACCTCGGCAACTTTGTCCATTGAGCTAAGACGCGCCTCATGATCAGCATACTTTTTCCAGTAACCATAGCATAAAGGAAATTCCGCTAAAAAGGCATCATAAACTTTCCGAATTTTCAAGATGTTGCCCTAAACAATGTGGGAAAAAAGACAACCAAAGTAAATCATATTGACAGCCATACGGTCTAATGAAGAATGACAATTAAGAGTCCCCTAAAACAATGTCTAAGAGGCAGTCACACAAAAGACTAGTATGTCAAAGATTGTTCTTGCACCTTGACTCAAATCAAAATGCATTGTAACAAGCTTCAAGCTCAAATGTTTTTATATTGGAAACAAAATCAACGAAGCAACATACACAGAAAAGTCAAATTCGAATTCATCAGTCATACCTCTGACATTCTCTCTGTTTCTTCAATTAAGGCAGTCCAGGCATCAAAGTCCACAGAATTAGTCATCACTATGCTCCATAATCTTTCCTCTTCTGCACTAAGTCCTGCCAAAAAATGTTTCAATGTTAAAGATGGCATTCCAGTGAAAAAGCTTTTGCTTCAATAGTAAATTATGAGACCACAGATACAAAACAGCAGGGAAAAAAGCACTTCCGTTCACGTGCAAGCATTTAAAAGTTCCTCTTTGACATCCATTAAACATAATTACCAACAATCAACTAACTCCCATTATCTTTCTAGAGGTTACGTGTAATCTGAGTGTTTAGATTTTAAGAGTAGAGATTTTAAGAGGACTCCTATATTACAATTAAAACATCATGATACATAGATAATACGTATGTGCGCGCTATATAACACGAAACATCATTAATATGTCCCTTGATTTGTGCAAATAGATGATATTTTTCTTCAACTATTCAGCTCTTGCTACAGGCATTAATGTCTGTACATGCACGTTCCAAGTAACAAAGACCTTTTCAAGGGCGTCAGTTGCTAAGAATAAGAATGTCCTACCATGTAGATAAAAATGTGCTACCGACTTTAAATTTTTAATATACAATGAACAGCATGTCACGTACAAATGAGAAACTGAAATGGAAAGCTACCCTCAACGATTGAATTTCTAAAGCATCATAAATTAAATACCAGAATTATCGAGAGGCTGATGCAAAGCAGCAGTGCCAATACCGTCAGCGACCCCATTTTCTGTAGTACTGGCCGTTGCTCCATTTCCTGCTTCGCTAACACCATTAACATTCAGTGAAGAATCATAACCAGCAACTTGAGTTGAATCCAGAGAGTTTGGAATACCAGTAAAATTTTCATTAGAATCATATGCCATTACATCAGGGGTTTCTTGCTGAGTAACATCTACTGATGTTGCATTCATATTGCTAGAATCTACGTTGGAGGGCAGGGTCAATGAATCGGCAGACTGTATACTGCTAGCTGAAGAAACCATCTCTCCTGCATCAGATACAGATGTAGGAGCAGGAGCGTCAGCTGGAGCAATTGAATGACCCCCATCAGAAGCAGCGGCAGCATTTGTATCGACAGCACATGTTTCTACCATCATGGCCTCGTTGTCTCCCATAATACCAAAAGGGCACCCACTACAAACTGCATAAATTGGAATCAGTTATGGTTCGATTGCTCATCCAGCATAGAAGATTCAAAGTCAGAAACGGAAATGCATGACAACATACGTGATGCAACTTTCCTCTATTATATTTCAATTGCAGAAAAAATCACTAGGAATTTCATAACATTGTACCTTGAGGCTTTGCCAGAACAATTTTCAAATACCATATACTAAATTTGAGTTCGACAGGTTACAGTTGAAACATTCCATAATGCACATAAAATCCTGCCCATGGGAAGTATTCAAATTAAAAAATATATAAAGACCCTTATCTTCTTACGTTAGCAGCCGATGTATGTTTAATCTGAATAAAATTTATACAAATCAAATAGAAAAATACATATGTATCGCTTCGTTTCTTGAGAAGATCGCGGGGAAGGTCAAGTGAAGTTTACAGCTACCAGTAAATATAAAATGTTTTCAGATGACTCCAAAATCTTCAACTTTCATAGACGTACGTGTCATTACTAGTTATATTGCAAACACGCAAAAAATTAAAGTGCTAATTAGGACATTAATTTGGCTAATTGACGGCTGATAAATGGAGTTAGGGGCAGAATACATATTTTCACCTACATTATACAGTATTGCTCAGTAGATCTCGTATCAGCACAAATAAATACGAAGCTCATTGGTGAACTTCAGGTATTCATGCTATCATATGCTAGCCCAGGCAAAAACAAACAAAATATCATAATTGGTCTTAGCTTGCTTGTTTGTGTTCACCAATAAAACCCCAAAAGGGTTGCCCCATAATCAACTCAATACCCGAGTAGACTGCAACGAACCAGTAAACTAACAAAAACAGCTACATAATTAGGGTTTGGCGTTATAAACCCTAAACAACATAATTGCCACCCAAAACAAAAAAAAAACACATACGCTAAAATTGGACCCCGCTTATCAAGCAGTAGCAGTAGCTAAAGAGAGGACGAACAAATTAAAGCGATATATACACAAAATGCATGCATACATAATTGCATTGGGAACTAGACAAAAACTTGATAAATCGAAGGATGAAGAACAAAAAAACTTCACATACCGGAAAACGAGAGAGGCGGCGCGACGGTGGAACTCCGAACTTTCCAGAAGCGAAGTTTGAATTATCTCTCCGTTGGGAAAAAGAAAAGAGGTTTTGTAATTGTGGTTTTAACCGGTGGAATAGAGGGGGGAAGAAATGGAACAGAGGGAATTTAGGGCTGTATTTGTAACGGGAGAATGAATGAAAGCTTGAGGGCTGTATTACAGTAGTGTGGGATTTTGATTGAGGGCTGGGGATATATGCTTGATGGGCTCTATCGTCATATTACGGCCCATTTATTGCTGTTTTCGTTGATCCAATTTGGTACAAGGTTGGCCCAAGAGGCCTACGACTTGGGCCAGCAAAAAAAATGATATTTTGGGGCGTCTAAATTAGGATAAGTCTTGTATATTTTATACGATGGTGATTTTCTCAACTTGGACTGGATTCGGTTACGATCTAAAATTAATCGATGTCAATGAATCTAAAGTGGATTGGAGTTGCTATTCGGATTGTATGGATCCATATGAACTATTTCATATGTAACTCGACTTATATGTTTAATATCTCAACTTATATGGTTAAAAATTCATTTACTCATCTTTCACGCATACACATATTCACGTTGACACACACTCCAACAGACTTTTCACATACATATTATATACACATACACATCTGACACACGACACTCGCACACACTCCAATATACGTTTCACGCACACACATATAAACACACTCAACACTCTTTTCACGCAAACACATATATACACACTTAATGGAGTTCAGTTCGTTAAGGTTGGGTTGAACTACCCATATTGAGCCTACTGGTAAGATGTGAACAAATCATGTGGGTTGGGATGGATTTATTGGGCCAAAGGCCAGTAAGAGCTAAAGATAGGGTCTCTTGGAAAATTCACTGGTAAAAGTCTACTAGCATGGAGTTTGCCGTACAACTTTGCTTGGATGCGCACGAACAACAAACCGCATTTCGTTCCAGCACATACGTATAAAAGATAAAGATGACATAAATGATGAGCATTGAGAGACGTTGGAAGCTAATATTCGATATTTTCTATACATATACAAGGAAAATATGTTAATTTGAATCGGTGATCGAGTAATTAATGTCGATCTTGACCAAAAAGAAGGAGATTCAAAAAATAGAAAATGTATATTTAGAAACCCTCTTTATAAATAAATGTAAAGAACCGATCTTGTCCGTTCACTGTTTCACCGATATTTTGGCCTTATTTATAATTATCTATACTTCAGGGCCTTTTTGTTACTTTGATCTTACATCAGGGTTTTTAGTGTAATTTAACCTGCAATTTATATTCTTTCATTTATTCGACGCTTTAGGAAACCATCAAACGCGTTTTACCACTTAAAACCCTAAAAGCCCTCCCCTCCGGCCATCCACCCACCCCATCTCCGTGCTCGAGCAGAATGGCACCGAAGAAAGGCGGAGCATCGGCGTCGGACGGCGGAATTATCTCCCGCGTCTCGTCCTCTGTTTCACAGTCGCCAGTCGTCTACCGCGGCAAGAAAGCGGCATCGGACACCGCCTTCGTCGCGAAGAAGCTCCTGAAGAGCACCGGAAAAGCCGCCTGGATAGTCGGAACCACCTTCCTCGTGCTCATCGTTCCGCTGATTATCGAGATGGACCGCGAGCAGCAGTTCAACGACCTCGAGCTGCAGCAAGCTAGCTTGCTCGGCGGCTCCCCCAAGTAAATTTTTGCAACCCTAAATAAATTTGGTATTGGGTTTTTTTTGTAGGTCGGATGGAATTTAAGCGCAGCAATCGACGCCCTTACCTCTTTTTTTCTTTTCATCTTCAAACAAAATTTTATTACTGTTCTTAAATTTCTGAGGCTCTTCGATCCTCTATGATTGTACTATGTGAAACCATACCTTGTTTTTAAATGTAATGTTTTCATTAATCTTAGAACTGAAATTTGTGCTGTATTCGTGTGTAATTTTTTATATTTAATTTTGAATTTTGCCGAGGGGGAAGTTGCTACACATGAATTTTAAATTGCTCTGGATTCAAATTTGGTTGAACTGAAATGTAGGGCCGGAAGCAAGAACTGGTAACACATGTATACTAAGGTGAATATCCTACGGTTGTTCGTTGGTTCTAGACGCAGTTGTTAAGGGATTTTTGATACTTAGTTTTTGTTGTTGATAAAGTTTATTTGAACAATAAACTTTTGGCCATATAAGTTTTGTTACGAGGTTTAAGTAACTGTCGGTTTTTGGTTTTTGCTTTATCACTATTACTAACGCAATTTGGTTCTTGTTCTATGAAACACAATGTTTCGAAACCGTGATTAGGGTTAGGTTCAGAGCTGTCGAAGAAGGTACGTTCACACCAACTTGCATAATTATGGTCCACAAATCAAATTCTCAGGTTATCTGGTTCATTGCTGCTCGTTGGAGCAAAGCTTACATCGTATAAACTATGCACGTACACTTCAAATGAGATATTACCGGTCAACATAGAGTTTCTACTTTCTACGTGCTGCTCTGAAAATCTTAGTCAATAAGTGGATGCATTAACTTCCGAAGATTTCAATCTCGGCTAGAAACATACTTCCCAAACGATTGAACTGTGTAGTCATTCATTTGCCGATTTTTATCGTTGTTGAAGGTGTTCAGTCGCTGGTCGTATCATCGTTGTGAATAGATTTCGGTAATGCCAGTCTTTGAATTTTAAAGCTTAGTAGGTACATATTGAAAGCTTCTTGCAGCATCCCGCCATTAAAATGGACATGAATCGGTAAGCACGTACATGATGTTTAAAAACTTTTTTTTTTCCTTTGTTATACATGACATGGTTCCGATTGTGAAATCTTCGAATATATTGTCCATTTCAGTTTTATGTAAGTTTGTAGCTAATAGACTTCCTTAATTTACACTATAGACAGAATTGAAAAATTACAAGCTCGACATTTTTTATGAAAGCCTTGTGAATTTACTATGAGATGATGATCTTCGAACCTTTTTGTTTCTCTGTTGGAGTAATAGTCGTTTTGTTGTCTGCCGGTCTTTATGTCAGCACCTGAAGTGAACTTGCTTAGAAACTTTATTCTCCAATTTCTCTGTGTTTGCTCAAGTCAATTGGCAGCCTGAGTTGATGCAGTCTGTTAAAAAACTTGAACCACTTCGCACTTCTCTGATTCCCATAATTAAGGACAAAAAACCAAAGTATAAGAGCCGATGCGTTCTCCGACTGAGTTTATCTTCATTAGGTGAGTTATCTCTGGTTTGGTTCTCTCATATTCCAGCGTACATCAAGTGTGACATGAGCCCCTGTTTTATTTTAAAACATATCTATAACCATAAACATGATCTCCACTGTGTTTTCCCATTTCTTTTTCCGACTCTTCGTTTATAGTCTGCCGATTTTTTTTTTTTAATTATAGTCTGCGGAACTTAAAGTGGACAAGTTTGATGGGACTGATTGTGATTATGTAGGATATGGTTGCAGCAGCTATGCAGTCATGTATTACAAGTGATTGGTGATTATATATGAATTTATGGATATTCATTAATATTCAGGTCACTAACATAAGGGAAAGCAATTTTACAGTAATGCCATTACAAAATTACAATAACAAAACTTAGAGTGGAAGAAAAAACTTTACATCTGTGTCAAAGTGAAAGCAAATGTAATCATCCCCCCTTTACAACCCACCCACTGCCATTGCTTGTGTCTATATACTAATACCAGTTTTAGTCTCTAATACCACCTCAAAACTTCTGATTTTGTCCTGCCCAAAAACAATCTCACAGAGAGAGAGAGAGAGATCTAGAGAGAGAGAGAGAGATGAAACTATCTACTAACCTCTCTAACCACCATACTTGTGAGAATGAGTTTTTTTCTTGAAAGCTGATTTAGTGAAGAGCAAACAAGCCATTACAAGGCCCACACCCACTAGCCCTCCCAGCACAATTGCAATTATCTTCTCTGTATTAATCTTCCCTGTCCCTACACCCAATCAAATAAACACTTCAGACAAAACAATCTTAATCTTCATAATATATTTATGCCTCGTTTGATTGGCAAGATAAGATTAAATAATCTAATGAGACCCAATTATTTTATTGGAGCTTGAAAGGTGCAACAAAAAAAACTCATTAAAAGGCAAGATAAACCATGATTATATAATTTTGGCGGGTCGACCCGGCAAGTTATTGAGGATACCAAACATCAAATTAAGTCCAACTATTTAGTTAATCATGGCTTATCTTGACAACCAAACGGGACCTTATAATATTAATATATCCAGGAAATGGAAACACAATTAAATCCCACCCCGATTAAAAAAGAACCCGCATCCCAGCACATATTGGGGGAAAGTAACCATAGACGTCGACATTCAACCATCTTCACTAAAATCTTTAGCTGTCATTTTCAGTTTTCACTTTCATGTTTCAAAATATTTTAAGGGCAAATTACAAGGAATCCTTGATCTAAAGCCTAATTACGAAAAAAAATCCTCACTGTTTGCATAATTACGACCACTTCCCGAGCCCTAACAGAATGTGGTTATTGTCTAAACTACTCGGGCGTTAAAATAATTAAATGAAAGAGAAAAAAAAGGTCTTATATTCAATGTAAAACCTTACACGGAACACCTTCTTCCATAAAAACGGCTAGTTAAGAATAAAAAAAAGAAAAAAAATTGTTTAAAAAGAACTATATATAAAAAAAAAAAAAAAAGAAGAAGAATGATTTTAAGAACCTTACAGTTATACTCCTAAGGTATAATGTATATTTCATGGAATCTATTTGATTATCTGCGAGAGTAAATTCGTCTTACGAATAATACCTCAATGCTCATAATTATGCAAACAATAAGGGTTTTTGTTTTTTCTCGTAATTAGGCCTAACTTAGGGTGTCCTTGTAATTTGCCCTAATTCTAATTAGAACATAAAAATTCAAAATAATATTTAGCTTTCAAATCTTGTAAACACCAAAAATTTGAAGAGTTTTCAAATGTTAATTCCGAAAATAATTCTATGATCATTAATTTAATTATATTACATTTAAATTTATTTACCTGATGAAGGTGAAATCGGTTGTTGGTTGTCGGCCGGAACGCCTCTGGGATTATAAGAGTAGCTAATGTAGCAGCGTTGAAGATAAATCTGTGCAGCAATGGAGCTCCCGCATTCAGATTTAGCCCTGTCGATCGCGTTTTTCACGCAGTTCACACAGTCGCCGCCGCCTAAATCACCTTCGCACTGACCCAACACATACACCGACTGATACACCGCCGCGTAATACCCACCGTTCCCACTCCCTACGCCTTTGACTATCTCCTCAAACCCCAACTCCAGCCTGTCACCAAACCCGGCCCCACTCGCCCGAGTCGACCCGCACACCTTGTACAGCAACTCGGTCCCACTCACCTGCCTGAATCCGGCGATCTCGTACCTCAAATAGCATCCGCCTAATTGGACTCTGGCAGCGATTGCTCCGCCGCAGAGCTTCTGCGCGAAATCCGGTGTCCTCTTCACGCACCTGCTGCAGTCTTCGTTCGAGAGATCGCCTCTGCATTGGAAGAGGCCGGTGATGGACGACGGCGGCGATCCGGAGGTTGTTTTGAAGAATTTCGCGGCGGAGGATTGGGTGATTAATGTGTCGAGCAGATTCGTCAGTGCTTGCTTGTACGTCCCGCCGGAGTCCTGGAAGTTCTGGTCGGCGCAGCCTTTGAACACCAAGTTTGTGTTGTCGGCGGCGGCGGCGGCGATGGTGGATAACAGAGCTGTGAGTATGAGGAGTAGCAGCGGCTGAGATAATGGACCCATTTTTTGAATGATTTTTTTTTTGTGTGGAGTTCGTGAAGATTGTGCGCTGATTTCTTGGGGAAGAATTTCTGTAGGGTCCTCTTGAGATATATATTTTTTTTTTGATAAATTCTTGAGATATATATATATATATCTGGTGATAGAGTATTTATTGGATTTTGATTTGGGTAAGAACAAGAATTTTTGGGGTGTGTGTGAAAATTTTGTGGGTGGAAGATCTGCTCTGCCAAATTCACAGTTGCCAGCCACTGTTTACATATTGTATTAATCATGTCGACTATATAATAATACTTAATAACGGCTTAATCCCACTTTCCACCCTTGAAATATACAATTTCGACACTTTGCATCCTGAAAATAAATAAATAGCGCTTTGCACCCTCGAAACACCAATTTTTACGCGAATAAACTTAATTGAATATGTTTAATGCTATTTAAAAGTTATATTTTTTATCATAAAAAATATTTCATGAAAGAAAAAAATTCTTCAACTATTACGTTATCAACTTATCTGAAAATTATATTTTGTTTTTAAATATTTCTATCTAATATTTCCACCAATTGCAAGAAAAGATCTATCGAATAATTTAGTGATAAAAGTTTAATTGATTTTATTTTCTACAAAAATATAAAAAAAAATTCAATTCTCGGTGTAATTTTAATTTTTTTTTCTCGCATTTTATGCACTCGAAATTAGGTTGGAGATTGAAGAAATATCAATTTAATTTGTTATTTTACCCCGCGGGAAAAAAACCAATAAAAAATGAGCTATTCTTTATTATTCAGTTAAGGGCGCATTATGAATGGTTTATGATGTTTTGAGAGTGCAAAGTGCTATTATTGTTTTTTAAGGGTTTAAATTATTAAAGGTTCCATTTCAGAGGTGCAAAATGTGAGTAAGCCCTTAATAACAGTAATTTATCACTAATTGTTGGATTAGTTTACATGAGGAATACGAAGTTTTTGTATGCCCGTGGGCCTAACTTGGATTGTTATCGGGCTGAAATTTTATCGGCCCAATATTTAAAAACCCTTAAATGTCTTCTTTACCCTTCACGAGTGCGTGAAATTACTCTATTGCCAGAAAAACATTGCACTGCTGGCCTTCCCTCACATTTGGTTCTCTTCTCCACGCTTCTCGCGCGTGGACTACACCTCCATTTCCACTCATTTATTCAGCACTCTCAGAACCAGTGTACCTCCGTTACAACACATACAGAGAAGCGGATTGTGAACATTGGTATGCCCTTTCTTCCATTATTGTTTCTGTGTATCAATTTTTTGCATTTCTTCGTCAGATTATCCAGCACATATGTCTTACCTGCTTTCGCTTCGTATCAAATTGCATTTTTGTTTAAATTTAATTGTTTGTAAGTCGCTCGAAGCGATTCCTCAGCGTAATTGGAAAGTTTTCGACGTACATTTTATGGAAATATGTTTATGTTCAACTTTTTTTTGGGGATTTAGGGTTCATTTTTCAATACCTTGCTTTTAATGGAAGAGATGCGTTCGCTTTTTTCTTGAGTAGGAAGAGTGAGATTTTGACAAGAGAACCCGCAACTATTCGAAATTGAAAAATGTGCGAACAGTGACCGGCCCGTATTATACGGTGTGGTTCATAGTTTCGACCGAACCGTGACCATCTATAGACATTATCAATATATTTGAAATATTAAAATAATTTTGACCACTTCTAGTTATATTTTGTTTACATTACGCTTGCGCTGATATACAGTATCAGTTGAATTTGGCGCTAAAATAAATAATCCAATGTGTCTTTATAGTGACTTGCCTAATATCAAGTTCGATTATGGTTTGTGAAAAGTATGAAATCTTTATTTTTTGCTTTCGGGCCTCATTATGAAAATTTATGTACTGCTAGAACTACATATTGACGTTTCTTTTCATGGCTAGTCATTGTATGTAAAAGTAAAAATAATGTATCAGTAATGAGGGCCAATATAGTACGTTTGTATGTACGACTTTTTTGATAAAATTCTGAAGTACGCAGTTCCGACTGATGGAGGAAATTGTTATACAGTAATTTTGGTTTACAAGTATTTATGGTACTATATTACCGGTTAACCTGGAGAAGAGGGTGGTTTAGATCGAATAGGATGAACTTGTGCCATTCTTGCCACCTAAGTTGCATGGACCTTATCTGGCATTGGAATTTCTAGTTGTTCTCTTAACTCTAGAAATTAACTACTATCTTAGAGAATTCATGTTTATTGAACATCGGGTGTGGTTATTGAAGTAATATTTTGGTGGGAAGTTCGCAGATTATGCTCCTATATTTTAACTTATTCGTGAGAGAGAGAGATCAAGTGGTGCCAGTGAGAGGCTATCCTTCATAATTTTCCGCAGTTTGTATTGGTTTTTGAAGCCAATCACATTGCGTAGTGCCCTTGTTATTGAACTAAATTTAACCTCAAACTGAGTGCATTGATGAAGTTATATTACAGGCTCGAAGTGGTAACTGCTATATGGCAAGATAAGCTTTGACATTCTGCATGAACCAGTGATGATTATTTTATATTGTGGTGTTTCTCGTGCTTTTACTGCATATACTAGGCCAGTTGATGATTTTTTTCCCATTACAAGTTTAGCAGATTTTTGTTTTTCAGTGCTACCATTATTCTGCTTTCTGACAAATGGAAGATATTTTGTTTATTGGAAGGGTCAGAATCTGTAATATAAAAGCTGTTGAAATGAGCAATAAGGAAACAAAAGAAAGAGTTGCAAATGCCTTTCGTGCTATGAAGGCTATTGGAATCTCCGAAGATAAGGTGAAGCCAGTACTGAAGTCTTTGCTAAAATTGTACGATAAAAATTGGGCGCTTATTGAACAGGAAAATTATAGAGCTCTTGCTGATGTGATATTTGAGAGAGATGAATCGAAAGTATGTGTTGCAGGCTAAATTCACGTACCCTTCTTGTTTAGTTGGTAACTACTGTAAATCAATCTGAGATATTAATTCTACATTATTATCTTTCAGGCAGAAGAGCTTCCAAAGAAGGTTGTGAATAATGAAGTACGTCATCTGCTCCGTAATTGTATTTAGCAAACCAATATTTTAATAGTAGTTGCACTTTTATAATTGATATCTTTTTCGCCTACGTTAGCCCAATTACTAAGGCAACTTAAGCGATAGTAATTTGATTCGTATCATTTTATCAGGTAGCAGAGCAGTCAAAGAAGATTGAGAGTGCTCAAGTAGGTGATCTATTACAGCTACTAATCCCTTTTTTTTTACCAAGTTTTTGGTGATAAATTTTTATATACAATATCAGTTTTCACTGTTATTTTTCTTAAAAGGTGTGGCACTAAACAATGACTTAATCCTCCTAAATAGACAGAGGACAATTTGGAAGAAGAAGTTCATGCAACTGAAGAGCCAGAACAACCATTAAAAAGGCTGCGACGTAGATACCAAGATGGCCAAACTTCCTCTTTGAATACGTCTAATGCCGGAAAGCAAAGAACTGCACCTGTAAAGTCTAAAAAAGAACTGGATGGGGCTAATACCCCCAAGTTAAACGAAAAAGAAGTCATGGTGGAGTCACCTAAGCACAACGAAGAAAACACAACAATTCATACACGGGCTGCCACATCAGAATCAGTCTGTAAAAGTAAAGGAAAACAACCTATTTCTCCCGAACCCTTGGTTGTTCATGAGAGATGTGATCCAAGCGGGCCCAGTAGCACCACTGGAAGTCAGCGAAAGACCCGATCAAGAATTGAATACGGATCACAGTCTCATCCAATGAGGCTCAGAGAAAGAGGGAAAGGAGTTGTCTATGTTCACACTCCATCCAGGAAGAAGCGGCGAGCTCCTGAAAGTTCATCCCATGCTGTACCTCTAAAAGAGTCTGAGACTGAGCCAAGCATTCCTTTGTCACCTAAAAACAAGAGCAATGCAAGTTGTGATTTAATTAAGCCTAAAGATGAGCCAATCACTAGTGACGTGCCGAGTTTAGAGGTTCCTGGTGCGAACGTTCATCCGGGTATGCTTTTGCTTTTCTGTCTGCACACTTCAGAGTTTATTCAAATATTACGTTCTTCTATTTGTTGGATTGTCAATAATCATCACGATGTGTGATTCAAGGATCTTCTTTTGCTATAGTTAACAATTTATCTATGTAGTTGGTACGTTTTAGACAACTGTTGGTCCTTGGGGATATGCAATTGTTATTAAGGAGAGTATGGTTATTATAGTTTTTCTAGTTGAATATTTTATTTTCAACTTTTATTGCGGAATGTGGAGGTATGTATTTATCGTGTTACTCCTATGTCATTCCTTGGAGTTCCCCTATCGTGTCTTACTTGAGATGTCTAGTTATATTTGTAGAAGGTTATTGTACCAAGTATAATAATAACACATTGATGATTTATCACACAATATTATTTCCTATAATGTTACTTTATCTTAGTGTTACAGAATTTTTTAATGCCTTATCCATTCTGACAATTCTAGTTCAAAATTTACAGATACATCAAATGAAGGAGATTCATCGAATAGAGGAAACTGTAGTTCTGAACCATCAGAAACGGAATCTGTGAGTGAAGAGGAAACATCTACCGACTCTTCCATGCTAAATGAATCACGATACAATAATGAGATGGCAATGGTCTCAGGTGCACGGTCTTCTAATCTAGAGATTGCTTCCTCGACTTGTGGAGAGGTGAAAATCTATTTGACCTGTGGCTTCGCTTCTGAAAGTGCTGACTTCCATATGCCTAGTCTTGAAGCAGTTCTAAAATCTGTTGAAGATAAATGTCTTCGATCACACAAAACTTCGGACCCGTACATTTCTATGACGAAACTTATGACAGAAACGTGCCAATGCTTTCTGAAGTTAGGAACTGACTCCAGTAGTCAATCACCAAAAACCCTTAATGTGACTCCAACCATTGATTCAGTGAGTAAATCTTCTGAAATGGATGCTGTAGGTGAAAAATGCCGTTCTAGTACCAGGATACCTCAGCCCAAAATACAAAATTGCAACGGCACAAATAATGGACCACTGCCGAACAAGATAGATGCTGGAGATGAAATAATGACAAATATGCAAAACGAAGAAAATTGTGCCGAAGAAATTGATGGACCGAGCTTGGAAGTTGCTCCTGAAATTACAAGGTCACTTAATGATGTTGCTGACATTGCTAATGGGCTAGAAAATGTTGTAATTACAATGGTGAATGAGGTCAATGATGAGCGTCCTCTATTTTTCCGCTACATACCTCAAAATGTAGCATTCCAAAATGCATACGTGAATTTCTCTCTAGCTCGTATTGGAGATAACATTTGCTGTGGTACCTGTTCTGGTGATTGTCTGTCGCTACCCCATCCTTGTGCATGTTCACATGAAACTGGAGGCGAGTTTGCGTACACCACAGATGGTCTTGTTCGGGAGGAATTTCTTAAAGAGTGTATTTCCATGAACCGCAACCCGAAAAAACATTGTCAGTATTTCTGCAAGGAATGTCCTTTGGAAAGATCAAAATGCGAGGATGTTATCGAACCTTGCAAAGGTCATCTCGTAAGAAAGTTTATAAAAGAATGTTGGTGGAAATGTGGCTGTCATAAAGAATGTGGCAACCGGGTGGTACAGCGAGGAATAACTCGCAAGTTACAGGTATTACTTTAATCAGCTGCACTTAATTTTATGGAGTTGTTAACAGTCACTTGTTTTTTTTTTTTTTATAATTAATTTGCGTGCTATTAGGTGTTTATGACTCCTCAAGGAAAAGGTTGGGGCCTACGTACTCTGGAGGACCTGCCAAAAGGTGCATTTATTTGTGAGTACGTTGGAGAAGTTTTGACCAATGCAGAGCTATTTGAACGTGTTTTAAAGAGTCCTAAGGGGGAGAAACATTCATATCCCGTGCTTCTTGATGCTGATTGGTGTGCAGAAGGAGTGCTGAAAGATGAAGAAGCTCTTTGCTTAGATGCTACATATTACGGAAATCTAGCTAGGTTTATTAACCACAGGTAAGTTCACTTGCGTTAAGATTATGCATTTGCTGCATTAACATGGCCAAGGGACGGAACCAGCTAGTTTGGGCTCGTTCACTGTTCCGGAGCCTTTTTTTTTTTTTTTGAAAAGATTTAAATGGTTGAATCAACAATTCACAACGATCACTTAACCATGACCATTGATTTGCAACAATCATGAGATCGCGACCGATCAACTAGAGGCTTTCTATTTCTGATTTAATTGCAGATTTCTTAATGTCCTTATTCTGTTTTCTGAAACCGTGCCAGATGTTTTGATTCAAACTTAGTCGAGATTCCAGTGGAAGTCGAGAATCCCGATCACCACTATTATCACGTATGCAATTACCTCCACTTTTTCTAAGTTTGTCCGACTTCAAGTTTTTTTCTGATTATGTATGATTGGATCTTGTCTTTCAGCTCGCATTCTTCACTACAAGAAAAGTGAAAGCCATGGAAGAACTCAATTGGGTAAGTCTGTTTAAAAAATTTCAATCATCTCTCTAAAACTTAGTCGTGCATTAAAGAATAATCCTGGATCGAGTGTTATTTTTTTGCTGAGAAGATATGTATATATATATTACAATTGATTTCAGGATTATGGCATTGATTTTGATGACCACGAACACCCGATTAAGGCATTTCGTTGTCACTGTGGAAGCAAGTCGTGCCGAAATATAAAGCGATCTAGTAAGCGTAATTACATCACAGTCCACATTTTTCGTAATAATGCCATCGATGCTTCTTAAGTCATAACCATCTGATTTTGTGTCTATCGTAGGATCAAGATCTTCTAGAAGATGAGCATGTGTCGATTCTTCTCCATCCTCGGCATCGAAACTTGAAACGATTCTTCTGTGTTGTACGCTCGTGTAATTTTTGAGCCATCGAAAGCGAAAAAAATGGTTAGAGAATGAAATGATGTATCATTGTATCTTTATCCCCGAGCTAATATAGTTGTAGTACTCATCTCTGGTTGTTAGCAAATTTTTTATGATGCTCTGATTTTTCATTTTACTACCTTACACATTTGGATTCGTGCTTGTCAAATTGTTTTTGTATTGATAAATTCTTATAACCCAATTAATCAATTTCTTTTTAATTATTCCCATATTGTAAATGGAAATTGTATTTACCTGAAGTGGACACAAGTTTAGGAGTTAAAACATATATTTATTTTAGGAAAAATATTCAATAAAACACAACTAATTATTTTTTTGTTTTTTTACTAATTACTCTCTTCGTTGAATTAAAGTTCGAATTTAAAGTTGAATTATGTTATAATTTAATAAAAGCTTTTATAAAAAATAAAGAATAAAAAATAAAAGTAAAAAAAAATAAACATTCGGTTTAGCTAAGAAGCCCAATAAAATTAACACTACTATCGGGCCTAATATCTTTCAGCCCGTATAATTAAATAAGAATATTATTATCGGGCCTAGTATCTTTCATCCCGTAAATCTGTAAGACCACAATTAAATAAAAACCCTAGCCCAAATTAAAAACATTTTTTTTAACAGCCGATATAAAACCCTAGCTGCTCATACAGTTTCGGGTGAGAGTAGAGAGGGGTGAAGATCCTGCGAAAATGTCGAAGCGAGGTACGTACGGCAGATCAATTTCCCAAACTTTGTTCATTTCTCTTCACATTTTCCAAATCGGAAAGTACGATCCGAATACGTGGTGTTTATCTTATGATTCTGTGTGATCGCAGGGCGCGGAGGATCGGCCGGTAACAAGTTCAGGATGTCGCTGGGTTTGCCGGTGGCGGCGACGGTGAACTGCGCCGACAACACCGGGGCGAAGAACCTGTACATCATTTCAGTGAAGGGGATCAAGGGTCGCCTGAACAGGCTTCCGTCGGCCTGCGTCGGCGACATGGTCATGGCCACCGTGAAGAAGGGAAAGCCTGAGCTCCGTAAGAAGGTCATGCCCGCCGTCATCGTCCGCCAGCGCAAGCCGTGGCGCCGAAAGGACGGTGTCTTCATGTACTTCGAAGGTAGATTTAATATGTTTTTTTGATTTTTTCATCTTATTTCAATTGTGAATGCTGTTGTAGAGTATGATTATTGTGTGAACTGTGATGGTTTGTTTGATATGTGCTTAGTTAGCGGTGCTCGTATCGCTTGCATTTGGATCTATGTGTTAAATCGTTTAATTTCTGTCGTCTTAAACAGCTGTTCTATGTGGTGTTTATAAATATGATAATGGGGGCCTGTAATTTGTAATACAATGTTGCAGCCTATTTTCTTTTCATATATTTCATAATCGATACATTTCCTATGAAGCTCGAAAGCTAGAGATGGTATTAGTTCATTTTTAATTGCCGTCTCGTCATCATTTTCTAATTACCTGCTGTAGAGTTTTTTTATTAGCTTAGAATTGAAATTTTCATTATTTACTTAATCCACGATCATCTCTAAACATATAGATACAACGATAGCAAGACTCGCGTGTGGTCCTTTTGTGGAGAAACTTGTTTTTTGCTATGTATCTTACCGAATGAATGATGTTCAAACTTTCTGTCATTTTATAGTGCTTAGCATTTCAGTTAAGTAATGTAACTTAAACTCTTTTGTGTATACAGATAATGCTGGGGTTATTGTGAATCCTAAGGGTGAAATGAAAGGTATTAATCGTAGATTAACTTCTTTTCGAAATTATCGTTAATGTATCGTTGTTGATTTTGTCTTCGAGTTGTGTCTTATATTTCTTGCGCTGCTTTTATTATATGAAGGATCTGCCATCACCGGTCCTATTGGAAAGGAGTGTGCTGATTTGTGGCCTAGGATTGCAAGTGCCGCCAACGCCATTGTCTAGACGAGACGTAGAAGTTTGCTGCAATTCCCTTTAGTTTTGTGCCTGTTTCTGTGATTTTGAATCTTTCGACTATTGAATGTTGAGGAATGAATGCTGTTATTCTCTATCAGATTTTTGTAAGAACTGGGCTCGTTTCTTATCTGGATTCGCTTAATTATTGTGATACTGCTTTTTTGACTTCATATCCGGATTACTCTTTATTCTGATTGAAGGTGCTCTTAGCTTATTTAAGTTCTATGCGAACGAAGTTTGATGTTACCGTGTGTTGTTTTTTAGTTATGTCTCCGATTTTGTCTTGACCAATGGACTTGGTAATGAAGTATCATAGGACATAGATGGTGTAATATGACACTTTTGAAATATACACGCAACGAAATTCACTAGGTGTAGCGTCAAATATTCGTATATTCGTGCAGAGAGGTTGTTAAATCTCCCCTTTTCATGCAAGAATGTGAATTTCATCCTAATTAAATAATATGATAGATGATGAACGAGATCAAAATTTTCACAAAAACAATAAATAAATAAAGAATAAAACTTTCAAAGATCATAGATCCAAATTTGGATACAAGTGAATTTTTTTATGAACTAAAATATGAAATATTGATTTTTGCAAAGATTAAATTGCCATGAATTTTTAATTCTCACAAAACAATTTAAATCCCGCCAGTTTATTTCACTACGGGCTTTAGTCCTCTAATCTAAACAATTGGGCCGGGCCTTTAGCTAACACGTAACTGAAAATGGGCCGAGCCCAAATATCTGAAAATTTTCTGAATAATGATTCATTGCAAGGCGGGAAAATTCCAGAAACTCTCTCAGTTGGTTAGACTGTAGATTTGTAATTGAACAGTAGAATCGGAAGAGGAGAATCGGTATTCGGGTCAAGTAATTTCTACATGGGTTGGTCTTACCCTGAATCATCCATGGCAGATCTGATAAAATTGATTGAAACTTTCATAGATATGTTGATTTTGGCTTCTGGATATCAATCAAGCGGCCGCCTCGCGCACTGGGACTCCCACAACATCATCAAATGTTTCCATTGGGCGCTCTTTCTCGAGAATGTAAGCGGCGGTTCCCGATTTTTCGTTCGATTATAATTTGTTCTATGGTTTTGAGTTCTGATAGAATAATCTGGAATTTGAACGAAGAAAGTTGGAGCTCTAACATGATGTTGATTGTTAAATTTTTTTTTAATTTTTTTAATATTAGATTAATATTTATTCATGTGTTCGATTAGGTGTCGAAGAAGCTAACAAGTTCGATTGATTACGAAGCCTCTGTTAAAGAGCTAGATGCTGCTTTATATGAATTAACATGCAATCCTCATTTCCCTCAGGTTAAAAGTTTTCTTTGTAGCTCTTTTTATTTCTTGATTTAGTTTTTCTTTAATGTATTTAGCTGGATTTTTTAATGTTTTTTTTAAGCAGGGTCTTGCTCGTTTGTCGTGCAGTACCCTTGGTCGATCGAGGGATCTTCTGTTGGAGCATTTAGTTCTTACTTTACCTCTGAGGGATTCGCATTTAAAAGCTATAATGAGTGCATCTGTCGAGATGGATTTTAGTAAGAGGCTAGATAATGATTGCGTTGATGTGTATGTTGAAAAGTTAATGCGAATCCCGTTGAATGCGCCGAGTTTAAGTGAGAGCGGAAATTTCGTGGTGGATTCCAATATTCCATATCAAGATGCTGTTAGAAGTGGGAGACGCGACGATTTAAGTGATGTGGAGTTTAGCGCGTCGGTTGTTCGGCAACTAGGACGAAGGCAGCTTTCAGTGTCGTGTTCGTCTGCAGTGGAGACTGGTTTGGAAAAACTCTCGAAAATTATTGGACAAAGCATGAATGATGAGGTGGAATGTACCTCGAACACAGAACCAAGAAAACATTCGGCGTGTCAAATGTAATTCCTCAACTTTTTTAATTTGCGATGTGGTCGCGCTTCCATTATTAAGCCTCCTTTACTGTTCTAGAAGGCATAAATGTGGAAATACGTGAGAACCTATATCGAGTTGTCATTCTCTAAGTTGGCTCTTGATTGAGGGTATTGTAAATTGGGATTATACTTGTTGGTTATTTCCAATTTACGAGTGAACGTATCCGATTCTTGGGTTTATAGCTGAAAATTTAATTACTATTCAAGCTACCAGCAGCTGGTGTTTGTCGTACTAATTGCCAGTACATTTTTCTTTTGAACACTTAAGATAGCCGTATATGCTTTCTTTTCAATCAGGGAACGATTGTGTCCGTTTTAAGGTAGGTTTTAATGCTCGTTTGTTGCTATTATATCTGAAGTGCAGAGGAACTGCCAGTTGATTCAGTTATCTGGAGTGGCTGGAGATCGAAAAGCCTATCATATATGCTCGACAAGCGTACTATAAGGCTACTATCTGGTGCCAGTTTAATTTTTTCTGCGCCTGAAGATCAATGGGCTCAAACGTTTAAAAGACTTGATACCTCAGCTGAGAACGATGATACGTGTGAAATAATAGTAAGCCAGGGAAAAAAAAATTACCTCAAAAAATTCGAAAGATTTCCTCATTTCTCGTAATATGCAGTTATATTTCTTGTCATTCGCAGGAGCTATTGTTATTAGGATGTATTGCAGATGGATGGAGTGCTCTAATTGAACACTTGATGTCAGTTTCATACGATTCCCCTACCGTCTCGATGCTCTATCATCAAGTGTTCAACTTACAGCCAGGAAACTCTGTTAACCTTCCCCTAAAAGGTCTCGTAAATCCTAAGGTACATTTTGTTATTGGATGCCTTTTTTTCTGGATGTATTGGCGAATAAGAAGTCTGTGGGCTGGATTTTACTCACTTGCTGGGAAGACGTGCTTCAGTCTGCTGTTTTTAGTGGGACCCACTCTTTACGAGCACTAAATCTTTTTAATCGAAGCATCCCACTTGTTACGGTTTTATTCATCTCTTGAGCTGCCTTATGATCAGTTCAATGATTGTGATGTACGCTCTCTAGTAATTATTGAAAGATAGAGATTATTAGAGTTCTTATTTTCAACCATCAACTCTGTCGATTTAAACCAGGAGAAAAGTGTTGTAGAATATTTGGAAGTGTTGCTTAGCAGACAACTCAACCAACTGTGGAAACTATCACCTGTCCTTGCAGCAGTTGCAATTCCTTCATGGTACATTTACGTTTCTCAAATTATTTTACTTCGGCCAAATGCTTTCCCTTCGCTAAATTCATATTATAACATCTTCATTTGTATTTCTGGTATGTACTGTTCGATTACAGGTCACAGTTGTTCAGATCCTATCTTCATGAGCTTGAGGGTCAAATTAGAGGAACTTGTACTGCGACGAGGTCTGTCGTTGTAACCTCTCATTTTTCTGTTAATAAACATTATCTGTGTACGTACGAATCTTTTTAGCTTTTGTTTAGGTTTTTATGTTTTCGTTTTTGTGTAGATATTGCAGTTGTAGAGTTGATGCAGCCGAGCATATAGTAGAGCACAGGGAATGTGAGTCTCTTTGTTTTCTCTTCATATTTCTCTATGTTTGTTTTCTTACTTTCAAACTCTGAATGAATTGAGCGTCGAACTTGTAAACCGTGACCGGCTTTTCTTGCTCGTACTTGCAGGTGAGGTGGCAGAGAGAATTTGGTGTCTTTATATCTTCCATGTCAGTAGATCCCATGCCACATCAAGAACAACCACTTTTACTTAGTTTGTTTTGGCCGTTTTTGCTGTAATTGGTTAGCTTTCGATTTGTATAATCGTTGATAAAAAAGATTACGAAGAGGGAAAGTAACATAATTTAATCAGGGTATTTAGCACTTGTATAAAGGCGAAAAAGCAGAACATTACTTCAACTACATACAGCTGTTAGGTTAAGAAAAAAATTGATCAGTACAACATCGTTGATGTCTGTTGCAACTTCAATCTCAGTAAGCATAAGCTATAAAAGCACTAGCAAATAGCAATGCATTTTTTTGCCACGGAAAAAAAACAAAACAAGAGGACCGTTTTCATCTTATTTTTTTCTCCCAAAAAAAAAAAGAAAATAATACCAAAAAACCCAAAAAATAGTGTTTTGTTTCAACTTCAACTTTTCAATGCAAATGCTATTGAAGAATAAGATTATGACAGATCTCGTTAATCTGGTGTAGCAGCACCTTGGTTGAGCTCTGCAAATCTCATGCCAACACGCATGGAATGCTTCAGGAACTTCTCAGCACATCTACGAACACAAGTCTCCTCTTGCTTATCGAGAGATTTGCGCCGGAACGAGTCCACACAATCAGTGAAACATCTTTCCACCAATGAATTATACATCCTTAAACTGTACAACAAATTCAAACATTTCAACACTGCAGTAACTAAAAATAAATGAAGATACAATCATTTGCGATCAAACTGCTACAAGAATAAAAGTAAATTCTCAGGTGAAAAAAAGGAACAGAAAGCAGAAGTAAATCGAGTAGTTTCACATGAATAACTAAAAACATCGTATCAAGATTGCTAGAAGAAGATCAGCCCATACCACGATTGTGTAAATGAATTAAACATATCTATTTACTTGGTGGTCTAACAAATCAAGTTATACAAAGAAAAGACGCAACTAAAAAGAAGAACTACATAGCCATATCCACGTCAAGCTATCTGAATAAGAAAGAGGATTAACATTTCACCAAAAATCCAAGTTCGAGAATTTGCCAGGTGTTCAGGGATGAGCGTTGTTCAGTTAACAATCATTCATAACTCGTGGCAGCTTTAACTACAGAGGCATGAAACGCGAAGAATTATTCATACTCTAGGCAACTTTTATTTCATCAATTAGCAAATCTCGATTCTCGGTTGTTTCTTTCCCATTGATTACCGGCAAAGAACTGCAATTCTCGGTATTACACCAGAAAAAAAAAAACAGCTTCTTCTACCGCTTGAATTACGCATTAATCATGGCAAACTCTATAGTAAATACGATTTCAATAAATCATCAACAGATACAAAAAAGTGGCAAAACAGATGATCCATCTGTTGAACCATAAAGCAGGGAAGACTAATTTTTCCATTAAAATCTCATTAATTTCAACACAACTTCTACAAATTTTCAATTCGATTAATGAAAATCTTCTGAAACACTTATTTCTCTCACTACGATTATCACAGCATTTTCACGGAATCAATGAATTGAAAATACGCGCAAACTATCACATTTCAGAGCTCAAAATCAACAAGGTAATTTTTCGATGGATTACCTGTCGCGAACTTGAAGCTGGTCGATCATGGCGGACATACGGAGCTTATCTTCCTCTGGAAGAGCGTCCAGATCTCCAAGCATGCTCTTGTCCATTTTTGCAGAGGTTTTGTGTGGAAGAATTGATGAACAAGGTGTAAAACTAATTTTGATCGAAGAGCCTTAAAACCCTAGTTATTGAAATAGAGTAGATTTTACTTACTCAGAATGGACGGATACGATTGGAGGCCGTTCATAATGACTCAAGATATATTACTTGTTAAATAATTTTTAGAGTTTATTATAAAAAAAAAAAAAAAAAAAAAAAAGAAGTAAATTACGGTCAACCCACGAGGTAATGTCAAATTACGAAAAATCTCCTCATTTTTGATTAATTATAATCCCCTATCAACTATGAATCTTCTTACACATTCACTCGTGTGGTGTCAAATTTAGTGGAATATTATAGATTAAATGGAATATTTTCAAGTTTGTATTAGTTTTATCCATTCAAGCTCCACATTCTGAAACAAGATGATTATAAAATGTATTTTTTGAGTTGTATATATCAGATTGTGGTGCATCGCATTTTTGCACCAAGCGAGTACAAACTAGTGAACATTTAAAACGAAATTAAGAAGATTATGTTGAATTTGACACCATAAGTGTGGACGTGAAAGAAAATCCATAGTTGATGGATAGTTGTAATTACCCAAACATGAGCTATTTTTTCGTAATTTGACCTTATCTCATGATTGATTGTAATTTATCCTAAAAGAAATAATGAGATTTTAGCTCGTAAATTTCTTTGTGCTAATTTCATATACTAGAAAGTCTATATTAGTATACTTTCGAGTTTCGACACTGCACTCTTAGTTTTTAGTTTCAGGGGACCTATAGCTCTCCATGCGAAATGTTCGAAATGTCCCTCACTTTATATTATTATTCCTACACTTCTTTTTCACTTAAAAAATACTACCGAACACAGCTTCAGTATTGTTTATTTATTTTAATAGTGTAGTATATAATAAATTAAATTAACTATTGAGCATATAATAAATAAATAAAAGTTAAGGGAACTTGTCCATTAATATTTATTGCAATTTTCACTCAAAAAAAAAAAATTTATTGCAATTTATATATACCTATCATAGTCAGCACAAAATTAGAGAAGGGCCATCTCAATATTATTAATAGGAGGAAGCAAATAAAAAGTGGGCCAATAGAAAAAAAAGAGGTCCATTGGACCATCAACAGTGGCTTCACGGTTGCCCTTTTAGCCTGCTCAAAGAGCATACAATATTTATTAAAAAAATAATATTTAAATAATATCAATCATATCATAAAAATTAAAATATTTGTCAATTATTTTGTCCACACGCACATCAATTGGAGGTACTCTCAGTGCCCAATCAGAATCCACAAACTAATGTGGGACCTACACACCCAAAACATATATCAATGTTTTAGTTCTTTATTTATTAATTTTTTTTCTATTTTTTTTTACATAATTATTAGTATTATTTGGCTGATTTAAGTTGTATAAGAAAATTATTCCAAATGACTACAATTTTCGTATTTGGTATTATTACGTCTCGATATAATGGCTTTGGAAATTGAAAGAAAATGCAAAAAACTAGGCAAAAGTCAAGAAAATTGCAAATCACAAATCAATTATAAGAATTTAAAGAGAGGATTTCAAATTTATATATTTATATATAATAATAAATGTATGAAGGTGGTTTGATAAATAATATTTTGTAATGAATACCAAATCTTTAGCACTCTTTTTTGAATTATCGTGATGAATTTCAAATTCGTTGCACTTAGAATCATTTAAAATTTCTTCTCCAAATAGTTTAATTCCAAATTCCTCACATCAAAAATACAACCTTAGATTAATTAATCGTTACATTGAACAATATATTATATACTATTTTAATTAAATGAAAGGGGGATAAAACTACACGCTCCACAGGAAGCGCGTGAGACGGATATATACCCCCCGAGTTAAAAAAAACATGAATCGGATGAAGCCAAACTCATATAGAAGACATCAAAATAAAGGCGCACTTGTCACCGTACATTTTTCCCTTTTTGTCCACTCGCCGGTGACGGAACCTCCCTCAAACAGGCCGCGCGTGCCGTTCCAACACAATTAATTTATAGCTCAGCCATCACGGGATTGTGGCTGAATTTCATGAGTTCGCTTCTGATTATAACGTAAGGTGTTTTTAATTTTGGTTGTTTCTGTTGAATTTGCTGCAATTTGTCCATTTTCAGGGCTTTTTTTTTCTCCAAAAGCTGACTTCGAGTTGATAATTGAATTTTAATCTCTTATTTTGATTATGAGAAAGTGGTGTTCATTGGCTGTTATGAACATAGGATTTTTCTTGTTAATTTCTAAAAAAAACATTATTTGATTGATTACGGCAGATATTTTTGTTTTTTAGGATTACTGTTGTATTATTCTGACGTCATTTACCCACTGGATTTGATCTGCCAAGGCTGTAGACCTAATTTTTGTTTTTGAGATTAATGTATTTATCCTTGGTGCATGGTTTCGGTTCTGCAATTGAATCATCTTTCATCATGAGTTTGAGATGATAGATTTTGTTGACTAATTTTTATAAACACGTGATTAGACTAATATTGGTTTGTTTGCAAGCACGCCATCTAGCTTATCGCAGCTCGTTCTCCGAGTTTTTTTGTCGGTGATGTACAGCTTAGGTGTTTCCTTTTTTGAAAAAGCTTTGGTAATATGTAAGACCTTGTTGTTATGGTGGAATGGAGTTCTGGACTTGTATAAATGAACAGATTCCGATCACGTTAATATCGTGCCGTCTGTTCTTTAGTGATCTTATTTGCCAATTGAAATGTTTTATTTCACCTTCTAGATGTGAGGGATTTTGCCCACCTTCATGAGGCATGAAACCTTCAAATTATGCTTTGCAAGTTACATCTGTTACGTCTCTTTAGATCTGTTGTTCACAGTATTCAAAATAGTCTGACATTGATAAGTCACAATTTTCATTCATTTTCTTTTAGTAAACGTGGTATAAATGTGTTTTTTTAACACTTTGAGATATGAAATCGACGTATGTTCTTGTGGCTCAGTTAAACAGGTGACTGAAGAATCTGAGCTGGTTTCTAATAGCTTATATTGAAGTAGGTGTTCACTAAACACAAGCCAAAAATGGAAGCAAGACCAGCTTTATCTATTCAAAGATCAGGTGGCAGACAGATTAGTAGCTTTGGGGCCTCTGCAGCACTCTCTCCTTCATTTCCTGCTCGTCCAGCTGCTCTGCAAGAGTCGTCTCCGAAATTTTCCGACTCCCAGTACATTTCCGTAGAGAGGGAACTCATGCATCGTCAGCCAGCTCCATTGTCTTCCAACAATGGGGTTGTTGGGCATATATTTTCTTCTTCTTCAGGATTTTCTACCAATCTTCATTTTTCAACTATAGAACAACAAGAGAGACATCCAAGGCAACCCCCCTTCATTTCTCAATCAACAAGTAGCGGGAAGTCGGTTATGTTAGCACATCCTGTTGATTCTCGGGTTCTTCAATCCACTGCATCAAGTCAGTTTAACAAAGAAAACAATGATTCGTGGTGCACGGAAACATTGCCCGATTTTCTTGATTTTCCAATGAATACCACAATCCTGAATAATGAACTAGATGTTAGTACCAATGGTGGCATTCCCGTTCCCTCCGAGGATCTCGGTAAACCAAGTGATTGGCAGGATTGGGCCGATCAGCTTATTACTGATAATGATGCTTTGGCTACTGATTGGAATGGGATTCTTGCTGATGCAACTGTTGCAGATCCAGCACCAAAGGTAAACTTTTTTTTTTTTTTTTTTTTTTTTTCTGCGTATGATATACTGACTACCGTTCAATTGAGTCAATGACATAAATTTTCTCTTCTTTTATCTGTTTTACTGTAGCCATCGTATCAGATTTCTGAACAGTCACCAAATATCTCCATGAATCAGTCTCAGATATCCCTACACCTCCCCGGCACACCTGGAGAAATTTGTACCAGTGGCGGTCAATCATCATCTGCAAATGCTGCTCCAGCAAAGCAGCGCATGCGTTGGACGCCAGAACTTCATGAGGCATTTGTCGAAGCAGTCAACAAGCTTGGTGGCAGTGAAAGTAATTTTATTTTGCTTGCTTCACTGATTCAAGTAACCTGATGTAAAATCACTGCGCTGCTACTTAACATCATTTGTTGTATCTTTGATACAGGAGCTACTCCCAAGGGTGTCCTGAAACAAATGAAAGTTGATGGGTTGACCATTTATCATGTGAAAAGCCACTTGCAGGTATGGAATATTCTGACCTTTTCCTAAACCTGCATCGATTCTCACTCTTCTTAATACCGATTTCTGAACTGCAGAAGTATCGGACGGCTAGATTCAAACCAGAGACACCAGAAGGTATACCCTTTTCTTCATGTTTTGTAACCCATTCGTTCATCATCCATTTCACAACAGTGATACTGACGACGGTGCAGTGCTATATACATGTTCTGCCAATTTTCTTGAAAATCGATGAAATTGCTTGGTAGCCATTATTTTTCGTTTCTTTTGTGGTGGTCTGTGACCTATAATAAGTACACATTAGAATATGAACTCCATGTTCTTGTTCTTTGTTTTTTCACTTGGCGATGACCTCGGATGCTAGGTTCTACTCTTCTCAAATATTCCATGAATTAATGTGCATAGAAGAGAATATTGATCATTGCCTAATGTTTTCTTCTGCAGAATCTTCAGAGAAAAAACTTGCCTCCATTGAAGATTTATCATCCTTGGACTTAAAAACGTGAGTTTAAATGTTCTGTGATGAATTCTAAAAACTGAAATGCTATGATTTATTTCGTTAAATCACGTCTTGTAATTGATGTATTCTGTTGAGTTGAAACTTTTAGATGGTATTACTATTAACTCTGATATCTGTTGACTAGTTTTCATAGCTCCTTTTTTTTTTTAATGTTCTAGTTAAAGTCGGATGGGCAAATGACCATAACAATGATTGGATGACTGTTAAAAAGGACCAAATATGGTTGCTCGATTGGAACATTTTGAAATTGTCGAATATGTCAGCGAAAAATATGTTCGCTTTTAAATATCTTTGTATCCCTTTGTTTCTGTTAATTTCCTATTGAACCCTGACCAGATCTTCTGCCTTCTGTTTTGGTATTGCACGTTTAATCTTTCATGTAAAGACACGAACTCTTGTTCTATTGTCTAGCTTCATCTGGCGATGCTGGTCAAATATCCTCTTCCTCACTCGCACTTTCCATTTCGGCAATCCAATTGCATTAATTTCTTCTATTGAACGTGAACCTTTGAAAAAAAATGTAGCTTAATATATTTATTTTTCCTGTGTTTGGCTGTTTTCTATGCCATATGTTATTCTTGCTGATTGTTATGAGTCTCTGGTTTTAAAACAGGGGTATTGAGATCACTGAAGCACTGCGATTGCAGATGGAAGTTCAGAAGCGGCTTCATGAACAACTTGAGGTATGGTTTTTTTTTTAAGAGAACCGTCTAAAAATGAAGGATTTACTAAATTGATTTGTTAGCTAGTAGATGGTATGTTATGAAGAGTTAAAACAAATTTAAAGCAGCCAATGGTTTTTAAGTCTAGCATTATATTATTTTGATACATTATAGGAAACCGCAATTTGCATACAGCAACTGCCACAGATATTGAAGACAAGAAAAATTATGTACAAAAGACATGATATAATTTCTACTTTTGCTATATGATATTCTCTGGAATATTGGATGTCCCTGTTGCGAAATTTCTTCCCGATTATGAAATTGTACAATTTCAACCTCTACTATTTGAATGTGAAATAAGTTTTAAGTTTCTGGAATGACTTTTAAGCCTTTTTCTGGGGAATGGCTGGCACTTTTGCAGTGCACTTCATATATTAATTCGTAAAAAAAAATATTATGCAGATTCAAAGAAATCTACAGCTTCGAATAGAAGAACAGGGGAGATATCTTCAGATGATGTTCGAGAAGCAGTGCAAGTCAGGAGTTGACTTGATCAAGGGCGGAGCCTCTTCCACGAGTGAGAACGCTCTTAAAGAGTTGGCAGATGCAGTGCAAAATTCTTGCGCCAAAGATAATTTACTAGTAGAAGCTGAGAATAATGAAACGAAAGGCGAAACTGCCAAAACATCGGGAGAAACTTCTCAGCTAGTGGGGGAGAAACAAAAAGCAGTCGAGGCTGTAGTTCTTGAAAATCCCGAGCCGAGTGCTGGTGAAAAATCTGAGTCACCGCCAACAAAGCGTGCGAAAGTGGACGAGTAAGGTCGTCTTTTTGGTTCCTATCAAAGACTCTACAGAGAAAACGGTTCACCAGTTCTCGAGTAGGGCTAGAAGAGTAAGCTCACAAAGGAGCTGTGAAATTCTGTCTTTCCCCTCAATATTTTTTCGTTGATAAGCAATGTTTGAATGTTAGAGTGTCACAACTCACAAACTTGTTGAATTTTCGTTCGAGATTTGTAGTCTTCTGACGTAGGCATCGTCACATGTATTGTGGAAAATTTGATTCGAACATGACACCCACCTTTCCGGCCCCACCGAATTCCTCCATCTTTTGAAGCTTTGTACAAATGTTTAGAATCTATGATTCAATAATTTGGGGATCTGTGAAAATTGCGAAAATTATGTCTTGTTTGTGAAATTATATATAGACCATGTTGTACAAATGTTTAGAAGTATAGTTTATTAGTGATTAGACCATGTTCTAGAAACTTACTCCAAGTCTTTTTTTTACTAAAAATATATAGATACTTCTATGGATACTTCTAATGGATAAACTATAGTCGTTGAATGAAGATAAATCATAATCATTGGTTAGAAATGTCACTTGGCATAAGATAAAAGTGTGAGTTACAATTTTGTATCCAGCCAAAAAAGAAAAAAATCTTTTAGCTAGACCGTTGCGCCATGAAAAATGGTTTCGAGAAAATGGTTTCGAGAGCAAGTTATCGCATCCTCAAGTGTTGATGTACCCCGCAACAATTTCGAAAGAGGGCTGAAAGCTTTATCCATCCATGGTGAGAAAAAAATGAATGAGAAAAAAATGAAGGAGAGGAGAGATGTAAACAGGGAAAAAAATGAAGGAGAGGAGAGATGTAGTGAGGTCGTTTTTGGTTGGGGAAGTTAGTGTGATTGTGGGTACGGGAGTGTTGGGCAGAGGAGTTGATCTCTTGTATGTGAGGCAGGTTATTGTGTTTGACGTGCCGAATTCGATAAAAGAGTATGTGCATATGATTGGTAGGGCCTCGAGAATGGGAGAAGATGGTGCGGCGATTGTGTTTGTGAACGAGGACGATAAGAAAATATTTCCAGAGTTGGTTGATATTCTAGAATCTTCTGGTGCTGTGATTCCTCGCGAGCTTGCCAATTCACGGCATGCAGTGAGTTCTTTCTCAGTAGTCAGGGCTCAGAAGAAAAGGAAGCATGGCTATTGAAGATACCGTATCATTTTTATTTTTTCCGCTTATGTAGTTTGTCTGAGAATGTCTGAAACGACATCTGTATAGTGTACTAAATGAATAGTTGTAGGTTGAACGTAACTTGAACGACTGTCGGAATAGTTGTCAATATGTACAAGATTTTGTTGGATTAAAATGCCTTGCTCTTGAGGCAATTTGGATTTTACTGAAATATGTAGTGTTACTTGGTTTTGTTTGTGTCTCATATCTTGACCATGTTTTGGTATTTTTCACTTAAACAGATTTGCTTCTCTTGTAAGAAAGAAGAAAGGAGGAAACTACTGATCCAAACCTTTTTTTTCTTTTTCACATGTAGAATGTGTATGAAAGAAATAGACAAACCAATTTACTAAGCAGTTGACTTGGTCAAGGGCGGAGCCTCTTCGGCCGGTGAGAACGCTCTTAAAGAGTTGGCAGATGCAGTGCGAAATTCTTGCGCCAAAACAAAAAGCAGCCGAGGTTGTAGTTCTTGAAAATCCCGAGTCGAGTGCTGGTGAAAAATCTGACTCACCGCCAACAAAGCGTGCGAAAGTGGACGAGTAAGGTCGTCTTTTTGGATCATATCAAAGACTCTACAGATAAAACGGCTCACCAGCTCTCTCGAGAGTAAGCTTTCACAAGGGAGCTCTGAAATTCCGAGTCTATTTGTTTTTTTTTTTTTTTTTTTTTGATCGGTAAATGTGAAATATATAGATCAAAACGGACTTTACAAATACGCTGGGCATACCCAGGCAGTGTAATCAAAAAATATATATCAATGCCTATACATGAACAAGACCCCGCAGGTCAAATTCCGAGTCTATTTGTTAGATGAATTTTCATGGCGCATGATGCTTTTTTTTTCCTTTTCGGTGAAGATTTTTAGTCGATAAGCAATATTTGAATGTTTAAGAGTGTCACAACTCACAAACTTGTTTTGAATTTCCGCTCGAAATTTGTAGGTCTTCTGACTTAGGCAATCGTGACATGTATTGTGGAAAAAAAATTGATTCGAACATGACACCTACCTTTCCGGCCCCACCCCACCCGAATTTCTCTTCATTTTGAAGCTTTGTACAAATGTTTAGAACTTATGTTTCAATAATTTGGGGACCTGTGATTGTGAATGAGTATCTTTAATTGCTTCGTCGCGTAGAAATTAGTCTAAATTACAAAACTTGTGTCTTGTTTGAGAAATCACACACACACACACACACACACACACACACACACATATATATATATATATATATATATATATATATATATATATATATATATATATATATATATATATATATGAAAAATACCTTAGAGTGGAAGCTACAAAGACAGGGTATCAATATATTATTACACTAAATATTTCTTACACAGTGTCTGATGATGCTAAAATATAGCTCACCTAGGGTGGTGTAGAAAATGAACTGGGAGAGCAAAGCAGATCAGTAGCTTGACAACTTGATGATCCTGAGGTACCTGCGATCATAGAACACATGAACTAAGCCGGGGGTTGATCCGGCGGAAACCCCTCAGACGCTCGAGTCAGACGTGCTGATCATAGAAATAGTCCAGAGAATACGCGTTTTTGTATTGCTCAGTTAATAGGACGTACCTTAATAAAATGAGTAAAACCTCTATTTATATGTCGTTTATTGGGTTGGGTTTGCTTTGTTGGGCCCAAGCCTTACTTGAAGGTGTTTGAGCCTCGGTGATATTGGTCTTCGATATTGGGCTCGTAGCCCAGTAGGTAAAGAAATTGTAGGCCCATTGGGTTGGCCCAATTAGGCATATCAGTGTCAAAAATAAAAGAAGAAGCAACCAACAACAACAACAGACACTGTCCCTCTTCTCACCAATTAATATAACTTCTCTTCAAATCAAACCTTCAATTAAAATATTGACCCCTTACCTATTTGCTGGTGTAGTACCCTCTCTCAACAAACACACACTAATTTGTTAACAAAAAACCCTCCCCATTTTTATTTATCTAGCACACCCCATTCATTCATTCTTCACTATCAATTGCAACAATGGCTGCCCTCTTCACCGGCTCTCGTGTTCTCCACACTTCTTCCGACGAGGTAACTAATTTCTTGCTCAAACAAATCCCCTTTAAAAAATTAAGTATTAATGCTCGACTAACTAAACGCATGCATGTGTTTTACGACGATAGCATGATGGGCATCCAATGCCCGAATCGACGGCCAAGATTTGCCGGATATGTGGGGACGAGATCGGAATACTGCAGGAGAGTGGAGAGGCGTTTGTTGCTTGTCACGAGTGCGGGTTCCCGGTTTGTAGGCCTTGCTACGATTACGAGAGGAGCGACGGGCACCAGACTTGCCCTCAGTGCCACACTCGTTACAAGCGCCACAAAGGTCTATAAATTAATTAATATTTATATATTTTTTTCAAGAAGTTAAATGTAAATGAAATTTTATTAAATGATGTTGGTCAGGAACTAATGTGTAGTAAGTACTTTTGTTAAGGTTGTCCTAAGGCTGATGGGGATGAAGAAGAAGCTTATTACGATGATTTTGAAGATCAAATTGAGCTCAAGAATCACCATGATTACACTCCCGATCCCGCTCATCATTCGGTAATTATTCTATTCAATCGAAATTAGCAATGTTAGAATAATTGCAAAATAAATAAATAAATATGTACATTCGGAACGGAAAAACTAATTTCAATTTCGTCTAAAAAAAATTGAAAATCGAGAATTTTTTTTAATCAAAACTGGCCGAAATTGGAGATTCCATTTTTGGTTAATTCACATATAATATAAAATGCATATCAAAACTGATTTTATTTTTTTTGGAAATTAAAATCGTATTGTATGTACTACTACTAAATAAAAAAAATATCGAAATTGAAATAGTCGGAATTCAGAATAAAAAATATTACTCCAAAATCAGAAATCTTCGGACTGAAATCGGGCCCATATGAAGATGGGCCGAATAACGAATATTGGGTTTCTTAATTTCAATTTCTGATCCAACATAATAATTTGAATAAATAAATAATAAATAGAATAAGGCGGGAAATTCAAATTACTTTTAGCCGCTGCAGGAAGTGAAGTTCAGTCAGAATCAAATTCACATCAATGGCGACACAATTCCATCAGTTGCTGGAAGTGGTAATTCGAAATTTTCTCATCAAAGTACTTATTAAACCCCATATTTAATAAAACTCAACTCCCCCTCACGAACAATCGTTCTTCACAAACAGTTACAGGTAAAGATTTTGAAGGCGAAAAGGAATCTCCCGACAACGAGGAATGGAAAGAGCGAATGGAGAAATGGAAATCCCGACAGGAAAAGCGAGGCCTCGTTACCAAAACCGGCGACGGAGGAAACGACAAAAACGACGACGACGACGATGATTTTCTGTAAGTTTTTTTTTTTTTTGCCGATAGAAATTGAAATTGCATTGGTGCCCTAATTTTTCTGAAATTGAGTACCAATTGTTTGCTATTGTTGTTGTGTTGATTCTTCAGCATAGCTGAAGCCCGACAACCCCTCTGGCGAAAAGTCCCAATCCCATCCCGCCTAATCAGCCCTTACCGGATTGTAATCGTCGTTCGTTTCGTAATCCTCTGTTTCTTCTTCCATTTTCGAATCCTAACCCCAGCACAAGATGCTTATCCTCTATGGATTATATCCGTTATCTGCGAGATATGGTTCGGATTATCCTGGATTCTCGACCAGTTTCCCAAATGGGCCCCCATTAACCGAGAGACCTACCTCGATCGCCTCTCGTTGAGGTTCGAGCGAGAGGGCGAGCCCGACAGGCTGGCTCCGGTCGACTTCTTCGTGAGCTCGGTGGATCCGCTTAAGGAACCTCCCATTATTACAGCCAACACGATTCTTTCGATCCTGGCCGTTGATTACCCGGTGGATAAGGTGAGTTGCTATCTGTCGGATGATGGTGCATCCATGCTTCTGTTCGATGCATTGTCTGAAACGGCTGAGTTCGCGAGGCGGTGGGTCCCGTTTTGCAAGAAGTACAGTGTGGAGCCGAGGGCGCCCGAGTTTTACTTCTCGGAGAAAATGGACTACTTGAAAGATAAGGTTCAGCCTACATTCGTAAAGGATCGAAGGGCCATGAAGGTAGGTAACTTTGTGAATCGTTTTTTTGTTATTTTGATGGAAATATCAGATTATTCTTACGGAGTTGTTTATTTTATTGCAGAGAGAATATGAGGAGTTTAAGGTGAGAATTAATGCTTTAGTGGCGAAGGCTCAGAAGAAACCCGAAGAAGGATGGGTTATGCAAGACGGGACTCCATGGCCGGGGAACAATACTCGTGATCACCCTGGCATGATTCAGGTTTTTATTTTTAAAAACTATATATATATATATATATATATATCACGGATAATATAATAAAATCTTTCGTCAAACGATGCTCAAAATCCTTCATCAACTTGCTGATATGATGAAGTTTCTTGATTTTGTAGGTGTATTTGGGAAGTGAAGGTGCGCTCGATATCGAAGGTAAGGAGCTACCACGACTAGTGTACGTGTCGCGTGAGAAACGACCTGGATATCAGCACCATAAGAAAGCTGGAGCAGAAAATGCACTGGTAAATAAATATCTGTCAAATTAGTTAAATTTTGCTGCTTTTTTTGTTTAAAAGAACTGAAAAGATTTGATTTGTGCAAAATCAACAGGTTCGAGTTTCTGCAGTTCTCACAAATGCGCCGTTTATCTTGAACTTGGATTGTGATCACTACCTCAATAACAGTAAAGCTGTTAGAGAAGCCATGTGCTTTCTGATGGATCCTCAAATCGGAAAGAAGCTCTGCTACGTCCAATTCCCGCAGAGATTTGACGGTATCGATCGACATGATAGATACGCTAATCGCAATGTCGTATTCTTTGATGTAAGTTATTATATATATATATATATATATATATATATATCTACAGTATTTCATTCCCTACTTTTTTTTTTCTAATCATTCTATAAGATCAGAGATGGAAAGTTTTGACATTGAAAAAATTGTTTTATTACCAGATAAACATGAAAGGTTTAGATGGGATCCAAGGGCCCGTGTACGTTGGCACCGGTTGTGTATTTAACAGGCAGGCATTATACGGGTACGATCCCCCTGCTTCCGAGAAGCGGCCGAAGATGACTTGTGACTGTTGGCCAAGTTGGTACTGCTGCTGTTGTGGCGGTGGATCAAGAAAGTCAAAGGGTGGCAAGAAAAAGGGATTGAAATCTTTACTCGGGCTCGGAAAATTGTACAGCAAGAATAAGAAGAAAATGATGGGCAAGCACTACACTCGGAAATCGTCCGCAGCAGCTTTCGATCTCGAGGAAATTGAAGAAGGTCTCGAAGGGTACGATGAATTGGAGAAATCGTCACTCATGTCACAAAAGAACTTCGAAAAAAGATTCGGAATGTCGCCTGTTTTCATAGCTTCAACTCTTATGGAAGATGGTGGTTTCCCTGAAGGGAATAATCCATCGTCGTTAATCAAGGAAGCCATTCATGTTATTAGCTGTGGGTACGAAGAAAAAACCGAATGGGGCAAAGAGGTTCGTTTGACAACCAAAAAAAAAATAAAAAAAATCATGGCTCTGAAATATTTACTTTTGAAAAATAAACTCTTGATTTTTTTTTTGAATTGACAGATTGGATGGATTTACGGGTCAGTTACAGAAGATATTTTGTCGGGATTCAAAATGCATTGTAGAGGATGGAAGTCTGTTTACTGTACACCAAAGAGAGCTGCTTTCAAAGGATCAGCTCCTATAAATCTATCTGATAGGTTGCACCAAGTTTTGAGATGGGCTCTTGGTTCTGTCGAGATCTTTTTTAGTCGCCATTGTCCACTTTGGTACGGCTTCGGTGGAAAATTGAAGTGGCTTCAAAGACTTTCTTATATTAACACCGTTGTGTACCCCTTCACTTCCATTGCTCTGTTAGCCTATTGCACACTTCCAGCTGTCTGTCTTCTTACCGGCAAATTTATCGTTCCCACTGTAAGTACCCTTCAACTATTAATATCGGTGAAAAAAACGACGTGGAAATATTGCATATATGTTCAAAATTAAAACTAATTTCGATATTTTCTAACTAAAATCTCGTTCTCCTTACACAGCTGAATAACCTAGCGAGTGTGTGGTTTATCGCACTCTTCCTCTCAATCATAGTCACCGGAGTTCTCGAGCTCCGGTGGAGTGGGGTCAGCATCGAGGACTGGTGGAGGAACGAGCAATTTTGGGTAATCGGTGGTGTCTCAGCCCATCTTTTCGCCGTTTTCCAAGGCCTTCTCAAAGTCCTTGCCGGAGTGGACACAAATTTCACCGTCACATCAAAAGCGGCCGACGATGCCGAATTTGGAGAGCTCTATCTCTTCAAATGGACAACTCTTCTTATTCCACCGACAACCTTAATCATCCTTAACATGGTTGGTGTTGTGGCTGGAGTTGCTGATGCCATTAATAACGGATACGGTTCGTGGGGCCCACTGTTTGGGAAGCTGTTCTTTGCGTTTTGGGTTATTGTTCATCTCTATCCTTTTCTCAAGGGTTTGATGGGAAGGCAGAACAGGACGCCTACGATTGTTGTTCTTTGGTCGATTCTTTTGGCTTCGATTTTTTCTCTTGTTTGGGTTCGGATTGATCCTTTCTTGCCCAAACAAACTGGACCGATTCTCAAGCAATGTGGTGTCGAGTGTTGATATTGTCCCCGTTTTTCTCTTTGCAGTTTTGATTTCAAATTATTGCTATGTTATGCATAATAAGCGTACATTACAATTGTTTGTTTTTTTCCCAAGATTTTCTTGCATGCAATAGAATCAAGAAATTGTACGTGTGTCATTTACATCAATAACCGAAGCAATCCAATCAACGAATTCATTTCATATGTGATGTTTTACAATATTTAACGATACAAAGAGATACAGAATGAATTAATTATATATATGCAGCATATGCAAGTCCCATAGCATTCACAAACAATAACAAACTATACTCACATATGGGAAACTAAAGCAAACGAGAAATAGCCACACGAAAAAAAAAAAATCGAAACTTCACTAAAATCGCTCTGTAGTAGAACTAGGCTTCAGCAGCTCCTCGATTGAGAGCTCTATCCAATCTCGTCTCGAAAGGAGTAGAGTGCCAGTTAACTCTCTTATCCTGCGCATTTATCATAAAGTTTTTAAGCAAACAAAAAATTACGAACACAAAACCATTTAACCATTTCCTCGTTTCATAAGTACCTCTCTGTATTTGCTAGTTGTGTTTGGTATGCCCTTAAAAGAAGAGGCTGATGAATCAGAGCGCTTCGCCGAATTCGAATGATTCCAATACGTCCCAACACTGCCTATAATGGGAATTTCATCGGGGCTTCGACTAGGAGACTTCCTCGGAGAGGGAGTTGCCGAAATTTGTCTCAGTTCTTCAACAGTCAATGCACCTAAAATTGGCCTGTCTTCGAAGCCACTAAAACCAGTTTTCTTTGAGGGTGTGGTGGTGATTTCAGGAGAAGCCAGCCAATTAGAAAGACTTGCATCAACTGCTATTTCTTGATTATTTGCATCTTTCGATCGACCGGATTTTGACTTGAAGCTCGAAGGTGAAGGCCCAAAAGTTGGCTCTGGGCTGAAAGATATACGAGGGGACTCAAAATTTGCAGTCAAATTCTCCTTCTGTGGCTTGCATACAGTTGTGACTTTCGACTTCGCAACTTTCCACTGAGTGATGTTATCTACAGGGTTGAGCGCTGAGTTGATATAATCGCTTCTATCCCTTGCATTAGTTGTTTTCGATCCAAATGCTGTGATTTCCTCATCGGACGGGCTAGCTTTCACAAGAGAACTCACTACTTCCTCATCAATGGCTACTGCCAAAAGGTTTTCTGTGCTCGACTCCATTGATGCAGTTATAACCGATTCAGACCAAACTTCCTTGCCAGCTGTCCTAACATCAATATCATCTTCGTCATAATCATCATCATCATCCAAGTCATCTAACTCGTCATCACCAAATTCTTCGGCCTCGTCATCACTGTCTCTTGCATTATGGTACCTGTGATTTGGAGGATATGATGCAACACTGGATGCGATGGAATTATCATCTCTGGATATTGACTGTGATTGACTCGATGTTGCCTTCAAATCTTCCTGCTTTTCTTCCTCGGCATTTAGTGTACAATCCGGCAGAGATTCTGTACTTCCGCCTACTGGAACATGCTCGTAAGTCGTGATGTTTGAGTTAAATGTAACTCTTTTCTTAGGGCTTGGGCTCAGTTGCTGCACAGCCGCCTCCGGTTTATTTCTACAACCAAAATTCAATTAAATTTTATCAGCATGAAGCCATGAACAAGAAAGAAACTAAATAAAACAGAAAACGGGACGAGTTAAGGTCAAAGCAAAGAGAAAACAAAAATCAACAGCTTATCTACTAATATTGAATAGATAAAGTTTCAATTAAGCCAAAAGGGTAAAAGGGAGACACAACGACTCACCCCAACTCCGGAACCAAATCGACGGGAATCGATTCTGCGACCGACTGTTCTGCAGTGATTACATTTTCCTGCTGAAGATTCTGCACTCTGTTTCTCTGTATCAATAAATTTATCATCAGATTCAGCTCACAATAAATTCATCAAAACAATTCATCAGCTTCCAGTCTTGTTTCTTGGCCAAATCAAGAAAAAATCAATTCGAAAAAATAAAATTAAAGACTACTATCAATTTCTGTGACTTAATTGAACAGACTAGATTACAAAGACAATCAAAAACCCAATCAAAACAAAAGCTGTATTCTTCTTATTTTCTTTTTAATTGAACAGATGTGCGAGAAAGAGAAAAAATCAGGAATTCAATCGGTTTTCTGCAACATTTCCCCCCCAAAAAGAAAACCGAATAGCTAAGTAAAGGATCATTACTTGGCGTTGGGGGCTGGCCCGATTGATCCGCTGCTTGAGGCGTTTTTTATCCTTGTCGCCACCAAAGCATCCGGAAAAACAACCCATTCCAGACTAGAGAATTCAATAACCCCAATAATTTCTCTCTCCTTGCCTTGATTTCAGAAGAATTAAACGGTCGCCATCTCTCTCTCTCTGCAAACGAAGAAAGAAAAATAAGAGAGAGAAAGAAAGAGGGGAGCGTAGAGGGTGAAACGGTCAGTTTTGGGTGGGGTTAGGGTTTTTTCTGCGAGCGCTATTTTTAAAAGAGGAAGTGACCGTTGGAGTTTGACTTGATGGTCTCACAGCCTGTACTGTAGATTTTATTCCCTTTTTTTTTTATTAATATATATGTTTATTTATATATTCCTTTTAATTAATTTTAGTTGCACATTTTAATATGTAAAGTGGAAAAAAGTCTTGTATATCTAGTATCATTACTTAATCTTTTTGCTAATTTTCTATATTAAAAGAAAATTTGATAACACTAATTATTTATTTCGAAAATTATAAAATGGGGAAGAAAATAATGGTAGCCAACAATAAATAAATACCAATAGTAATTAAATAAAGCACATTTGAATTTCTGAATATTTGGGCTTCCCTACTAATTCATACGTGAGAAGCAATAATAATAGAATCCCACTACAAAATATGAATTATTTGACTTTCTTGATTGAGCAAATTATGGTGAACCCCTAAGTTATATCAAAGAAAAATCTTTATGTTTGAATAATTACAATCACCTTCAACTGTGTATTTGTCTTATATGTTAGGTACCCTGACAAGTGTCAATTTTATATGTTCAACGAGGGTCATTTTGTAAGAAAATATATAGTTTAAGGAAATAGTTTATAATTATTCAAACATGAAGGGATTTTTTCATAATTTGACCTTACTTCAAGGAGTGAGGGCATTTTGAGTTACTCAACATGGTATATATTATGTTGATGCTGTCAATTTTCTCAGATTTATTTTGATTCCTTAGAAAATTATGATCCCGATTATTCGTCCCGTTTGCGAGAAATTACAGAAATAACCCCAAGAGATCACCTTAGTCACCTTAATCACCATAAAAAAAGAAAATGAAACAGTTTGTATTTTGTAATGAATCTATGCAAGTTGTCTTCTTATCTAGATTTTCATCACAAGTCTCAATCAATGGTGTCAAAGTTGAATTACAAACAGAAAATTCTAGGAAAAAATAATTTTGTTTTTTTAAATGTAATAAATGAGCCTGATTAATTAATAAATAAATCAGCAAACGGCAATATCACACTACCTTCGAATCAAGTTCGGACAACCGATCTTTTGTCGATTTATGCTCGGCTAATTTGCCAACGTTATTACATATATCAACTCCCACCCTCTCTCTCTCTCTCTCTCCTGCTCTCTCTCTCTCATGTCGACGATGGAAGAGAGAGGAACAGAGGATTACACAGAGGATGGTACAGTGGACCTCAAAGGAAGACCTGTCCTAAGATCATCCACAGGCAAATGGAAAGCTTGTTACTTCATTGTTGGTAATTAATTATAACTCTCTATTCTTTCTTTTTTAAATGCTTCAATTTTTATTTTATTTTGTTTTCGATTATTATCAGGGTACGAAGTATTCGAGAGGATGGCGTATTACGGGATAGCATCAAACTTAGTAATATACTTAACAGACAAGCTCCACGAAGGCACGGTGACATCATCAAACAATGTCACAAACTGGATAGGCACTGTTTGGATGACGCCCCTTTTAGGTGCCTACATCGCCGACACTTACCTAGGTCGATACCGCACTTTCATCATAGCATCGGCTGTTTACCTTACGGTATAATTCGATTCAATTAAACATTTTACGTCCGCGCCAAACATGACCTATATAATAACTTTTGCCTTTTTTTTGTTTTTCTTTCATCAGGGAATGGTGTTACTAACACTAGCAGTTTCATTACCAAACCTAAGACCCCCTTCATGTGGTCAGCTAAAACAAGAACAAGATAATTGCCACAAGAGGGCCTCAACTTTTCAAATATCCATTTTCTACACCGCTCTATACATAATAGCAATAGGAACCGGCGGAACAAAGCCCAACATCTCCACCATGGGAGCCGACCAATTTGACGATTTTGACCCTAAAGAGAAGTTCCGGAAACTATCGTTCTTCAACTGGTGGATGTTCAGCATATTCCTCGGAACACTATTCTCCAACACTTTTCTCGTGTATATTCAAGATAACGTGGGATGGACCGTTGGCTATGCTCTGCCAACACTTGGGCTAGCGGTTTCGATAGTGGTCTTTGTTCTGGGCTCGCGGTATTACAGGCATAAGCCCGTTTCTGTGAGCCCGTTGGTGAGGATGGCCCGGGTGGTGGTGGCTGCTGTGAGGAAGTGGAGGGTGGTTGTGCCGGTTGATCCGAAAGAGTTGCATGAGCTCAGCTTAGAGGAGTATTCAAGGTGTGGAGGGTTTAGGGTTGATCACTCCTCTTCTATCAGGTTCGTAGAGATTCAAAAATCTCGTTACATTTTTTTCGCTACAATTTCACGCCTAGTCACACACACGTAGGGTTGGAAATCGGACGGATCAGAATTAACACTTAAGAAAAAAATCCATTTTTTTAAGTGTCAATTTGATTCCAATTGCGGTAAAAAGGAAACTGTAATTTCAGAAATTGGATTGAATTTTTTTTTTTTCCAATATCGGAAAGTTTCGAATCAAAATTGGCAGAATTCGGGATATCCATTTTTTTACCTGTAATAAACTGTTGTTGCTTCATCAATCACTTGTAGAATCCTCGACAAAGCAGCAGTGAAAAGCGGAGCAGATTCACTGTGGACCCTATGCACAATCACACAAGTCGAACAGACAAAGCAAATGATAAAAATGATACCGATACTAGCATCAACTTTCATACCCAGCACCATGATCGCCCAAACCCACACACTCTTCATCAAGCAAGGCACCACCCTCGAGAGGGGCATCGGCCCCCACTTCCAGATCCCGCCAGCCTGTCTAACAGCCTTCGTCACAATCTTCATGCTCCTCACCCTCGTCCTCCACGACCGCTTCCTCGTTCCGTTCTTGCGGAAGTACACAAATAACCCCAGGGGTATTACCTTATTACAGAGGATGGGCGTCGGCTTTGCACTCCATGTCATCATCATGACGTCAGCATGCTTTGCCGAGAGGAGGCGGCTTAGCGTCGCACGAGAAAATGGGGTTTTCAAGAAGGGAGAAACTGTGCCTCTCTCAATCTTTATCCTTCTCCCACAGTTTGCTCTGATGGGAGTTGCGGATAACTTTGCTGAGGTGGCGAAAATCGAGTTTTTTTACGATCAAGCCCCTGAGGGAATGAAAAGCCTCGGAACTGCTTATTACACGACTAGCTTTGGAGTTGGGTATTTCTTGAGCAGTTTCCTGCTTTCAACTGTGGCTGAGGTTACTAAGAGAAACGGGAGAGGGTGGATATTGGACAACCTGAATAAGTCCCGTTTGGACTATTATTACGCGTTTTATGCTGTTCTGAGCTTTGTGAACTTTCTCTTCTTTATTTTTGTAGCCAAGATGTTTGTTTATAATACTGAGAAGAAGGGTGCTGAAACGGAGCTACAACTGAAGGAGGAGGTTTCAGACAAGAGCTCTATGCATGACTAAGCCAGAACATAAGCTCTCCTTAATATGTACTTATGACACAAGTTACCATATATATTTTTTTTTCTTTGTCAAAAGAACCATACATTCATGAAGGAAATCATTCAAGGTTCAAACTATTAACTACAACAAAATTAAACATATTTAAGTACTATGTAGGAAAGAACATATGAGAATGACCTTGTTAACAGGAAGGATAGGGCGAAAGTTGGGATGCAGCAATTGATTCCAATATCCATGTGTGTGGGACCACCAGAGCATCAATGCCGTCGGCTACATCCTTAGCTTCGGCTAATCTATTGAAGACAAGAGAATTAGATTCTTTTGCTGCACATCCTTGAGGATAATCGTGATTGTAGACAACAATCATTTGAGAGGTCGTTTCTCCGTTGTCTCTTTGTGCAACTGTCTGCTCTGTGCTGTCGATAATGTTTCCTCCACCAGCCTTGATTAGATCCAAAAGATCAGTCTTGTAAGCTGGAACAAAGTCCCCGTTCAAGTAAAAGCTGAAGCCACCAAAAAGCTTTGGAGCCTGTGCAATAAAAGGACAAGTACCGCTATAGATCAAATCTGACCAACAAGACAATTTCAAGAAAATCACAGCAAATAATTTCATACATAAATAATATATGTATGAAATTACATTAAATATCCTAAAAACATTGGCAACTAATTCATGAACAGTTAATTTGAGTTAGTGTGTGCTTACATTATTTGACGACCTTAATCTGCCAGTTCTGGGGCCATCACGACAACCATGATTGTCCAAATTAACTTCATAAGGCTCTTCATTGACAGGCCGATTTGCTTCAACACATGCTTTTATCCCTAAACGTAGAAACACATTGCAGATTATTAAGTAGTTACAAAAGCCAGAGATTTGCAGGTAATTTGTCTCCAGATTATCATTTTTTAGTTAAGGTATGAATCTAATGCCCTCAAATTTGTTTCGCAGCATCAACCTTTTGACAGATTATTTGGTCTTCACCCCCAAACCGCTACCACAGTCCTTCCCAAAATAATTATATATATGTAAATCATGAAAGCAGATGTATAGAGCTTACAATCAATAGTAAGGATCCATCTTCCATTTAAAATCGCCATGAGGACTTTCAGAGTTCTACTGCATGCACCATTCGAATCTGTGGCTGCAATTACATGAGTAGCCTTTGGATTCCAGAACTTGAACACGGTAGCACCACAAAGTTTGCCAAACTTGATCATCAAACACTGAATGCCAGAAATCAGAATAGGAAATTAGTTTCTCGAATATACATCAAATACATCAGTAAGCATATTCACAAAGAAGTCAAAAAAGTTGATATTGAACAGAAACCAACCTTATCTTCTGAAGACAGAGAAGATCCACACAAAACCCATTCTTGAGGCCCGTTAGCAGAGGTTGACCAGAAGTTCAACTGCTCAGGTGCGCTGTGTTCAAGATAACAAAAACTCTGTTGTGAGCCAACAAGAGATGAGTAGAACCATTCTAAACGAAGTTGACTTCAATAGTTCGATTAGAGTATAAAATAGTTGATGGAAGTTAGAGGCTTGTGGACAGGGGACTAAATAAATATGCCAAGAGCTACTTGTTTTAGTTAATTAGCCATTACTAATATCATACTATGAAGATGGAATACAACTAGTAAATGATAATCATCATACATTGCACTGGTCAAGGAACACATCTCTCCACTACGACGCCTTTTGAGGTTGGACTTTTCACTTGGAAATTTAACAGACTTGTGAGCGGGGCATAACATTAAAAAGTCATCCTGCAAACAAGATGTATTAAAAAAAAGCAGGTTAGTCTAAGAGAAATAGACAGCTTCAAAACACAAACAGAAACTCAAATTAGTAAGAAACAAACTTACAAGATCCCATCTGCAGTCCAGAATCTCCACAGCACAAGGTACATGATAACTTTTGCGGCACGACTTTATAAAGCAGCCAAGTGCTGCTCCCTTTAAGCCACAACTACTGCACTTGAGCTTAGAAGCTCTAGCCAGCTCAGACTCCAAATTCTTAATTGTTTCTCCAACAAAATAAACTTGAGGGGTCCTGCAATAAAAAAGGCCCAAAAGTACAAATATCAGTTCATTGTCACTTATATGTAACTTATAAGCAATATTTGCATTTTAATCTGCGGTACTACCAAAATGTGCCATCATTTGGAAGAGTTACTAGTGTCGTAACTATTGAACATACAGAAGATAATAAGAGTAAAGAAACAATATAGACAACAGCAATCAAACATCTAATGATCATATGAAATCTACTAGCAAATATTAAACAAGATGCTTATTGCTATTTTCTAATAAGGTGGGAAGTAAAGTATCCAACTTTAGCAGAATATAAAACTAATGCAAACAAATTCCATACCATTCAATGCATTTACTGTGGACCGGGATAGCATTGGAAAAAGCAAGTTCGCCTCTTGCTACCTCAGTTCCATTTGCATAGTGCAGCATTTTTCCAGTTCCCTACAACACAAATCAACATATAGAAAATGAGCCTCGGTGTGGTGGAGACCAAATCTCTGACAAAATATTATACAAAAATAACATTAACTTTAGCAACTTCACATGAAGAAAATGAGCAACATAATATTATTCAGAAAATTACTTCGGTTATCCTTGAAGAATGGCAAAATGCGCAAACACTTCCATCGTCATATGATGCAGCACAGAGTGCTGATGAAGAAATGACAGAAGTATCTTCCTTAGATTCGCATTCTTCTTTACAATTGTAAAGTGTAACTTGACCAGAATGAGAAACCACTTGTTGGCTGTAGCCTCGGGGTTGCAAAACTGCATCAGGTCCATAACTCAGCTTCTTTTGTCTCTTAGAATCCCTCGTATGAGGCGTGTCTTTGTTATCTGCTTCACCTTCAACTGTAAGAAATTTATCTCCTATAACCTGCAAAGGTGAGCAGTATGGTATTAGGAAAAAAGATGTGAGGTACCATAGCAACTAGACGAATGCTTTGCAAAAAGTGAACGGACTGCTTAATATTTTTATAAATAATCAAACAGTTAGCAGTTGAACTAGTTTGCCCATATTCATCAAGATAGGAGAAGAATAACTAAATACAAATGATGCATTAGGTTACTTTTGAGAAACACTACTGAAAAGAAACTCCAAGGTGCATGCTACATCCAGATGAAACCTTGAATCTTACCCCGTTTCTACCCAGACTACAGTTATGATCTTTAGCAGCTTTGGCTTCTCCAAAGGAAGGAGAACTGCGAGGTGACGTTTCTGGACCATGATTCACATCTAACTCTTCTGATACAAGGTAGTTAGTTAATTCAGTACCACTTGCAACATTGTTAATGAACAACGCATCACTGTGATTAATCTCCCTCTTGGATGATGTTTCGCGGAGTTTCTTTCTTGACTGGTCCGCGGAAGTTGAGATTGGAACCGGGGTTCCAGAATCTAGGGGAACCATAAATATACATAAAATGAGCTACGTGTTCACAAAATTATTTCAATGTTACAGTATAAGGGGAAAAAAACTATATCTTTCTTACCAGTAGATGAAAGCTGCAAGACTGCAGAGTTTAAAGCACCATCCAAACTATTGTAAATGGAAACAATGTTCTCCATGTAAGAAGCAGGTCTGATTTCTGCAACATTAATCAATTACTTGACTTGGCATCAGAAAAACTAAACATCTAATTAGGCAGTGAAATTGTATTTCGCAAAAACTACAAATGCATGAAATATTCAGGAGAATAAATTGCGGTCAGTGCGTAATACCTTGATCGGTAAACTGCTGCTGGCATGCAGGACACTGATTGCTCAACTGGCACGGTGGTGGGACGCAAAAACTGCGTAAATTAAAGTAGACATTTAGACAAGTTTAAACATATAGCCCTAAAAAAGGGGGGGGGAAACTCATGGATACAGATCAAGGAACAATAATTGTTGTTTAAATAGAAAAGTACAACTTACTTGCAGAAAATGTGATTACAGGGAAGCAACATGGGCTTGTTCAGCAAGTTCAAACTACACAGATGAAAAAAAAAATTGAACAAAAAATTAGGGTTCCTCAGATCACATTGTGCGTACAAAATTACACTCATAACAAAGGGAAATTGGTAAATAAGATCGTACCAGACGGGACATTTGAGCTCGAGTCCGAGCTTCTGGAGATGAAATTTCCATGGATTCAGTAACCTTGCAGCGTTCTGGATCTCCGACATTGCGATTTATTTTCCCCTAAAAAAAATTTCTCTCTTATTTTAGGGTTTCCTCGGAGCGCTAAAGAGTGGAGGAATGAAGTGAAGGTTGCTACTTTCGCTTTTATCTATGGTGGATTTGGCGCGGTACTCGATTTGGGGAAGAAGACGAGTTTTCAAACTTGGCGCGAGCACTCACCTTTAGGCGGGATTTCCCTGGAATTTTCAGCCCCCACCACCATTGACGAATTTACTGCAGTAAACTTTTTTGCTTCCCAAAATTGCAGTTGAAATGTGAAAATTAATATCACATTTTTAGTGAAAATAAAAAATGTGAAGAAATATTTAATTCAATCAATTTATTTTCAGCGATATTTAATATTTTAATAATAATCTCAAATGGGCCGTATATCAAGTTATGGTGAAATTACGCAAATTTGATGGTGAAATGTGTTAGTATTTATGGCCCATTATGATATTCATTATATGTGAATAGGGCCCAAAACCTAGTTATAATTGAGCAGCCCAAGTCTTGGGATCAGCCCAAGTCTTGGGATCAGCCCAATAGCCAACTTAAGCTAAGTTGAAGTGGTTTGACTGATTTTGGCCGTTTAATTCAAAAAGTCTGATTTACACAGTCCATCTATTGGTTTACTCTCACCCTTCTCTTCTAATGTTCCTTTTTTGCTTTCCCATGTCGTTTTTAGAGACTTTCTTCAATGTTGGTCGTCGTATATGAAGAGTATTAATTGGAAGGCAGCTTTGTTGTCTTTGACCGTTACTTGTTTGTTATAGACGTGCCTATGAATGATGATTTGAGCGATTACTAATTTACTAAGGACAAACCTATAAGAGACATTAGGAAACAACATTGTTTTGATGACTTGCAACTTGTTTTCTATGTGTTTAATATGTTTGAATCACTTAATGGCAAATGAACACAAATCTTATAAAAATGTCTTAAATTATGTGCATGATAAAATGAAGTTCTTACATGTGAATCAAACTTGAAATATTGTGCCTAAACCTACTAAATGCTATTTGATTGATTGTAAATGGTTATTTAAGATCAAGCATGATGTTGATTCTATTAGATATAAGGCTAGAGTTGCGGTTAATGAGTTTACACAAAAAGAAGGACTAGACTGAAGTTAATTAATAATATAGGGACTATTATGAAGTTGAGATAAAATGTCAAGGGTGAAAGTGAAATTCACACGGAAGAGGTGCGTCCATAAAATCGCTAGTGATATCTAACAAACAATTAAATGTAAAATCGGGATCACATGTCCTCGATAGTATCGGAACTGCACCGCACTTGATAGAAACGAACCGCACCGAACCCCCATATCCCGTTTCACTCGACTTTATCTCTAAACCCCTGAAAACTCAGTCGCAAAAACCCTCATCCATTTCCATCTACTGCACACACACAAAAATGGCCGCCACCATCGCCCGATCGATTCTGACCGTCCGATCAGCCGGAGCCACCGCCTCTCTTCTCCTCCCGAAACGCCTCTTATCCTCCACCGTCTCCAACCCTCCGCCGCTCGCTGGTTTCTCCCGCGTACGAATTTCCACATCTCGGTTTGCCACGCCCGCGCTATCCCACTCGCTCAGCGTTATCTCTACGAACAGAACCAATCAGATTCGATGCCGAGTCTCTAGATCCGGTTCGGCGTACTCACCGCTGAACTCTGGTTCGAATTTCAACGACCGGCCCCCAACCGAGATGGCTCCGCTCTTCCCCGGCTGCGATTACGAGCACTGGCTTATAGTGATGGATAAGCCTGGTGGCGAAGGGGCCACGAAACAGCAGATGATTGATTGCTATATTCAAACCCTAGCCAAAGTCCTCGGAAGGTTAATTTTCTTATATTGTGTGTGTGTGTGTGTGTGTGTGTGTGATTTATTAGAGAATTAGTTGTCCTTTTGATATTACGCATAGGTATCTACGAAATAAAAAATTGGTATTAGCTCATCGAATCAGCAAAGTATTGCCACAATGTACTCACACTGATTTGAGGTTTTCACAGTTTATAAATTGAACTGCTGATATAAGTATGGTACTGGTTAACACGTCATTTGGTTTTTGCGGTTAATGTGCAACTAATTATTTTGTTGAAGATTCATCTAGAAAGATTATTATTTGTTCTGGTGCATTTTCTGTTGTACCTTAATGCACGATTGCTTGGTGTTTACTGCTATTTACAGCGAGGAGGAAGCAAAGAGGAAGATATATAATGTCTCGTGTGAGAGGTACTTTGGGTTTGGTTGCGAGCTTGACGAGGAGACGTCGAACAAGCTTGAAGGTATTTTCCTAACAAGAACTTGGTTCTGTCTTAATTTATGTTTGATATTTGAATTTGTGTTCACGTTGGCCTTGTGATGTATGCAGGTCTTCCTGGGGTTCTGTTTGTTCTTCCGGATTCGTATGTTGATGCTGAAAACAAGGATTACGGAGGTACTTTTCCTGAAATTGTACATACAAAAAGTAAAACTGTCACTAACTCATATTGCCAGCGTAGTTGTTTGATGTACTGCGCCTATGAGTTTTAGCTAGCATTTAGACTCCCTATATCTGATATGCTCGTGATCTGATTCCTATGCGTAACTTGAAATCTAACACAATTAGCTTTTGTTGAGAATAACCCTTAGTCTTGAGAAGAATGCTTCTATTAACTGTTTGAAGCTTTCAAGACAACACTGTTGTAAATTGTGATATAGAAATATGGAAACCGATGGTTATAATATAGGAATCTTATATCTTCATTTACTTTGTGCTCTCTCATTGAAAGAATTTTTTTGTTTCGGCGTTTTGCTCGTAACTTCATATAAGATAAAACTAATATAAGAATTCAAGCATTTCCTCTGTATTAGTAAATATTATTCACATGTAATCAAGCACCTTTTCCTTAATGTATTGTATGCTAATTGGTGTCAAATTGAAGCCATGGTGAATGTTAAATATTTAAAACATGAGAAAACACGAGTCGTAGTTTTATAGATTTTTCTGATATTGTGTTCCAACTTTTTCATGGTTTGGCAGCTGAGTTGTTGGTAAACGGAGAGATAGTTCAGAGGTCTCCAGAGAGACAAAGGAGAGTTGAGCCAGTGCCTCAGAGAGCTCAGGACAGGCCAAGATACAATGATCGAACTCGTTATGTCAGGCGTCGTGACAATATGCGGTGAAGACAACAGTCATTGCTCTAAATGATGGTCTCGCTGTATGATATTTGAACGAAAGGCTTTTATTTATGCCCCAATGTCTTCTCTAGGTTTTCTGGTATTAGGCTGTCTTTTTGGATTGTATTAGCCAGTAAACTATTCAAGACTCAGATTATATCGCGACAGTCTGTTTGGAATCCGTATTTACCCAACAAAATAGTGATAAATGGTATCCTTTTACGGTGTAATGAAATGATGTACCTTCGTCTCCTTCCAAATTTTAATCTGTTTAGTTCTATTTATGGAAAGGATAACTGTTCGGAAACGGAATTAAATTGGGATAGTTTCTGATGACAAGAATGGACTTTGTGCTATATTTAAAATTCGGTTGCAGATCTTTCGGATGACTCTTCCTCAGTTACTTCTTTGCTGTTAGATAAGGTTTTCTGCTCTTGGATATCCACTTGTTCTTCAACCAGAGTTTCTTCTGTACTTGATACTCGAGTGTTTGTTTCAATTTCCGAGGCATTTATCATCAATAATTTGTGTGCTGATTCGTTCCTGTTATCCTCGTATTGTGATTCTTCTTTTGCATGAAGTTCTTGCAACTTGTGAAGGGCTCGAGTAGCTGCGTTTGCTGGCCACTCACAATCACTTGCATCTCTGCAAGAATTTGTTCGAAAGTTGAAAAAAAGAATACCATTCTTTTACTTGCATCTGATGGATCAAGAAAAATCCATTTATACATAATCATATGTACTCACCTCGTAGTATAAGCTTCAAGACGAGACATGATATCTGCGGAGATGGTTATTGCATTATCGGACAAGTATCCGCCACATCTCGCAATTTCCACTAGAAACTGAGAGTCCAGAATAAACTGTTTCATACAAAAAAAAAAAAAAGAAAAAAACCTCAGTTTATTTAAATGACAAAAGAGGAAATTCATTTAGAACTAGCAGATTGGGGGTAAAGAAGATGAATGATACCTGCATGAATTTGGTCTGATGATCAGCCAAATCATCTTTACTAATCCTCCATATTTCGGATTTGCTCAATAACCATTCAAATGCAGCATCTATAACCTCCCTCAACAGATTTATCAACCAATTCACATCAATGGAGTCGACGTCCGCGAGCTTTTCTAGTTTCTTTAGCTCTAAATACAGTTCCTATTATGCAAAAAGGGGGGAAAATAGGAAAAGAAAACGACAGTATCCAGATTTTAATGTCAAAAGTCAAGAAGTTCGTTTCGTCACAAAGTGTACGTGATTGTTGGTGATATTTATTTCTACAGTATCTTTCAACAGTCGACTTATAATAATAATAAACCTATTCATCGTCAACTTTATATAATGATGTGGATAAAAAGAAAATCTCGATACAATTTATTTATGCGGATAAGAAAAAAAAGAACTCGAGCATACCAGGTACGGTACAGATGGAATCATGTCATGAATTCTAGAATCACCATCCCAGCTAACGCAAATTCCCGAACCAGATTCATGATCCACGTTCGAAGAGAAAATATTAGATACGAACTGACCAAGAAAGCAGGCTTTAAGTCGCCTATAAATATCTTCAACGAACATCACGTGATTATCAATCTCAAAATCCAACTGATGTGTATCATCAAACATATTTCTGATAACGCTGAAGCAGAATCTGATTATTGTTGATAGATTGGCTAAAATAAAAACTCCTTGAGTTGGAGATTCCGGCAAATTGATTCTCAAAATTTCCGTTTCACCTGTGAGCGCGCTTTCAAGAATTACGATATATGCTGTCAATAGGTCAATTATTCCTTTTAGAACTGCACTCTCCATTTGAAGGGCAATCAAAGGTGAAACATCCTCTGCAATTGACTGAAAATCACAGGGAGATATCATGCAAGAATAAAATTAAGCAATCAATTATTATGAATATATTACTATGACAAAAAACGTGACAAACCTGGAACAATGTTACGAATTTTCTGCCGCTGTTAGTGAGAAAGAAATATTCCGGTTGTTGATCGATAATCGCGTAACTCCTTAATGTCAAAATACCTGATGCATAGTATCTGGCTAAAGCCCAATTATCATTCGATGTGAAAATACTCGTAACTTCACTCAAATAGTCGATATGTAGTTTCAATATTTCTTCCATGCAAGGGCGAATAAGCTCCTTTAAATATGGCAAGAGGAAGATCCTTTGAGTCTCGAGCAAAGAGCAATACGATACCGCAATCTGCACAGCATCAACAGCTGTCGACATTCTATTGCTTGTATCGGATATGGATTTTATGTACTCGTTGAAACAAGCAGCAAATATCTCGATTTTCTCTGAGGCCCACTGAGTTACTTCTGAAGGATAACGATGAGTTTCTCCATTTAAGGCAACGAAACTCGTTACACCTCGAGAAATCATCGAACATATAAATTTCGCTAATTCTTGAATATACAACACGTCTCGAAATTCTTTTGAGGATTGCAGATCGAATAAACGAGATAAAATACTTGAATCGTAATATTGAAGCATAAGCTGAGTGGCGAGACGATTTTCGCTGAGCTGGCACAATCCGGATAGTGCTTTGTGCAACTCTGGTGCGGAAATACGAGGGTGTTTTGCTATGGATGTGAATCGATTGACTATTATGGCCCTTTTCTCCGATATAGTGGAATTGTACGACATTAACTCATCCGAGGAAAATTGTTCTAAATTTCGGATAAACTCATCTTCCATTTTCAGTAGAGTTAGAGCATCATCGAGCCTGTGCTCTGAGATAAGTGTATCCAACATTTCCAAAATATTTTCCGTACGGGTTTCGAGTATGTTTGGAGCTTCTTCAAGCATGGATTCCCTAATTTCCTCAGACGGAAATGTTAAAGAAACTGTGTGACTAACATCTTTAACAAGTTTCTTTTGTGAGGAAGCTTGTTTTTTCAGTTCCAGCAATTCAATTTGCAAGCCTTCGATCTCTTTCAGTATTCTGCAAGTAATAATTAATCAGTGATCTGTTTGCTTCAACAGATGATCTGTAACTGTAATCAATCAATATTAAGGAACTTACGTAAGAAAAGCAGCGTAATTAGAAAAGATATTCATCCGAAAATCCTCATCAGATTCTTGCTTTAGCTCAAGGAGTTCAGAACACAGATGCTGAACGCCCTATGTATCAAAGGAAAAAACCCAACCCAGAAATTAAAAAAAGGGGGGAAAACGAGTTCAAACAAAATATGGAAGGTACAACAAACCTTGGAAGTCATGGACTGAAGCTCCGGCGGGTACTCATCTTCGTTGCTCGAAACGGAGGAAGAATCGGCGGTGGTGTGGCCCTCCGACGAGTCCTCGCCGGCGGCGATTTCCTGATTGTGATCTCTGAATCGGAATCTCGACGTGGAAGTTGAGGTCGAGTCCATGGGGAATCGACGGTTTGATGAAGAATTGTTGCGATTGGAAGTTGAAGAAAATGTAATTTCGAGGTTTTGATAAGCACTGGGTTGTCGTTTTCTGCCGCCATTGTTGTTTGGGAAAAAGCTTTGGTTTGTTCGTTTGAAAAAAATATTGAGCTGCAGGCCCAAATAAAATATAAAGTGGGCTCTTATGAAAATTACAGAAAGTATAGGGAACTAAATGCAAATATTCTTTTGTCCTCCTGATCAATTTTCCTCAGAGCCTGGAGCCTGTCCGCATTACCCAATCAGATAAAGCCACGTCAACAACAAAATAAAAGCTTCTTCCTCAGAAACGAGAGTGAGGGTAATTAGGTAATTAACCACCACCAAACCAACACCACTTTTATGCTGCAACTCCCGGTCCAGTTAGTCAGACCGCCACAAAGGTCTTCAAAACGCAGCACTCGTACGGCCAATGAGAGGAGGCCACGCAACCCTACTCGCTGCTTCATTTCTCCTCCTCCTCCTCCTCGTCGCGATACCGGCGGCTCACGGCGGAGGAGGATTCGGAGCCGACGGCGGCGATTTCTCCGGAGGATACGGCAAACTTTCTGGAATCATAATACCTGGCTTCGCGTCCACTCAGCTAAGAGCGTGGTCGATTTTAGACTGTCCGTACTCTCCTCTCGATTTCAACCCCCTCGATTTAGTCTGGCTCGACACCACCAAAGTCTGTAATCATTTCATATATATATATTTTTTGGAATCATTTTTCTAATTGCAGTATGAGTTTTTGTTTTCCGGCACTTTTTTGTTCAGTTGTGCGTACATAATTTTCTTCTGATCTTTGTAGCTTTGCTATGGTACCGTAATACGCACAAAATAGTATATATCCATGGAGTATTTAATGCAGTTGACAGAAGGAATTTAATGCTACCTTATTTCTCCTATAATGGGTTTGTAGGTTTGCTTGTTCCAGTTCATGAGCCAATTTGACTCATTTAATTTTAATGCATTAGCTACCAATTAGTCAATCTATTTGCAGAAGATTTGAATGATTAAGATATTTGTTTTTTTGTTAATGCACAGTACGAATCAATCTGACAATATATTCAGTAAGGTTGTACATATTTATGTTGGATAGTAGCAATGATGAACTCAGATGTTTTAGTGTTTGGTGTATATTTATATTGTAGTTCGTTGGATCCTTTTATTCTGGTTAATTTTTATGGTATGAACGTGCATTCTTCAGCTTCTGTCTGCCGTAAATTGCTGGCTGAAGTGTATGATGCTAGATCCTTACAACCAAACTGATCATCCAGAATGCAAGTCACGCCCTGATGGTGGTCTTTCTGCTATTACAGAGCTTGATCCGGGCTACATTACTGGTATGCTCCTGGAGAATCTTGTGTGCAGCATTTTTACTTTTACTGGAAGCATTGCTAGTAACGAATATAATTAAAAAAAAATGGTCTCTGTAGAACAACAGTTGTGTTATTTATCATTATTGGTCTCGTTGATTGCGGTTGTAAGTTAATTCAAATGTTTAATGTTGGCTTTATTCACATGCAAATTGTCTAGGCTTTATCCTGATTTCGATTGAGATATGATTGACACGATCCATTAAGTTGATAGCATCAATTCTGCAGGTCCTCTTTCTTCAGTGTGGAAAGAATGGGTTAAGTGGTGCATCGAGTTTGGTATTGAGGCTAATGCTATAATTGCGGTCCCGTATGACTGGAGATTGCCACCTAACAAACTTGAGGAGCGGGATCTTTACTTTCATAAACTAAAGTATATTCATCTTCACCGTTTTGTTTAAGTATACTTTTTATTAGAACATGATCTTGTTTTTTTTATTCTTTTCCCACTTGTTATTCTGCACCAAAAATAAAATAAAAAATTGCAAAGCAGACATCGGATAAAAAAATGAAAATAATTAACTAAAAACTTGAAAGCCACGGTAAGAAATAATTTTTGATACAAAATTATGTTTAATATATATTTTTTCTCTTCTTGCTATTTCAAGTGATTTGCTTCACAAAATAGATGTGTGTATTTATATGTAATTTAGATAATCTATATATAACGTCTATATAACTCTGTCTGCTTAGAGAATGCTGGCCTTATCTTTGTCAGTGCAAAATAACGGAAAAATATAATGATTTGGACATGCTTTGGTTTCGCAGGATTACTTTTGAAACTGCTCTTAAGCTTCGTGGTGGGCCATCAATAGTTTTTGCTCACTCATTGGGCAACAATGTGTTCAGATACTTTCTGGAGTGGTTAAAATTAGAGATTGCCCCTAAAAAGTATGTCAAATGGCTGGATGAACACATTCATGCCTACTTTGCCGTTGGTAGGCTTTGTGAACTTTTTGTTTGACTAATGGATCATCATTTAGGACTATGTCCTGCTCTTACATGAATTATTTCTCTGATTTGTTTCAGGAGCTCCTCTTCTTGGAGCAACTGAGACTATTAAGGCAACATTGTCAGGATTTACATCTGGTCTCCCTGTTTCTGAGGTATTATTTATCTCCAAAAATCCAAATTGCTTTAGGTGCAAGTACCGTACCTTCATTTGATGCAAAAATACTTATATATTTTGTTTATTCTGTTTAATTACACTTCCAATGCCAGTATCTTCTGGTTCCTCATTTTATCATGGTCGTATATTTCTATAAGCTGTTTCAGGATTTAGGGAGGGAATGAATGTGACAGTATGTGTTTCATAAATTATATGACCTTTTTTTTTTTTTTGAAATTCAATACTTAAAAAATATCAGTTGTTTCTGAACTAAGTTAAAAGTTTTGTACTGTAACTTAATGATCTTAAGATTAGTTTTGATGCAGTTTGTCTTCTGTGTGCATTTTCGCCACTGGCTTACGATATACTATTGTTTGTCACTACACTGAACTGAAAGTATAAAAGTGGCGGGGTCAGGAGTGGAGGCCCATGATTTATACTGATTTTAATTCGTGTCCCTGAATTAACTGCCGTTTACAAAAATATTTGGCAAGTCATCAGGGAACAGCTCGATTGATGTTCAACTCATTTGGCTCTTCATTGTGGATGATGCCATTTTCGAAACATTGTAGAGCAGAGAACGGATACTTGAAACACTTCTCTGCTAGGAGCAAAAAGGGGCATCACACTTACCATTGTGACGACCATGAGTTTCAAGCAAACTACTCTGGATGGCCAACAAACATAATCAATATTGAAATTCCAGCAATTCGAGGTATGAAATGTGGTCTTGCATCATATGTTACTACTATATGCTGCTTTGGAATGTATACTGGATTTTCTAATGTGCTCCATTTACTGCATTGGCAGGAGAGGAAACTTGTCCTTCATTTGTAGGAGCAACACAGGTCAATATGTCTGACGCGGAATATGGATTTCCGACTCTGTTATCCTTTTCTGCTCGTGAAGTTTCAGATGGTACCTTTTTCAGAGCTATGGCTGATTATGACTCTGATAGTCAAAGACTCTTGTACCAATTAGAACAGTAAGTTGTGTCTTGCCACTAATGCTACGCCTCTACGTGCTTTAATTGCAGAACAATTCTCAATGGGCAAGAAATTTTTGGTTAGTCAACATAGGAATTGCATTATTCATCGTTGCATTGTTTATGCTCACTTCCTGCATTGACAATGTTTATTGTGTGATTTCTTTTCCTAGAGAAATTTTGAAGCCTGATTTAATGCAAATAGTCAATTTGATGATTTGGTCACTTATAAAATCAATATATTCCATCTCGTCTTGAAAATAAAAGCTTAACTATGTCAGTAATCCATACATTTAGTCTTTAATAACAAAACGTTCTGTACCTAATTTTTATTATACTTCAGGTCATATCATGGTGATCCTGTTCTAAATCCTTTAACACCATGGGACAGACCTCCCCTGAGGAACATCTTTTGCATTTATGGAACAGATTTAAAAACTGAGGTACTTTTGTCTGTCCATGGTGATTTTGTTCAAATTTCTGCAGCTCCTTTTTTTTTTTTTTTAATAATCACCCTAGATCTGTCATTCTTACATCGGTCTCAATAGTACATCCAATTTGATGTGATGAATTGATGATGTCTTGTTTTCTTGACATGTGACAAAACAGGTTGGTTATTATTATGCGCCGAGTGGAAAGCCTTATCCAGATAACTGGATAATAACTGATGTCATTTATGAGTTAGAAGGATCATTATATTCCAGGTGACTATTGTTACATGCCTGAACAACATCTTTGTATATCACTCAACAACCCTTCATTTCAGTTGACAAATCTAAATCAACATATTAAAATAACTAAATCAGTCAATTGAATGCTAAAGATAAAAAATGTTTATGTTGACAAATAAGAGGATGAAGCCTTTGTGTACAGTAATATGTATCAGAGATTTTGATTTTGTCATTATTATACGTGATAATCTTTAAAGTTCAGAACTCAGAAACCTCCATTTCTCTGTCACATTCGACTGAAAAATGTTATTTATAGAAAAAAAAGGATGTAGTTAAGTGTTGGCAATGTTACTTAATGAAGTAATTGTGATTGTTCATATTTCTTCAAATCACTTTACCAGAGCCCCTTTTCGGTAGTTTGAAGATGACATGACATGGTACACTTACAACATTACAATTACGAGACCGGAACATAAAATTTGAAAAGATGCCATCAAGTTGCGCTTCACTGCTCATAATTTGTTTAATGCACTCTTTTGGTCTTGCATTAATTGAACTAGTAGTTCGTACAGAGACTGCTACATTGGTATTTACTTTTCTTATATATCGTTGATTTAGGTCAGGGAACCTGGTTGAAGGAAATCCAGGTGCTGCAAGTGGAGATGAGACAGTAAGATGAACATACACTTCTGAGATATTTTTTCTATATACTAACCTTAAGATTATATGACATTTAATTTATTATATTCTTACTTCTGTATAACTTAACGATGAAGTTTGATTTGTAGGTACCGTATAATTCCCTCTCTTGGTGCAAGAACTGGCTAGGATCAAAAGTAAACATAACAAGGGCTCCTCAGGTAATTAATAAGGGAAACTATACTCTCTAGTTACATTTAAAGAATTGATTGTATTTTTATTTTTATTTACTTTTTATATACCTTCTGTATTACATCTTCTTCTGTTACTTGGAGATTCAAATGGTATATATATATATATATATATATATATATATATATATATATATATATATATATATTTTTCTCTCACTGATAAGAGAAATATATTGACAAATCGCAGTCAGAACATGATGGTTCAGATGTCCAAGTGGATTTAGATGTTGAACGTGAGCCGGAAATGGATATAATACCCAACATGACAAGATCTCCTAGAGTAAAGTACATAACCTATTACGAAGACTCGGAAAGTCTTCCAGGAAAGAGAACAGCAGTTTGGGAGCTTGATAAAGGTAACAATTATCTTATATCATTACTTTGTTCAACCGAAAAGTGTATGCAGTATTTATCTGGATTATAATAGATTAAATTATCTTCATTGTGAAAGTTAATTGCCTGAATATTTTACAAAAACAAAGCCTGGGAACCGTAGTACTCTGTTTTGCTGTCCCAATCCTGAATGCGTCAATTTGTCACTTCAACGAAAATACAAGGAAACTTATGTATATATTACTAGAAAGCACAGGTGCAATTTAGATAGTTCACGTCACACATCTTTAGCAATAAAATTATGGTCGCAATACCAATTTAATTGATCAAAGATCCATTACAAAATTTAATCACCATAAAAATGGCAAGGATCCAATATTTTCTTTCAGCTGACATCTCTTTTTCAGCAAACCACAGGAACATCGTCAGATCTCCAGTATTAATGCGGGAGCTATGGCTTGAGATGTGGCACGATATTCATCCCGATAAGAAATCCGAATTTGTCACAAAAGGTTGAAATGATTTCTTCATATTGTTTCCACCATCTTCATTATCATCATTTAAATTATTTCCGCCCCCTTAAAATTAAATAGCTACCCGCGGGCCTCTAAGGGACGAGGACTGCTATTGGGATTACGGAAAAGCTCGTTGTGCATGGGCCGAGCATTGTGAATACAGGTAATCATTCATTTCCGCTAAATCGTGTAAGGAGAAGATGTAAAACTTAGAACTTTCTTTTAGAATGTACATCACTCTTACGAACACGATTGTGTAGATATCTTTTCGGAGACGTTCATCTAGGGCAGAGCTGCAGGCTAAAGAATTCTTCGGCTGACCTATTGTTGCACTATGTATAGACCACGATACATATATCTCTTAAGGTGAGAGGGTGAGATTCTCCGAACATATTCAGAAAAATTCTTTCGTGTGTTTGATCAATTTCTAGAGTCATTTTTCTAATACCATCTCTCTCTTGCATTTATTGCCTTTATTTTCAGGTGTCCCACATAAAAATGTAAGCAGAAATTCCCTCGTTTCAGATTTTGGAGAAAATAACGCACACGAGTAAGCTTTCTCTTTTATGCTCCTTTGCTTTGAATAAACGTCTTACAATCAAAATCGAACACAAATACATGATTTTTTTTTTTTTTTGGTCATGTTTCTTCAGTAGTTGTTAGTTAAGAGTGGTAAATCATTTACAATGACTCTATTATTTGTACTAAGGCAAAGATCTCATATTTTAGTGCAGAAAAAGTGCGGAGGTACTTCTGTTGTTTAGACCTATTGACCACCAGAATCAGCAGCATCATGCAGGATTAATATTTTGTATTAATACGTGGCAATGTTCATTTATGATTTATTTTTTTTAATTAAGAAAATAATTAAAAATACAAACTGGTAAAATGACGTATTTACTCAAGCTCTTTGGTTTGGTGATCGTCGAATAATGTAAACGACAATACAAAAGGGAGAGAGAAATAGAGAATAAACGAAAAAACGTAGAGACCAAGGAGTTACAAAAGTTGCACAAAAAGTAATTTATCACTGCTCAATTCAAAACAATATCAACAACACAAACAAAATTTCTATTTCTCTCTCCAAACAAGTACACACACACACACTCTTATAAATGAACTAAAATTATTTAGCTCAACACTATAGCCTTACAGACTCGAAAAAACAGCGAGTATTCAATCATCGAAAGGGCTCAACGGGTTCAGTCTCTTGAAGAATCGTAGCCGCTTGGAAACATTCAGAAGCTTCCAAAGCCGAAGAACAACTACCACCATCCTTGTGAAGCAACCCCATATTATACCATGCAGATGCATTCATTCTGTCAATTCGTAACGCTTCTGTCAAAAAGCTTCGAATAATACCCGTTGACCCACAGTTGACCTGTCTGAGAACTGTAGCCATCGAGACTAGACTTGAAACGTGCATTGGATCCACTTCCAAAGCAAGCCCGTACGCCTTCATCGCTTCTTTGTGGTCCCCCTTTGCTTCATTAAGCAAACCTGCACTCAATAAGAAAGGGATTCATATAACAACAGATTTATAAATAAAAAAATTAAAAACATTAAAATAAATAATTATATACCAGTCGTGTGCCATCTAGAAGCAGAAAAGGCGCTAGTGGCTTTAGATTTCGAAAGACAGAGCTCCGCGTCGTGCCAACGAGACAATTTGATGTAGATGGAAGCCAAATTGTGCCATGTTTCCAGCTCTAAGTTCTTGAAATGGTTTTTGTCGTCCTGTCAATTAGGAATATAAACGGGCTTTCGGTCAATTCCACAATTAAAGAATTACGTCGCATATTTCAGACAAGATATCTAATTGTTATTTAACACGATTAGATAGATACACAATATTTCATTCCATGCAAAGTGAGCAGCAAACAATCACAAACCTTAATCTTCTTTCCCGGACCAAAGCTTTTCCTCCGAACCTGAAGCAGAGCAAGAAGCTGAGAATAAGTCTCGATTCCCTCCTTCACTCGACCCTCCGAAATTTGTAACTTAGCTTTAATTCTCAACAGTTCGCCCCGGTCCCACATCCCCGTTTGATCCAAAGCCGCATTAACAATACTTTCAGCCTCGGACAAACATTTCCGAGCCGATAATATCCGAGCCAACAATATCCACCCTCTAATATCCGACCCTCCTTCCAATTTAAGCAATATTTTCGCACAACGAATCGCATCGTCCAACTTTCTCTGCTCAGCATATTCCAAACACAAATTGTGTATAACAATCGGATCCTTCATTTTCGTCATTTTCCCAGCAATTTCAAGACATTTAAGCGCCTCGGATTTTCTTTCAACTCTCTCACTATCAGCCAAATTAGAGCAACAATTTGCCGAGAGCGAAACGCCCAACAAGCACTGCGCGACACCCTTCAAATTATCACAACCCCCATGCGAAATTTCAAGCGCTTTACGAGAAAAAATAGCCCCTTCTTCAACACATATTTTCGAAACGAATAACAAAGCAGGCAAATAAACCAAACCCTCGTTAATTTTCAACAATCTTTTCCATAAATTCAAAGCTTCCACGTCATCGCCTTCTCCATGGCAACAAAGAGCTAAGATATGATATCTTTCACTCCGATCAATAACTCCAGGAAGAAGCTCTTCGACTTGATTGGCTAAAGCACCGAGCCCATTTGATATCGACAACGCGTAAGTGAGGTGGTCCAAAATCGACGGGTCCCACTCGATTCTCTTGAGCGTAACTTTTCTCAAAAGAATTATCAGAAGAAGAACGGCTTCCTCGGTATTGTTTCTCGGTACAAAGGAACCATCCATTTGGAATTTCAAGTTTGGCGGCATAGCTTCGACTCCGCTGTACAAGAGGAAAACGGCATATTCCTTTTGGATCTTTGCTGTGGTCAAAGAATCTAGGTTCCAGTGATTCAGAAGGGCCCTACGGTACGATAAAATAGCTTCGCGAGGTGAATCTGCAAGTTTCCATAATTCTGGAAGTAACTCGACTGCACTGTTTATCGTCTCCTGTAATTTACAGTCTGCACCGAACTTTTCAGGCAAGCCTTTCGGCAATGTAGATTCGACTATGTCCAGAATAACCGTACATGATTGAGCAGCTTCTGCAAAAGATCATTACAAACACAAATCAGACAAAAATTCACAACGGGATATATATATATATATATATATATATATATATATATATATATATATATATAAAATAAAAAATAAAAAAGTTCGATAAACGGGACAAATTAACCTAGATTTTCAGGTAGCTTTTACTTTCTTGCTATGTATAACAAGATTTTAATAGATAATGAGAATTATTTCTTTCTCTTCAAGAAAAAAAATCATATCTTTCATAAGTACAATAGTTACGAGGAACTAATGGAAAAACGGGTTGTATCAATTAGCACGTGGGGATATACCTTTATACCGACGAAGTGCTTTCAAAGATTCCGCTTTTAAAAACATAGCTTCGAAAAGCAAACTAACAGCGTGTATCGACATCGGTGGCGTTGCGTAATTCTGCGATCGTCTCTTGCGAATTTCTACTATTTTAGAGAGGGTGATTTTGATCTTTGGAGTAACGGAAGCTATGTCGATTCCTTCAAAGACGTGCAAAGCTGATTCGAGATTCCCCTTTTGATACTCGTACCTCCCTAGCAACGCTCTCGCTTCCTAAAAACAAAAAAAAAAGACCGTTTAAAATTGTATCCACTAAGAAACGAACGAAAGAAAAAAGTTGTTACTAGAAAACAACCTCGTAGTTTAAAGAGCCGCTTTCACGAAGCGATAATTCGGCTTCTTCAATGTTGCCGCTCTCGGGTTTCCTTTCGTTTTCTCCATGTCGCGATGAATAAACACTGGCTGAACAATCCTTTGTCGAAAGAGTTTCGGAAAAAGGGGTCATTTCATTCCCACGAGACTGTTCGCCCGAGCAGAGACACTGCATTATCTTACCAAACTTGAACCGATTTTTATCTCTTTTGCGCTGTCCAAACCGATTCTCATTGCTCATACTGTTTCGCCCCCTCTATAGCTTCTTGAAAAACAAGCAGAAAACCGAAATAAGAAACATTGATAACTATATACCTGCAAGAGAAATATCTACTGTACTAGAAATCGGGTCGAGTTCTTTTCTAAAAGAGAACAACACAATCATATGGCATCAAATTTTGCTATTCGTTATTATGATCGAGTAAAAACACATACAAATTCACCTTTGGCTGCAAATTCTACTATGGGAGAAGAATTCCTACTATGGCAGGATTGACTCAGCAAAATAAAAGGTGGTAATAAATAGGAAACTTGAAACCGAAGAAAGATAACAGTCAAAAATTTCAAAATCCGAATTCTTTACCAAAAGAAGAACCCATATACAATCTATGAACCCATTCAAAAATTCACTAAATACTAAGTACCACTCCATTTAAACCCATAAAAATCACCCCATTTATCATAACAATCAACAAATCATAACCCACACACACACACACACACACACACACACATATATATGTATATAAGATTTAAAATATTGCAACCTTAATCCATAAGAATTCCCTCGAATCAAAAACCCATCACAGTAAAATTAATAATTACAAACACAAAAACAAAAAAAAAAATCACCTTTCGCTATCGAAAGTACAGCACACACAGCAGAGGTTTGATTCCCACAGGAAATCTACAGTAGCCCACATCTCACCACATGAAATTTCGTATACTGATTAATTAATTAAACGCAATTCTGATGAATTTCGTATACTAATGAATTTATTTTCGCTATTTATTCTTCTTTATTTCACACAAAAAAAAAAAGAAAAAAAAAAAAAAGAATTGATTTTCTGAGAGGCTTTTCCTTTTCGCAATTGTGTACATCTAAAGGTATCTGCACGGAATTCTTGGAGGGAGAAAACTGAACAGGGAGTGGGAAGAAAGCGTAAGAAAGAAGATTTGGGGGATTAATTAATTATTAAATAAATATTTCTATTAATTAAAATAAAATAAAAATAAAGCAGAAAAAATATATATTATGTGGTGCAGCATTGGGGTTTGGGCGGAATGGAGGGTTCTATGTGGGACTGGTTATGTTTATTGTCTTGGATTCTACGATCAAATCATGTGCCTACATTTTCCTTTTTATTCTTCCATTTTTATTAATTTATCGTATTTATTAATTTATAAATATCGTATTTTAATAATATTAAACGGGGAGATAATATTATAAATATTCAATATATTAATTATTTCTAATTCAATGTTATTTTTTTTAGTGTGATTAAAAATTCTCTGGTCCACTAATTAATACCTTAGGATATATTATTGTTTTAAATTTGCATTACTTAAAAAGTTTAGTCAACATTCATGCATTATTTATTATTATTATTATTATTATTATTATTATTATTATTATTATTATTATTATTATTATTATTATTATTATTATTATTATTATTATGTAGTTACACTTTAGAGTTTAGAGTTTAATTAATCCCGCCTTTTTTATCATCACTAACTCAAATAATCACAATATTATTTTCTTTATAATTCGTTCTGAAATAATTGGATAACGTTGACTTATATTCGGGCCGATGCGTTGACTTATATTGGGCCAATCCGTTGGGTTCAGCTAATTTAGTGTTCTAGAAAGAGTTGGGCCTCAATTGTTACTCAAATGTTATGAGGGTAAAAATGTCAAAATAGATTTTTGTACATTTACAGAATATCAACACTTTATCCATTCTTGTAATTTTCTAAATAAATTGACATAATATAAAATAAAATTTAATAAATTAAAACACCAAAAAGTGATTTATTCATTTATTTTGGTCAAAACCTAAAAGGCACTTTCTGATTTATCTTCAAAGACTTATAAAATCTTGTAATTTGAACAATTGGATTATAGAAATCCTTTTTTTTTTACATACTTTTAGATAATTTCTTACTATGCACACATACACATGGGTGTATGTAACTACATACAGATCAAAGGTCAATAATCATTCGGTGTATTTTTTTATCGGGTGTATCGTCAAATTATGGTGTATACTAATACAATAATATACTATGTCCAATTTTGATTGATAATATTATAAATAAATAATAAATTCATTGAGTTTTATTTTTAATACTTGTTGGTTCGATTTTTTTTTTTTGTTGTTGGTTGAAATTATAAAAAAAAAAATTATTTAATGAATCTCCAAAAATCAAATTATGCAATTGGATTTCCAAAAGATTGCATAATCTGGATATATATTTTGGCCATCAAAGGAGGCATAATATTTCATTAAAACCACTCTTTTTACTTTATATAATCTTCAAATTATCTACAAACTATGGTCAATACACGTATATGATTGACTACGGATTTCTTTTTATAGCTTGTTATTAAAAGAAAAATTGTTCGTATTTTCTCAACCCACGCGCCACGCATTTTTTGACATATCTATAAATTGGAATTTATAATTAAATTTGCATTAAATTTTAACCGATCCCGTTTTATCTATCATTACTCCTAAAATAATTGACTATTTAACTCAATAACAACTTTTACATCATTTAAATATATATCTTTTACAGGTTAATCTCAAAAAGAGAAAAAAAAATCTCACAATTTACGAGCTAATACTGCACGTGGACGCAATATACCAGTGCACTTCCAGTGACTATTTATTGTTTTCATCGATAAAAAGAACATCATAATATTTATCTATCCAGAAACACGACTTAGTGGAATCGTTCGACCTATAAAATAGTCGAGCGTAACTCGTTAAAAAATAAAATAAAAATAAAAATCAATATTTATATTTATTTATTAGTATTATTATTATTATTATTTATATTATAATTTATACATATAAAAAGCATAAAAGAAAAAAAGGGGGTGGGACCAGGATTTCCTCCATCCAACTAATAAAATATAATAAATAGTAACTACACACAGACTAATATAAATACGCCTACCTATACATACAACTTCCTACACGTATTCTTAAAATAAATAAATTATATATATATATATATATATATATATATATTACACATATATATTACACAACAATAAGAAAAACAAATATTTGGATCTACTTCATCGTGCTCAACGGCCCCCTCCCCCCACCCCGCCCCCCTTCCTCCAAACTTCGCCCCCCCCACCCCCCGAAAAAAAAAACCCCTTGTACCGCCATGAGAATACGCAAGCACGCCAAAATCTCTCCGTTAAGCAACGCGACGGCGCCTGACAGAACCCTTCTGGTTCGCCATGGCTGTCAGCTGAATCAGTCGCCGTGGGACGTGATAAACTTCTCGCCGCCGTCAACTCCTCAGCCGGCTCCTCCGCCGTCCCAGGTCCGTTAATTTTTTCCACAGACCAACTCCTTAATCCCCCCCGCCACAGATCTGCTGGCATTCGTCCGCTATTCTAGTGGGTGTTTTCTGCATTTCTGCTGCCATTTCTGGGTTTATTTTTCCTAGGGTTTTCTCGCCGTTAGGGTTCTGCAGGGAGCGTTAATCCCTTTTGTCTGTGCCGTTTGTCTGTGCTCGATAATTCGAATTACTGTCTGGGCTTTTCTCTCTATCGCCGTTTTATTACAGCTTCGATGTTTCCGTTTGTCGAAATCGGGTTGATTTTTTTTTTGTGCAGGTCGATCGGAATGGCGTCTCTGCTGGAAATGGGAGCTCAGTAAATCTTCATTTACATATCGAGAGGTAATAGATTTTTTCTGCTTTTATTATAAATTTTATTTTCATTTTTCATTTTCATTTTTATTTATTTCCTTTTTCCGCATTATCGTTTCGCTATATAATTCGATTAGGGTTTCCGCCCCCGACACTTCATATAATTTTGTTCTTCCCTTTTATTAATCGATACAGAGATATATACACATATACATACATATATACATATATATAATTATATCTGCGTTCGGATTATAGGGAGATGAATGCTTGGCTGCAGCCGCCATACCCCACTTACCCAGGCAGACGAATCACCACCACCGCCGCCGCCGCCGCCGGATCCACCTCCTCCGCCGCCGCCGCCGCCGTTAAGGTGGATAAAATGGAGGTGGACCCGCCGCCGTTGCCGCCGCTTCCGCCACCGGCACCGCCGGTGGTGGTGGCGGAGAAAAAAAAGCAGATTGTTTTCTGCTGCAAGACCGACGGGAAGAATTGGCAATGCAAAAACGAGGCATCAAGAGGCAATTCAATGTGCGAGCACCACTTATCTCAGGTGAGAAGCTACAGCAACCCGACGAAGAAATCCGGCAAGCCGGCGGCCGAAGCTCCTCCTCCTCCTCCTCCCCCTCCTTCTCGGCGGGCCCGCCCCAAGAAATTGTCAGCATCCTCGTCAGCGAACCCCTACGAATTCTACTACTATTCGGGGTTCGGACCCCGATGGGGCAAGAAGAGAGGCGAAGTCAGCAAGGACATTGGCGGCGGTGGTGGAAATATCACGCCGGAAAATGCTAGAAACGAACAGGAAATGATTGCGGCGGCAGTTGGTGAAGAAGATTCTGATGAGGTGGAGTACGAAGAAGAAGAAGATGAAGAAGAAAATAATAATAATAATAATAATAATAATAATAATAATAATGGAAGGAAAAGGGTAAGAAAGCCAATCAAGGCTAGGTCTCTTAAATCTTTGATGTGAGGACTGACTGAGAGGAAAAAAAGTCAATGTAAAATGTGTTGTAATTTTTATATGCTTTCCTAGAACTAATTAATTAATTTTTGTTTTATGGATTATTTTTTTTGTGGTTTAATTAATTTTCATTGGATTTTTTTTTGTAATGGTTTTACATCCTTTTGTGTTCTGCTATGGGTGAGATTAAGTTCTTCTCCCCCTTGTGTGCTGCGACATAGACGCAGGCAGACAAGTATATATATTATTGCTCGGGATGAAATTCGAGAATATTCCAGGGGTACAATTGTCTTTTAGAGTTGTTGCACTTTAAACGTATATTATTTTCCTCACTCTTCACTTGCACTGGGAACGAGCATTTTCCTCTTTTGCACTAGTTTGTTTATTAATATGTCACTTTTATGTCACATTTAACCTCAGAAATATCTTTTCTGGAAAATATTCCGTATTTGTTCTTTAATTTGACTTAGGGTTTATATAAACGATAATATTAGTGAAAAAATGATTTTTATTTTTAATTGAAAATGTTCAATTTATCTAGGATATGCATTAGAAAGAATTGGAAATTAGGTTAATCATGTATTCATGACAAATTTGGTCCATTAGTTATTGGGCTGTACATAAAACGCACGACTCGGCCGACAGAAAAAATATATTAGGGTATGGTAAACATGTAACGTGACATATTTGGTATATTAGTTATTGGGCCGCGCATAATACGACTCGACTGATAAAAATAATATTAAGGTATGATAAACATGTAACGTGCCGAACTTGGTCCATTAATTATTGGACCGCACATAAACGCACGACTCGACCGACAGAAAAAAGATATTAGGGTATGGTAAACATGTAAGGTGACATATTTGGTCTATTAGTTATTGGGCCGCATATAAGACGACTCGACTGATATAAAGAATATTAAGGTACGATAAACATGTAACATGCCGAACTTGGTCCATTAATTATTGGACCGCACATAAAACGCACGACTAGGCCGACAGAAAAAATATATTAGGGTATGGTAACCATGTAACGTGACATATTTGGTCTATTAATTATTGCGCCGCACATAGTACGACTCGACTGATATAAATAATATTAAGGTATAATAAACATGTAACGTGCCGAACTTGGTCCATTAATTATTGGGCCGCACATAAAACGCACGACTCAGCCGACAGAAAATAGATATTAAGGTACAGTAAACATGTAACGTGACATATTTGGCCTATTAGTTATTGGGCCGCACATAATACGAGTCGACTGATAGAAATAATATTAAGGTATGATAAACATGTAACATGCCGAACTTGGTCCATTAATTATTGGGCCGCACATAAAACGCACGACTAGGTCGACAGAAAAAAGATATTAAGGTACAGTAAACATGTAAGGTGACATTTGGTCTATTAGTTATTGGGCCGCATATAAGACAACTCAACTGATAGAAAGAATATTAAGGTACGATAAATATGTAACATGCCGAACTTGGTCCATTAATTATTGGGCCGCACATAACAAGGCTTGACTGACGGAAAAAATATCAAGGTATGATATAACTTACACTAATATAATTCAAGTGTTACCTTTTAATTTTTTTTTTTCAAATTCTTTCTCTAAATAAACTTGTTTCTTTATTTAGTTACAATAATTTCCTTGTTTGTTATTTAATGAACTTAGGTTACATGCATGCATGTGATAGTTTTAACCTAATATAGTTGAAATAATTGGAAATATTTCAATAACATCATATTCATAAAGATGCGTGTATTAAATTATAATTTGGTCCATTAGATATTGGGCCGCACATAGTAAAACTCGAACGGGAATACTAGCGTATAGACGTTCAGACATTAATATAATTTTCAAGTATTAATTCATTTTTTCACTTTTAAATTGTTTATCGAACTAGCTGACAATCTTATCATTTATATTCTCTTAGTAGACTCATTGATCAAATTAATTACCATAATTCCCTTATTTGCTATTTAATTAACATAGCTTTCATGCATTCATATACCATAGAAAGATTGGGCAGACTCAGTTAACAATAAGAAGGCTCGTACGTAAATAAAATAAAATTAGTGGTGCATGATAATATTTGACACCGATATTAACGTATTAATTTAATTTTAAATATAATATTAATAACGTAACATGGGAATTTTGTTCAATTAGTTTTTGGGCCTGCTAAATAAGATAACCTAGTAACACCGTAATCAAAATTTAATTTCCAAAATTGGATTTATGACGTGGCTGGATCTGGATCTAATAATAATTATCGTCATTCGTCATAATAATAGAAATAATAAATAATAAAGGTAAAAAAAAGTAACAATACTATTAAAGGTAATAATACTAAATAGATACGACACACTCACAGTGTGTGACACGCACACAGTATAAAAATAGACATGAGTTGTTATTGCAGTTGACTAAGTTGACTATAGTAGTAAGTACTCGTTCCTCCAGCGCAAAATCTAGAACAATCCGATTTTCTCTCGGCGGCGCCGCCACCTTCGGCCAACATCTCGTAATCTCTCTCTCTCTCTTTCACACACACACAGGCGAGAGCACGCGTCGAACGACGTTAGTTCCCGATTTTTTGGGGTATAAGTTGATACTTATTGTTTTATCAGTTGGATGCACGCCACCTGTTTGATAATTTGCGCAGTCGAGGACTTTCTGTTTTTCCTGTCGGCGTTCACATGTACTGATGAATTTAATGACTTTCCTTAACTGGGTGTCTTGTTTTAGATCAAAGCCACTAGTTATTCTACGCTTTTTATTCATCTTAATCTTTATTTTGAACAGTTATTATGGTTGTCATATTAAAAGTTTTTTTTTGTGTGTGTGTGTGTGTGTGTGTGTGTGTGTTCTGCTCGGTCTTATCTTTGGTCCATTTGTTTGTACATGTTCGTACGAGTATGTGGTTTTTGTTTTTTGTTGATTATTCGAAATTAACCGGCGAATTTCTTTGGCATTTCAGTTGCTGGTTCCATAATTTTCTTAGCAGCGTCTTTGATTAGAGAGGTTTGACGTAACAAGTCATCAACAGATGTTGCTTTCGGCAGTACATACGAATTCTTGTCACCATTCTTCGTTGCCTTTTCCTACAAGGGCCACGATATGCACCTCGTTTTCAAGATCCATTTCGTGTGCAAATTTCCTTTCTAAAGTTCCTGGAAAGAAGCTCAATTGCATTGTGAAACGCCTCTCATGCTCTGCTGATTCGAGAAAATCCGATCAAGAATCCGAAACTAACCCCAACCAGAATTCTAAGTCGAAGTCTAATACAGAGAAAAAAACCCGTAAAGCTAAAAATCCCGAAAACGAAGCTGAAAACCCAGAGAGTTCATTTCCTCCAATGATCCCTAAAAAGCCAAGGCGGGGTCGAAAAAGTGAAGCAGCAGCTGTCGAGGATTTCATACGTGGTTCACTGGGAAAAACTTTCGAGTCAATACGGAACCAAAATCCAGAAATTCTGAAAAATATGGAAAATATAATGAAAGAAAAATCAAACCGCAAGTCTGGTTCTGACGACGATGACTCATCAGATGAAGATAGTGACGATGAAGATGAAGATGAAATCGGTGATTCTGGAAAAAAGAAGATGCTGATTGAGGAGGAGGATCCAAATTGGCCTTTGGATGCAGATATAGGATGGGGAATCAAAGCCTCCGAGTATTTTAATCAGCACCCGATAAAAAACGTCGTAGGCGAAGATGGCACAGAGATTAACTGGGAAGGAGAAATTGACGACGCATTAGTTAAAGAGATCAATTGTCTCGAGTGGGAGAGCTTTGCTTTTCACCCTAGCCCACTAATTGTCCTCGTTTTCGAAAGATACAACAGGTGAAACATTAATCTATTTCCGTAATATAATTTTGGTGGATAAAAATGTTTTATGTTTTTTTTCCTTTAATTATACCAGAGCAAGTGATAATTGGAAAGTCTTGAAAGAGTTGGAGAAAGCAGCAGAGGTTTATTGGAAAGCCAAAGATCGATTACCTCCTCGGGTTGGTTATAATTTATTGCTCAATCTCGTTTCGTTTAATTTCGTTTTTTATTTATGTTTTCCCAAGTGTTAATCTCTCTGCTTAACTAACTTGCACGAGCAGACGGTGAAGATAGATATGAATATCGAGAGGGATTTAGCGTACGCACTTAAAGTTAAAGAATGCCCGCAGATTTTGTTCTTGCGCGGAAACAAGATACTATATAGAGAGAAGGGTAAGCCCTTTTTCTTTTAATTTTAATATCTTTCTTGGTTTGTAGCATAGATCATACTAAGTTTTGTCGCGATTGATTTTCAGACACGAGATCATCAGATGAGCTGGTTCAAATGATTGCACATTTTTATTACAACGCGAAGAAGCCTTCGTTTATCAATGATGCGGATCTCTCTTCACCAAAACAGTGGAGGTAGTAAGATTAATTCTCTATATTTCTTGAGCTCAAGTATATCTCGTTTATATTCAATATAAATGAGTAAGGAATCAATGCAGGTGAGGTTTAGCGAACGAAAATCGAGTTTATAGAGTCGTTAGATACGACTGAAGCTGTACAAAGGGGAAGATATCAATTCCATGTACTCTGGAGTCTGGAACAATGGTATATGTATTTGTACCGTATGCAAAATTGAACGTGTAAAATGAACTGAAACGTGAGGGATACACTTTTTGCCACAAGAACGGGTCTCCGAATCTTGAATGCCGATTTACCGGTAAATGCAACGGACCATTTTTTTCATTTTTTTTGAGCTCCTTATTTGGTTTTTCTTATCCTTGTAATAGATTTGTACTTGTTTGTTAATGCACGTGATGAAATTATATGCATGCACAAATTAAAGAATATTCGTTTATTAATAATCAAACAAAAGCGTATCTCAATAAAACAATAAAAAAATAAAGAAGCCACAGGATAAAAGGAAAATAAACAGCAAACGTAGAAGTTATGGAAATAAAAGTAATTTCTCCACAAGAAAAGGAAAATAACATATAATTTATGGAAATAAAAAAAAAAAATATTTAAAAGCCGGATCATTTGATTGGGGGTCAATGTTCGTATAAAAAGAAAAATACGAAAAACGTATTTGGGTCCGCTCTCCTCTCCGGCGAAGGTCAGTCCCTATGCCTCCGGCATCTGCGCCTGTTTTCTCTCTCCGATTAGGGTTTCTGTTGAACAAGTTATTCATAATTCTCTGAATCTCTGCTTTGCAGTTTGATTTTGCGCTAAAGGATCTCGAAGAAAAGGAACAAAAACGTAGACAAAAAATGGTGAGAGAATTGCTGGGGAAACTAGCCACTCGGTCTCTCTCCTTCGCCGGAAAATGCCAGCAGCAACAGCTGCGCCGCCTCAACATACACGAGTATCAGGTAACAACGCCCCCCTTTATCATACACGGAGACGCTCGCTCGCACTCTTTGTTTTACATATATGTCAAATTACTGTTGGTATTGACGTTTTCAAGCGAGATCTACTTCGATTTTTCGTTTTAGTATTTCTGATACTGACGAAGAATGCGTTACCAATTTAATTATGAATTAGAATTTCATAGTTCTAGTTTTTAGATTTATGGACGCACGTTTTGGCTGGTAGATATTAAATTATGTGCAAATGAGAAGAAAATGGACCGGAATCTCGACATATTTTAGCTCCACCTTGGAATCTCGTAGAAAATAGAAATTAACTCGTCCAAATTGTTAACTGACGTAGGGAGCTGAATTGATGGGTAAACATGGAATCAACGTTCCAAAAGGCATGGCAGTTGGTTCCATTGATGAAGTCAGGAAGGCGATGCATGAAATGTTTCCCAGCCAGAGTGAGGTAGTGATGTGGACAATTTATTGGGCCTTTGATCCCTGTGCATACTTTTTTTCTAAAAAGTAACTGATCTTTAGACACAAATTTTGTAGGTGGTGGTGAAGTCTCAAATCCTTGCTGGTGGTCGAGGGCTGGGAACATTTAAGAGTGGTCTCCAGGGTGGAGTTCATATTGTGAAGTCTGACCAGGTTGAGGGTATAGCAGGTATAATAGTCCACCTGTTCCAGTTCATAAGGAAATTTATGCATAACTTTGGTTGAGTGTTGAAAATGGTAATTGATAAAAGCTACACAAGCATTGTCAAAGTCAGTTTCAATTGCTGGATCGTAAAATTACGTAGGTTCATCACCGGATGGTCATTTTCCCTACCTTTTTCCTTACTTCATGTGCATGAAATTGTGTTGACTTCTGATTAATTAATCCAATGTGGCAAAGAATGTCCCGCTATCTAAACGTAACCCCTGATTTAAGTTATGGAACATATTTTGGAAGGATATTGGGAGATATATCTTGTATCTGTCAAAGAATTATTATAACTTCTGATATTTATCTTATTTCAGGCAAAATGCTTGGGCAGATACTTGTCACTAAGCAAACTGGACCTCAAGGAAAAATTGTCAGCAAGGTTCGTCATAGATTGCGTATATTGTCCATACATGTATATATAGGCTCATAATGTAGCTGAAATCCATAAAGATCCTTGCTCAGAAGCCATCACTTTTGCTACGTGCTTTAATATAGTGCTTTAGCTAATATTATACTACTTGCATATATTAGATTTATTAAAGGTTTTGTGGATTTTATAACACGGTCAATGCTCAAATAAGAGAGCAACGGAATTCATTAGAAATTAATGGTATTGAATGCTTGCCAGAGATTTGGTTCCATCTATATTTTATAGACATAGAGAATATCATTGTTTTCAATCATGGACTATTACTGTCTCAAGCGTAATTTAGTTGCAACTAACTTTTTGATTTTATTGGAAGAGTATTAGATATGATTCCATTGCCTCTATTATTGTAATATCTTTATTAGTTGAACCTCATGAATATTCTTTTCTGCCTTTGTTCTATTATTCATTCACTTTGTTTATTCTCATCATAGTTATATCATATTTCTTGACTGCTTGGTTTGTATTTAACTATATCTTCTATTTGCAGTTCGCATTAGAGTTGCCTCAATGCTTCCATTTTTGAGTGGAATTATGTTTGCTTGCTCTTTTTTCAAACAAAGTATTGCAAGATAGTTTGACATAGGATGTGCTCGTTTCTTTATTTTTATTCCCTAGTAAACCTTTGCTGCGTATTCGTTCGGAGTACAGGTCAATCTGTTGCTATGTTGATAAGTTAGGTCATGCTAAAAGATACAGTGATATTCCTTTCTACAGGTGTATTTGGCTGAGAAGTTATCCCTTGTCAATGAGATGTACTTTGCCATTACTCTTGATCGTGCATCTGCTGGTCCTGTAAGTTCCTAAAGATTGAGGACTTTTTATAAGTACTTATTTAATTGAACTTCCAATATTCAAATTTTTTCTTCATATGCTTATCCATGTGCTTACACCTACATCCTGCAGCTTATTATCGCCTGTAAAAAGGGAGGAACCAGTATCGAAGATCTTGCAGAGAAACATCCCGAACTGATTGTAAAGGTTTGTCTCTGTTCCATTACTTTTGGATCCAGCTGTCATACAGAAAATTTTCTCCCGCTCCCTGGATGCGATTCCTTTTACTAATTGATGTTCTGTATCTTCCTCGTGTCAGGTGCCTATTGATATTTTCACCGGAATTACCGATGAAGATGCCGCCAAGGTAGTTGATGGGTTGTCCCCCAAAGTGGCCGATAGAAATAGCTCGATTGAACAAGTGAAGAAGTTGTATGAACTTTTCTGCAAATGCGACTGCACATTATTGGAGGTTACAACTTTAATCTGCTTTCTGTCGAAAATGTTTCATTTACTGTTCTGTAGGTTTATAATGTGCACCAGCTTTTGCATGAACCACCTAATTTGTCTTACTTATAAATTATAATCACAATTTCTTAACAGATAAATCCCATTGCTGAGACTTCTGATAATCAACTAGTAGCTGCTGATGCAAAATTCAACTTTGATGATAATGCTGCTTTCCGTCAAAAGGAGATATTTACTCTTCGGGATCCAACACAAGAGGATCCTCGTGAGGTACTGCTCATGCCTCTTTGTCTCTGTAAATCTTTGTAAATGGGCATCCATGTATGTGGCGGATGATGTTTATTTTATCATAAAATATTACCAAAATTTTCAGGTTGCTGCAGCAGAAGCTGACTTAAATTACATTGGTTTAGATGGAGAAATTGGTTGTATGGTGAATGGTGCTGGATTGGCCATGGCAACAATGGATATAATCAAGTTACATGGAGGAACTCCTGCCAACTTTCTTGATGTTGGTGGAAATGCTTCAGAAAGTCAGGTAATTCTGATTTTGCTATCATTTGGATACTGGATTTTTTTCTTTTTAAATCATTTAAAGCATAAGAGATGATATATTGGACTGTGCTTATTTCTGTACGATTCTGATGATTTTGAGAACATAAATTCCAATTTTGACAAATAATGCAATTATTTAATTGGTATCTTCCTCTATTTTCCGTTAAAGAATTTTCGGTTATAATATTAATTGAATGAACAGGTTGTGGAAGCATTTAAAATTTTGACTTCAGATGAGAAAGTGAAAGCTATTCTTGTCAACATTTTTGGAGGAATAATGAAGTGCGACGTAATAGCCAGCGGCATTGTGAATGCTGCTAAACAGGTAAAAGATACATCAAATTATATTTTTCCTTTTATTTATGATTGCTTTTTTGACATATCTGGACTCGAAATCTGTCATTTGCATCTTTGCCTATCAAAATTTTATATTCTGTCATCACCATTTTTTGCCATTTGCCATTCTGATGTATATTACATCAGATTTTTCAAACTTAAACCTCAGTATTTAGTTAATCGACCTTCCCTCTATCTATGGGATGAGCTGTTTCAAATGTCCTTTGTTCAATGAACTTGGCTGTTTAAGAAGTTAGAAAGTTAGACTAGTATGATAATCATGCAAGGACATTTCGGCAAAAAAAGAAAGATAAATGGCTGAATATTCGAAACACATACAGTTAAAAAAAGCTTGCTGCTATGTTTCTGCTGAAAATTAATAATATTATTCCTTTCATGAGAACCATGCACAATTCTGAACATTGTTGGGCTCTGGTCTAGGTGCAATTGAAAGTACCTGTGGTTGTCCGTCTTGAAGGCACCAATGTTGACCAAGGAAAGAGAATTCTAAAGGTGAATTTTGAAATCGTATGTTTCACATTGGAAATTTGGCATGTCAAAAGTATGTGTAACTAAGTCAACTTAAAATTTTAAATTCTACAGGAAAGTAGCATGACTTTAATTACTGCTGAAGATTTGGATGACGCAGCTGAAAAGGCAGTGAAAGCCTCAGCAAGCTGAGAACATCGCGTCTATTTTGTCTAAATCGCTTGAGGTCACTCTTTTTTCACATGTCCATTTTGGGTTAAACTCTTACATATAATACTACATTTTCTCGAGAGATGCACAGATGAACATTCAGCCACAGACCTGTTAATCTCCATTGGTCTGTGGTGAAGGTTTCTAATCTTACCTACTTTCACTTAAGGAAAGTAGTCGGTAATTTTGTTCTGTTGTCTAGTTCCTGATGATTGTGTTTACCGTAAACAGGATATGGTATTTACTTTCTTCAAGCTGTAGACATGGATTTTTTCCCCTTAATAATAAAAGTAGCTTATGGGTTGATGGTCAATGAGAAATTGTGTGATTTAGCTGTAGACAACACCGGTAAACAATCTTTTTGAGCAAACTGTGGCAAAAGAGAAGTAAGGAGCGTTAATCGAACCAAGCCACCTCACTCAGTTGAACAATTTAAATTTCCCCCTAGTTAGGAGATCAATTATAAAGCCCTGTCAGCAGCATTCTCCGGTTGGGCAGTGTAGTGATATGAGAAATATTTTAATTATTTAGTCTAAGTTGGATGGAGAGGATTGGATTGTAGGGAATGGACTGTCTTTATGCCAAATAGGGACTAGCTGCTTACATCAACATTTTATTCACCCAAAACTCAAAAGGGACAATGCTAAGACACATAGTACTGACACACACACACACACACACACACACACACACACACACACACACACACACACACAGTCATGTAGCAAACTAGAAAGGCACGAGCATCCACATAATCTAAGTTTGCTTTTCCTTGTCCAGGTAGTCCGCAATTCTCTTGGAGATGCAGTAAGCAGTTGATTCAATAGTAATCATGGGATTAACACCAACAGCAGTGGGCAGGACACTCCCATCACACACAAACAAGCCCTTACCTTCCCAGCTCTCCCCATTCCCATCAACCGCACCATCTCTCTCATCAGCCCCCATCCTGCAGCTGCTCATCTGATGTGCAGAAGCGTAAGTATTCCAATATTGCCCCCCAGAAGATGGCCCCCCAGCAGCCATCACCTTCTCCAGAAACTTCTCTACATCCTCACCCCCGACCCCTTCACACTCCAGCCTCTGCCCGTTGTTCTGGAAAGTTCCCACCTCAGCGGCCCCCGCTGCAATCATGATCCTTAAACACTGTCTCAGCCCTGCTTTGAGATTCTCCTCGTCGAATTTATTCAACTTGTACGATACTCTTCCTTCCTCTCTCACCTCACCGGACCCCACGTCTCTGACCAGTGTGAACAGAAGCGCGGTTCTTGAATATTTCGACATTCTATCTTTCATGTCTTTACCTGCAACCCATGGCAGGAAGACAGCGTAAGACGCTGGTCCGAATCCTGCAGTTTGGACTATTGTCCTGAAATTGGGCTCTCCAGTTATCACCTTGTTCATGGAGGTTATGATTCCTCCTTCGAAGTTCTTGCCTCTCAATTGGGAACCGGATTCTGGGAAGTATCCCCAGGCAAATAGAACAGGGTGGAGATGGAGATTCTTGCCTATGTTCTTGTTCTTCAGCCCACTGGAAACTAGTAGAGGTGGTGTGAAAAGAGCACCACAAGCTGCAACCGACGCCTTTGCCTCAATGTGCAGCTTCATTCGAGTGCTCTCGCTCTCGCTCTCTACAGTTGCAATTACTCCTTTGCATCTCTTTCTCTGCTCGAGATTCTTGTCTTTTACCAACAAGAACTTCTCCGCTTTACACCCCGTTAAGATCACTGCACCGTTGTTCACTGCATCGACGAGCCAAGTCGAATCAGTTCCCTTCTTTTCACCTCTTCTACAGCCATAGCCGCAAGAACCACAGTAGTGATTCTCTGTGGAATTTCTCGCTACCCCCTCAACTTTGAGTCCAAGATTTTCGCACCCTTTTCTCACTACTTGGTTCTGAAACCCTTCTTCTACGCAGTTCTCGGTTACACCTATTCTTCCCCACACCTCATCCATGGCAGATTGGTATTCAGCACCTCCAAACATCGAAATCTTCTTCTCAGCCGACCATTCTTGAAGAACATGATCGGGAGTTTTGATGGAAGCCGACCAGTTCACAGCTGAACCACCCCCAACCGTCGAACCAGCCAGGAGTATGAATTTGCCGTGTAGAGTTGAAAAAATTCCACCCGAGGCATACATTTCATTCATGGAAGGTCCCTCCAGCTCTGAATAATCTTCTGCTGTGAAGTAATGCCCTTTTTCGAGGACTACAACTTTTAGGCCAGCCTTTGCAAGAACTGCTGCTGCAACTCCTCCTCCACAGTCCGAACCCACTATCACTACATCGCATTCGATATTGAGTGTGTTGTGATCTTTTGGGTTTTCGGCAACTTTTAGGCCTTTCTGAACGAGAGATTCTCTTAGCGTGAGCTTGTTTTCTTTCTCGGTTTCTATGACGCCTTTTTCGAGAGGCCTTTCCTTTTCTGGTTGTCCCGAAATTTCGACTTTCTCTATGTGGTAACCAATTGCTTCCCACGCTGGATTTTGCGATTTTTCGTCGGTCTGCAAAAACACATTTCACTTTTGAGGTAAAAAAAAAAAAAGCACAACAAAAGATTGTTGTTATATTTAGTTGAATATGAGAAAGTGTTACAAGAGAGAAGAAAGTGTAGAAACAGGTGACTTTAAGCATGAAGAAGACTGTTCTTAGAGGGAGGACAAGAGTTCCTCTCGACCATTTCTGGAGGATCGATTCTCTCTTGTTGATGGATAGTTCTGAGAACTTGTGAATAAAAGGCCATTTCCAATCCAAACAGTTACTCCCACACAGCAAAAGTGTGCCTATTCTAGTCGATAGAAACTTCAACACTAGGCTCACTACCAGCACCGCTTTTGGTATCCCCCTCTTCACTATCAGCTCTGCCGTCTGTTCCATGAAACAATCACAACAAAGACACACACATAGATACAAAGAATGTGTGTGTGTGTGCGTGTGTGTGTGTGTGTGTGTGTGTGTGTGTGTGAAGATTCAAGAGTGTAAATACCTCATTAGGAAATGGAGTTTGAGAAGCTGAAGACGTGTAGTACGAGTAGAGGGCATTATCGTCCGATATTTGGTTGACTCCATTAGTGGGAAGGGAAGGTATGAGGGCTTCACAAACAGCAGCTAGTGACTGAATCTGAGATGAAGAAAAGCCATGCATGTATTTTGGCTTCTCTTTTAAGTTACCTCCACTCAGCAAAGGATGGCTCTTCCTTCCCTCCATTCTTTTATTTCTTAATCTCGACTCTTTTAAGGTTGATAAAGCTTCTATATGCAAGTGATGAGGCTTATGATCTTTGCTTGATTTTATACTAGGTAAACATTTGTCTCGTTCCATTGTTGAAAACGTCTTAAACACGTGTTACCTTAAGTTTTTTGTGTGCAGATGTTATCCCACCTGTTTTGGAACCTTATTTTCCTAAAAAGAAAAATCACTTTCCGAGTTATTGAAAGACCCTTAACAAGGGCAATGCCATGTTCTGATATACATCAGATGAGTTGGCTGGACAAAAGTTCGAGTTCATCTTTTACCATTTTTAGGTAATTTTTTATCGTTTGGTATAAAGCTCTTGGGCCGGCTCGTGATCTTTGATGTTGAATTTAAGCTCGAGTCCTAAAAATTTAGGTACTACTCGAGCTTGGCTCGAACTTGACTCATTTACACATGTCATGTGCATGAGTTAATATCGTGACTAATTGTACGAGCCATTCGATTTATCTTGCTACCATTTTCTTCCATGTTTCACTGTTGTCTTCTTTTCTTGGGGTTTGGGGATGTAGAGTTTAGGAATACTTTAATTTCAGCTGTGTGAACTTAAATGCTCATTAATTTCAGGTATTTGTGCAATTTATGCAGAATCGTCCTTACTAAGTAATGCAACATAAAAAATGCAATAATAATGGTGTAAAAGAAGGGTTAATTCTATGTATAATCAAATCTTTATAAATTAATACAGTCGGGGCTAGCAAAATTTTGTTAATTTGAGTAGATAACACTTAACACCCCCGTGGTCGCAAGCTTTTATAGATGGCCCATCTTTTCTTGAAGTTTGACGGAAATACTTAGGGAAGCTATCTGCTCATAATAAAAAGCATAAGGAGTCATCTGCAAAAGCTTTCAACTACAGGGGTTAAGTGCTATTTACCCTATTAATTCAGTGAAATACTAAATTACCAAACTAATAATTTAATATGTTTAATTCCATATATCTTTCAATCAATTTACAAATGGCAACAATATTTTGTATAACCACGTTTATTAAACTTTTAAAGAAAAAACAAAAGAATAGAAACATTTTAAGAGGGGAATCCCTTTGTCCACCCATTTTAAATCTTCTCGTACTACATGTCTACATCGAATCAAACCGACAGAGGGCCACAATTGAATCCCCCCTCCCATTGGGACCTTAATACTATCACATCACATATGAATGAACCACTTTGTGACAAACTTATGTCTCTATTACCTAATCTCCCTTGTAGAAATTAAGGTTACCCTCTCAAATTAATATAGTCGGGACTATGAAAATTCTATTAATTTAGTGAATTATTAAATTATCGAGTTAATAATTGAACACATTTTCATCGAATCGGGACCGAGAGAAACTATTATTTAATCGACGTTATTAATTCATCGAGGTTCTACTGTATATATTAATATAAATCGTAATGAAATTCGTGAATTATCTAAATTACACCTAAATTTATAAAGTCTCTATTTGTTTCCTCAAATTCATATTTACACACTGTCAAATAAACCAAGACAAGAAAAGGCCAAAAAAAGAAGGAACAAAAAATCAAGAATCTAACTTCCCTTTCTTCAAAGAAGCAGCCAGTCTTTTCGAAATGCAGTACGCAGTCGATTGAATAGTGACCATCGGATTAACACCGAGAGCAGAAGGAAGAACACTCCCATCACAAACAAACAGCCCCTTAGCTTCCCAACACTCTCCATTCTCATCCACTGCACCATCTTCATCACTCTCCCCCATTCTACAGCTCCCCATTTGATGAGCCGAGCAATAAATCGTCCAATACTCCGATCTCGAACGGGGCCCACCTACCGCACCAACATTATCAAGAAACTCATCCAACTCCTCATCTTTAATCCCTCTGCATTTTATTCTCTGCCCGTCGCTTCTGAACGTCCCAACTTCCTCAGCTCCAGCTGCAATCAGAATCCTCAAAGCCCGTCTCAAGCCCGTTTTAATATTCTCTCTGTCGATTTTACTTAGCCTATATTTCACATGCCCTTGTCTTTTCACTTCACCTAATCCTTGATCTCTTGTTAAGGCGAATAAAACCGCAGTTCTTGAATATTTCGTCATTCTCTCATTTATTTCTTGCCTTGATGCCCAAGGAATAAGGCCCGCGAATGAAGCGGGCCCGAGAGCCGAAACTTCAATCACGGTTTCGAAATTGTCCGATTCTTGATTTTGTTGTACCTTGTGGAGTGAAGTTAGTATCCCGCCCTCGAAGCACTTGCCTTTGATCTCCGATGAAGGTTCCGGAAAGTACCCCCACACGAACGAAACGGGGTGGAGGTGTAGGTTACTTCCGATATTCTTGTTCTTCAAGCCGCTCGATATCAATAGTGGAGGCGTGAGGAGAGAGCCGCATGCGGAAATCGTCACACGTGCTTCGATGTAAAGCTTCTTTTTGATGTTCTTGTTTTCGCTAGTTGCAATTACTCCAATGCATCTGTTTTTAACAAGAACGAATTTTTCCGCTTTACAACCGGATAAAATTACTGCACCTTCGTTTACAGCATCGACTAGCCAAGTGGACTCGGTTCCTTTTTTGTCACCTCTTTTGCAGCCATAGCAGCAAGAGCCACAATAATGATCCGCCGACGAGTTTCTAGGCACAGGCTCGATTTTCAAGCCAAGATTTTCGACCCCTTTTCGAAGAACTTTATTTTGAAACCCTTCTTCTACGCAATTTTCAGTTACTCCAAGCCTTTCGCACACATCATCCATGGCGGATTTATATTCGTTGGTGGTGAAAAGAGGAAGCTTATTTTGTTTAGACCATTCTTGGAGGACATAATCGGGTGTTCTTATACAAGCTGACCAATTTACCGAAGAGCCACCGCCCACTGTGGACCCCGCTTGGATCATAATTTTCCCATCTTCAGTTGATAGAATTCCACCCGATTCGTACAGCTCGGATAAAGAAGGTCCTTCTAGACCAGAATAATCTTGGGGTGTAAAGTAGTTGCCTTTCTCGATTATGATGACTTTTTGGCCCGATTTTGCAAGAACAGCCGCGGCAACTCCGCCGCCAGAGCCTGATCCGACGATCGCCACGTCGCATTTGATCTTGAACGTGTTTTTTTCGTTCGGATCTTCGATCACGGAAACACCCTTTTGGAGTAGAGATTCCTTTAGTGAGGCGTCGTCTTCATTCTTCATGGTCTCGATTACTCCCTTTTTGAGCGGGGGCTCGTTTTCTTGTTTTTCGAGGATTTCTTCTACGTGGTATCCGATTGCTTCCCATGCTGGATTACTCGAGTTCTCATCAGTCTGCAGCAAAATATATAGCATAACGTTATATAAGCTACAATTAAGCAAAAAATCGAAAAGTGATTGTTCATCGAGACGCATATATTACCCAAGAGAAAAAGATGAAGAGAGTGATGATTTTGAGAAGCAAGAAAGCGATTCGTAGAGGGAGCAGAAGAGTTTGTCTGGACCAGTTCTGAAGGACGGATTCTCTCTTCTTTAACGGCAGCTCGGAGAAAGTGCGTACGAACGGCCAATTCTTGTCGAAACAAATGTAGCCACAAAGAACAAGTGTTCCCAATCTGCTTGACAGAAACTTCAACACTAAGCTCACTATGAACACTGCTTTAGGCACACCCCTCTTCACAATTAGCTCCGCCACCTATATATTACATCACGAAAGCCGAAGAAAATTTACTTAAAACGAGTTAAAAATACGTTAAATAATTCACGGCGTGAATTATTTCCGGTTCGATTTTCTTGAATGTTCCTAAATTTGGATCATAATAATAATCAGATATATATATATCCCTTATTGACAATACATTAAATCATCCAATTTTCGGGTTTTTTTGTTTTTCTTTTTCTGCAACTGATTCTTGAACTGTTGTCACTGGTGAGTTCAATAATAATAGACAATAATTGAAGTAAAAAACATATGATTACAAGAAACTATAAATTGTCTGAAATTGCCACTACTCTAGTTAGTTAATACTTAATACAGAGAGGCAGAGTATTAATTAATTAAGCAGTACTGAAATTAACATGAACAAAGAGAAAAGAGGAATGCAAAAGGCGATGTGAAAATATATAATAAAACCTCATCAGGGCCGTTGGAGGAGTAAAAAGCCTGGACGTGGTTCGACATATCTCCGCCTGTAATGACGTCATCGTCGTCGTCGTCGTCGACCTCAGCACGAAGATTGGTGAGGGGAGGAATGATGGTGTGACAGATGGCGGTTAGTGATTGGATCTGAGATGCGGAGAAGCCGTGGCTGTAGCTTGACCTCCTCCTTCCTCCCCTCAACAAGGGATGCGCTTCTTCTTTCTTCATCTCTCTCTCTCTCTCTCTCTCTCTCTCTCTCTCTCTCTCTCTCTCTCTCTCTCTCACACACAGTTAACACACACACACACACAGAGGAGTGTTTCTCTCTCTACTCGAATATAAATCCCATGTTGTTGTTGTTGTTGTTTATGATGATGATGATAGGATAGGATAGTTGTAGGAATTGTTGGACGAAAAGTAATGAGTGGAATAGTCGTATAGTAGTATAACAACAGTCCGGAAAAATAGTGTAATCCAAAACCCGTGATGAGTATTGAATATTGATTGTTAGCGTCCCTCTTCTGTCAGCTTCATCATTGGTCGATCGTGTCGGGCGCCTTCCTCTTAACCAATTAACTACTTATTTTTATCCCCACCTACCACCCGCCCACCTTATTGACCCGACCCGATCGCATCTAACTTAAATTCTCTATCACAATCCCTAACTGATGATGCTAAAGTTTAGCTCACCTAGGATAACGTAGAAAACGAGCTGGGAGAGCAAAGCTGATCAGTAGCTAGTCAATTTGATGCTCCTGAGGTCCCTGCGAAAAGAGCACACGTGAACTAAGCCGGGGGTTGATCCGGCGGAAACCCCTCCGACGCTCAAGTCAGATGTCTGGATCGTAGAGAGAGTAGAGAGAATAAACTCGAGATTGATTGTGAATAATTAGAACGTACCTTTACCAATGAATAAACCATCTATTTATATATTGTTAAATGGGTTGGGCTTACTTTGCTGGGCCCAAGCCTTATTTTGAAAGAGCTTGGGTTTTCGTTGTAATGAGCCCACATGTATGTGACTGGGCTTTCTTGTAATGGGCCTAATTGGTAGATAGATTTGAGGGCCCATTGGGCCGGCCCATTTAGGTATATCATTAAGCCCCCAACTCTCGATTCGAGACGGAGACTTGTGTAGAGGGGTCCGGGTCGTGTCGAGAGTTAATTGCGTCGTGGATTGAATAGTTTCCTTTGGTGGTGAAATAATTTCTTGATTTAAACAAGGGAGAATTGTATTTATTTGGCAGCGAGTTATATATTTAAGGGTTTTAAATAATATACCAGAGCCAGATAAATAGACTCCTTTTGCGGTGGAAAGAATTAAACTTCAACTCTTGCGTAATAAATATGGGTATGTATCTTTAACTTCAGGACTTCTTCTGCTTTCTCTTCTATTATTTTTTAGCGGTAGGGTAGAATTTTTTTTTTTTTTTTTTTTTTTGATCATGTCGAACTCGGGTAATTCGAAATCTTTGCGAATTAAACTTCGAGATCCGGTTGAAGGGGGCAAGAGAACTTTTGGTACAGTGGGTATGGATCGCGAAAATCTTGTGGTATCGGGTGCGAAAATCGGATCCGCAGTGGGCATAGCACGAAATATTGTGCAGATGGGGGTAGCGGAGGGTTTGGAGCCGGAAGACGGCTTGAGCCGGGTTGGTAGCCGGCCCAAACTTTGTGAGAGGGAGGCGTTCGTCCAGCGCGGGGAGCCGAGCCGAGCTGGTGACGTGGCGGCTGGCACGGAGCTCGAGGGGAGTGGAAGGTCACGTGGAGGGGCGGGCAGTGTGCAGGGCGCGTCGGCGGTGTCACCACGCGCACGTCGTATTGGGGCGTGCATGGACGCGCGCGCGCGGGAGGGAGGGGTGGTGATGGGCGATGACGCGCGCGCGCTGCCCAATAAGGGCGCGCGTACGCGCGCGTCGACGGGGCGGGATGAGTTGGCAGACGCGCGCGCGCTGCCCAATAGGAGCGCGCGTGCGCGCGCGTCTGATGTGGGGGTCGGTGCGCGTGAAAGCGCAGTAATTGGGGGGGATGGCGCGCGTGGTAGGGCGTCTCCGGATGCTACTCGCGCGCGTGAGAGCGCGTCCGGGCCCCGTTTTCGACGTGATTTTCGCGATCGGGTCGGGGTCTGGGAGTTGGCTGTTGCCGATGAAGTTGCTACGGTTCGGGGGAATTTTGGTCAGCGAGAAATCCTTGAGTCTTGGAGTGATGATTTTGAGTATAATATTAATATTTGCCCCATTGTTGATGAAGTGGGTTCTAGTAGACGTCGTTATAGGCGTCAAGTCGTGGATTTTGGTAGTGATAGTGATGATGTGATTGCAGCACCGTTGGCGAGTGATCATGGGGTTCCCAATAGTGAAGTTGAGCTGACGGATGAAGAGGAGGAGGAAGATGATATTCCGCCGGGTGACATTGAGCTTGATAAGAGGAGGCAAAAGAAGAAGAAGCCAATTAATTTGGACTTAGTTGATTTCGATAGTGTATTGACGGAAGAGCATTTGCACTCTATTCGTCGTCTATCTGGAGCGCCAAGTAATGTCGAGTTGTTGTTGCCTCAGAAGGGCGACCGTTTGTATTCGCCACCCGATGGGTTTCATACGGTATTTTTGGGTTACTTGACGTGTACATCTCAGATTACTCCGCATCCGACCTTGTTGAAGGTTTGCGAAGAGTTCAAGATAGGGTATAGTCAGCTTACTCCGACTGCAGTTCTTGTGTTTGAGGCGTTTCACCATAGGGTGTCTCTAGTGGGTTTGCCTATGATCGTGAGTTTGTTCAAGGCGTTATTTACGTTACATCGGCCCAATGAGATGCCTTTCTTTTGTTTTCATCCTCGCGTTCCTTACCAATTTGTGAAGAGTGTGAAGTTATCTTTGGGGAAATGGAAGACCCATTTTTTTTATGTGAAGGCTCCCACTTTTGACGTTCCTGTAGTTTGGAATCCTACGTGCGAGAGCTTCACGATAACTGCGAATATGGCGAAAAGGATTGAAGAGTCGGGATTGTGTGACGTGGAATTTGACCCAAGGGTTTTGATACCAAAGGCGAGGGGTCAGCACCATATATCCTTTTGTTACCTTGACTTGTGTTTTGTTTTCTTTTGTAGATGGGGGTATTACCTTTGCGGCACTTCAAGCTAAGGCGAATAAGACGTCGAAGAAGGCGTCGAAGAAGGCATCGAAGAAGATACCTTCTACGTTGGGAGGTTCTTCAAGTGGTTTGCTTCGTGAGGAGGTCCATGTAGAAATTCCTCGAGTAGTCGTAGATGATCGTAGCAGTGCTGGTGAAGTGGAGGGACGTCCATCGACGAGGGACCGTGGCAAGGGAAAGAGGGTGGATACTGAGTATGTGGCTGTTCCTAAGCGTCCACGGGTAGACCCAGAGGAGACTTATGCTTTCCATGGTGGAGGAGGGAAACAACTGTTTACTTATGGCGTAAACCGCGATGGTAAGGAGTCGTACTGGGATGTGTCGGACTATGATTTGCCGATGTTGAGTACCGAGGGTTTCGTTCGGGAGTATGATCGTGCTCGGATGTCTGGTAAGGGTCCTTCTCATATGCTAGAGTTAGCTGGTGGAGACATATGTCGGGTGAGTACTTGTCTATTTAAAACAAGATTTTATGTTTAATTCCCTCTTGGCTTGCGAATAATATTGTTATTATTATTATTATTATTATTATTTTTTTTTTTTTTTATAGTTGGTAGCGACTTGGAGATATCTCATGGAGCATGGTAGGAATGCGGAAGCTATGAAGGAAGAGGAGCGGGCTCGAAGTCAAGCGCGTGAGGATGAGCTTCTAGGCCAATTGGAGATAGCGCGGTTTGATCTTGCTCAACGTTCGGAAGAACTGGTTCGGAGGACAGAGGAGCTTGCTGAGAGGACAGAGGAGCTCGAGGTCATCCGACGTGATGCGCAGGCATATAAGGATGATGTTCACAAGTTGAACGAATGCTACGACCAGCTTAAGGAGAAATACGAAGTCGAGAAGACGACGGGGAAAAGGTTCCTCACGACATCGGGTGGTGCCGCTTACAAAGAGTCCATTGTGGAGGAGACCAAGGTTAATTTCCGAGGTAGCGATGAGTGTGCTGCTATGGTTGAGGAGCATGCATTGGCTGTGGTTTATAAGCCATTAGTGCGTGCTTGTCGCAAATATCTTCGTGATGCGGGTGGGATCAGCGAGGAAGTGATTCGTGGAATGGAAGCTGGCATATCCGATGAAGAGGAGGATGAGGTAGATGTTAATGGGACGGGCACAGAGGTCGTGAACGACATGGTTGCGGATGACTCCACTGTGGGTACGTCGTCCGCTCGCGGTAGGGGAGCTTAGGCTTAGTTGCTAGGATAGTTATCCTTCTCCCCCCTTTTTTTTTTCACTATTATGTTCCCTTTTTTTTTTATGGATTTCTTAGTTTGTTTTTATCGCTGATGTAGATGGGTATGTCCACTACTATTCCATTTGACTGTCTTCTTTGTTTGACTTTGAAATTTAAAATTTCGATTTATTTATTTTGACATTGTCAAGAATTACTGCGTTGCTTATATGCATTTACATTTAGCATTGTACGCGATGTACTTGAGGAGGGGATCAGTCTCCCAAGGTTTTTGTTAAGGGTCGTGCCCTTTGTTTGGACCGCTTGGGTCTTAAATATATTTGTCCGTGGCCACGTTTTAAAATTAATACCTCGTGAAACAAGTAGAGGGACTTAGATAATCCAGCTGGCCAGGCTATATGGATTATCTAAATCTCTCTAAGTGTTTATAGGGTGGTATTGAATTAGACTCCTGATGAGAAGTAGTTTATATCGATGTAAAGGCACAGATAGTAAAACGAAAATTGTGATATATTCGATGATAGCAAAGGAGAGTTGTTACAAGCCGATGTGAGGCGAATTTAAATAAATCGCTAATGCGATGGGCCTACATGAGGCGGAGGTAACTAACTACTGCTAAAGCAATAAATTGTCTTGATAATAAAATAAAATAAAAATGCTTCTGAGTGATTGTGCTACACTTGTTCTTCTTCCACGTCTTCCTTGTACTTGGTCGTTTCACTGTGCGGATGGTAGATTGACTTCTTTTAGCGTCTCTATGCCTGTCAAGTACAATTGAGAAAAAGAGAATCTATTTAATCACTTGTATTGATGATGTAGTAATTGAAGCTATGGTGATGTGTATTGCTCTTTCACGTACCCTACTATGGGGGTTGATATTTCTTTCTCGCGCTCCCAGATATGAAATGAATTCGTGAGTTGCTGCGAGTTGCTATGCAATCATGCCTGCTGGTGGGATTATTTTGTCATGTTAGTAATCGTAAATAAGATTATCTGTGTGTTGAATTCTAGTAAATGTATAATAATTACCCTTGACGATGTGGTATAGAGTATCTTCGCTCTTTGGGGGATTGATTGAGTAATATGCATCCTCCCATAATAGGTTCTCAACCTGTAAGAAGATGATGGGATGTAATTATGACTTGCTGATGTAAGTAAAAATTACTAGCCCCCCAGTTTAGGTGGGACGTTCACGTACCTCGTTATGTGGTGTCAAATTTCCAACCATGTATAAGCAGCTTTACAAGACAATTGACGTGGAAGGTCGTGGAGCCTGCATGGGTAGCAATTCGTGAGTAATTTTCCTATAGAAGAAATATTGGTGATGGTCTCAACTGATCTGAAGTAAGGTAGATGTATACCTTAGGCGTAGAACCGTTTGAGGTTCCCTATATTCCAAGTTCTGGGTATAGGGTGTCCGTCAGTGTTCTCGAGGCGATATGCTCCGGTGTTGACGACTTTGGTGATTTTATACGGTCCTTCCCACTTTGGGTCGAGCTTACCGATGGGGTGAGAGGCTTCAGGTTTTCGGAGGACTAAATCTCCAACTTGAAAGGAGCGAGGGCGGACCTTTGAGTTATATGCCTTGGCCATGCGTGATTTATACATCTGTTGTCGGATGTATGCGACTTCACGTAATTCATCTACGAGGTCGAGGCTTCCCCGCATAGCCTTCTCATTAGCTGTTGGATCATAGTTGGTGATTCGCCAAGATGGTTCTCCGATTTCGACGGGTGCGATAGCCTCTGTTCCGAAAGCTAGATTGAAGGGCGACTCTCCGGTTGCTGCTCGTGGGATTAGGAGCTTGCGCGCTCCGGCTGCTAGGGCGAGGCGAATTCCCGCTATCAGTGCTTCGTATTCAGCGACGTTGTTTGAGGCTGTGAATTCGAATCGTTGAGCATATTCGAACTCGTCTCCATCAGGGCTCGTTAGGACGATACCCGCTCCCCCTCCTGTGGCAGTGGAAGATCCATCCACGCTGACAGACCAAGTAGGTAGAGAGGTGTTTTCTTCCATTGAAGTCATTTCGACTAGAAAATCAGCCAATATTTGTGCTTTGATAGCTGGGCGGGGTTTGAACTCCACTCCATATTCACTTAGCTCTATCGCCCATTTTGCTAATCGCCCGGATGTTTCGGGACTTCTTAGTATTTGTTTCAGAGGATAATTTGTGAGAACCACCACTTGATGTGACTGGAAGTACGGTCGAAGCTTCCGAGCTGCGTTGATAAGGGCGAGAGCGAGTTTCTCCATGTTGGTGTAGCGTTGTTCGGCTCCTTGGAGTGCGCGACTTATGTAGTATATGGGTTGGTGGCCCTTTTCCCCATCTCGGATGAGGACTGCGCTGACGGCATTAGCTGAGGTAGCTAGGTATAGTAGGAGGGTGTCTCCAGGCTGAGGTTTTGTGAGCAGTGGTGGTGATGCGAGATATGACTTTAACTCTGTGAAGGCCGTTTGACATGCCTCATCCCACTCGAACTTTTTTCCTCCCCTTAAAATCTTGAAGAAGGGGAGAGCCTTGTCCGCTGATCTTGAAATGAATCTGTTCAGGGATGCCAAACAACCGTTGAGCTGTTGAACTTTCTTTATCGATGTTGGCGGAGCCATGGAGGTAATTGCTTCGATTTTCGCGGGATTAGCTTCGATTCCTCGGTGCGAAATCATATATCCCAGAAATTTGCCTCCCCGAACTCCGAATGAACATTTGAGGGGGTTGAGCTTCATCTTATATTTTCGCAAGGTGGCGAAACACTGTTCCAGATCCGTTATGTGGTCCGAGACCTTAATACTTTTGACGAGCATATCGTCGATGTACACCTCCATATTTTTACCGATCTGATCTGCGAACATTTTGTTCACTAGACGCTGGTAGGTGGCTCCTGCGTTTTTCAACCCGAAGGGCATGACTTGATAGCACTAGATGCCTTGGTCAGTGATGAAACTAGTCCTCTCTTGATCTTCTGGCGCAAGTAAGATCTGGTTATACCCTTGGTATGCATCGAGGAAGCTGAGGAGCTCGCATCCTGATGTCGAATCAATGAGCTGATCGATTCTAGGTAGAGGAAAAGGGTCCTTAGGACAAGATTTGTTGAGGTCGGTGAAGTCTATGCATAGTCTCCACTTGCCTCCGGGTTTGGGAACGAGTACTACGTTCGACAACCATTCAGGATATTGAACTGGTCGTATGTGGCCCGCGTCAAGGAGTTTTGCCACTTCCGCTTTGATATGTTTGTTGCGTTCGGGACCAAATGTCCGTTTCCTCTGTTTGACTGGCTTCAACCTCTTGTCGACGTTGAGCCGATGCAGGGCTACCTGAGGGGGAATGCCCGACAAATCTTGGGCTTTCCAAGCGAACACATCTCCATTGTGCCGCAAGAATTTAACTAAATGCTTCTCGATCTCAGGATCTAAATCGGACCCAATGCGTAGGAGTTTGGAGCTATCTCCAGGGGTGAGCTCTATGAGCTTAAGCTCTTCAACAGCTGCTAGCTTGATGCTATCGTCTGGTACACTGATGAGGATTTCTTTATTATCCTCAATGATCGCATTGACCCACTTCCGTTTGTCGGATTTTTGGTGTCGTCTCCCCTTCCGGGTGGTTTAGGCTTCTTGGAAGGTTCTCGTAGGGCCCTTGCATAGCACTCTCGGGCGAGGCATCTGTCTCCAAGTATCTCTCCCATTCGATAAGGAGTAGGGAATTTCCACTTCTGATGGTAGGAGGAAGGTACGGACTTGAATGTATGGATGGCTGGCCTTCCTAAAATGATGTTGTAGGGAGATGGCTTGTCGACGATGAGGAATTTGATTAGCTTGGTGATTCGACAAGGATCTTCCCCTAAAGAGACGGGCAGCTCTACTTCTCCCATGGATAAAATGCCTTCTCCCGTGAATCCTTTCAGGGGTGTGGAGACGGGATTAAATCGGGCATTATCTATGCCCAGCTGCTTAAAAGCGTGGAGGTACATGATGTCAGCCGAACTTCCACCGTCCACTAATATCTTCTTGACCAAGAAGTTGGCCACCGTTGTTGTTACTACCAATGCATCGACATGGTCTTCATCTGGACCTTCGAGGTCGGAGGAGTTGAAGACTATGCTGTGATCAGGTCTTCGTATTTGATATATGCGTTCGGATGGAGAAGCGCGTTCTTGATTCATGCGCGCTGATCGAGCGAGTGTGCGTCTTGCATTCTGTGAATCGCCTCCCGCTGGTCCTCCGGAGATGAAGGAGATGATTCCCCGGGTAGGCTGGTTATCATTGTTATCTAGGTCACGTCGGTGACCCCCATCTTCTCGTCTTTGTTGTTGATCTCGATTGTTATCTCGGCGTGGAGGATCATCACGGCGTTTATTTCGCGGCTTATCGACGTATTCGCCTAAATGGCCCTGTTTGATCAGCCTCTCAATCGCCATTTTGAGTTGTGCACATTCCTCCGCAGTATGCCCTTTGTCCTTATGGAATCGACAATAGCGATCCGACTTTTCTCGCTTTGCATTCGGCTGCATAGGACGTGGAGGCTCCGCTAAACCTCTCTGTTCTATCACGTGAAGGATTTCAGTGAGGCGAGCGTTTAACGGAGTGAACCTATTGTAGGAAAAGGAGGGTTGGCTTGGAGGTGGAAGTGGTGGACGTCGGTCATCACGCCTCCTATTGTCCTGACGGTCATCTTCCCTTTTCCTTTTAGGGGGAGCGTGGGTGGAGGCTTCCTCTATCCTGACGTACTTTTCGGCTCGATTTAACAACTCCTCTAGGTTGCCTGGTGGTCTTCCGGCAATAGATTCCTTGAATCTACCCGGTTTCAAGTTCTGTTGCATAATCCCTGAGAGCATGTCTTGCCCCACACTGGGGACTTCATGGACGGCTTCTACGAAACGTTTGATGTAGTTGCGGAGCGTTTCGTTATCTCTCTGTACTACTGAGAAGAGATGAGCTGGGGTTTTGGCATATTGTTTGTTGATAGCGAATTGGTTGGTGAACCGGGTTGACAGCCGAGCGAAGGTGTCAATCGACCCTATGGGTAGAGAGTTGAACCAATTCATCGCCCTCTTGGAGAGAGTGGTACGGAACATTTTGCACATCGTCGCATCCGTCGGGCCGTATAAATCCGCCATGGCACTGAATTTCTCAATATGTTCCTGTGGGTCGGTGGTCCCTTCGAATTGAGGTAACCCCGAGATCTTTACTCCTTGAGGTAATACCTCGTTGAGGATGTCTATGGTGAAGGGACTGCGTCTTGCTGGGAGAGGCATCCTCTCACCCATTTGATTATTTGGTTGGGAGAAAAGGTTTTGGCGAGACATTCGGCTGTTTACTTCGCCTTCTCCCTCATTAAAGAGAGGGATTCTTGGTGGTGATGCATTCCCCCGTAGGGGTGAGCGTCGACGTTGTTGTCTGGGCTGTGCTCCTCTGAGATTAGTAGATAGCTGCACTCGGGACCGTGGGTCCGACGTAGAGGAGGAGACACTTATTTGATTCTGGATCGGCGGTGGGGCCACTGGTGGTACTATAGGTGGAGCTTGTGCTGGTATCGCATTGGGAGCGTTTGCTCCCATCGTGGCGATATATTGAGTTACGGCCTCTGTGGCGGCGCGAGTAGAAGCTTCCGCTATCATACGTTGGAGTGCGTCCTCGGTTATCTGAACCGTTCGAGGAGCAGGAAGTGGTGGATCGGCGAGTGGTGGGTCCCGAGGGGGGATCACCTGAACCTCGCGAGGTGGATCAGCAGTACGTGGAGGAGCTGGCTCCGTGGCACGTGGAGGAAGTTGCTCCGCGGCGCGTGGAGGAGGTGGGATGCCAGATCCTCCACGAGCGGGGAGGTTATTAGCTGTGTCGTTTTCTCTCCGAGCTGACGCCTCAGGAGGATCTTGTTGGCTACGTGATCTGGTTTGCATCTTTCCCGCAGACGGCGCCAAAATGATGATGCTAAAGTTTAGCTCACCTAGGATAACGTAGAAAACGAGCTGGGAGAGCAAAGCTGATCAGTAGCTAGTCAATTTGATGCTCCTGAGGTCCCTGCGAAAAGAGCACACGTGAACTAAGCCGGGGGTTGATCCGGCGGAAACCCCTCCGACGCTCAAGTCAGATGTCTGGATCGTAGAGAGAGTAGAGAGAATAAACTCGAGATTGATTGTGAATAATTAGAACGTACCTTTACCAATGAATAAACCATCTATTTATATATTGTTAAATGGGTTGGGCTTACTTTGCTGGGCCCAAGCCTTATTTTGAAAGAGCTTGGGTTTTCGTTGTAATGGGCCCACATGTATGTGACTGGGCTTTCTTATAATGGGCCTAATTGGTAGATAGATTTGAGGGCCCATTGGGCCGGCCCATTTAAGTATATCACTAACAATATCTCATTCTTCTTCTGCTTTTATACATCATCATCAATTATTATTATTATTATTATTATTATTATTATTATTATTATTATTATTATTATTATTATTATTATTGTTATTGACAAGAGAACAGCTTAATATATCCTTTTGTTTAATTTGTAAATAGAACATAGATTTTGAATTTATGTAAATTCTAATTTACATGGCCATCGGTGTATATTTACGTCTCTTGTTTGGTTGGAGAAATTAACCATGATTAACTAAATAATTGAATTTTAATTGATGTTTAGTATCTCTGATAACTTATCAGATCGATCTACAAATATTATGTTGTCACGGCTTATCTTGTTTTTTAGGGAACCTTTTTGCTGGACGTCCCAAGATCAGATAAAATATTTGGATTTTAATCTTACCTTAAATAATCTTATCTTGATAACCAAATGAGACCTTATAATACGAAAATCGTGAGGGTTCAGACAAGCATTTTCAGTCATTTTCGGGCCCAAATATTAAAATTAAACGGGCTCGGACCAAAGCCCAATTTTAGTTTAAAGTTGGGCCGGTGTAGGAATTTTGATGTAACATCCAAGCCCAAATTGAAAGATAATCAAAAGTGCACCAGGACGAAAGCCCAATTTTAGAGTAGTTAATTTTGCATCTACATATAAAATCTAAAATCAAATAATATTATTTTCCTGGCCACATCCATGCAATACTTTTTTGTCTTTTCACCCCGTTGAAAATATTTTCCTCCCTGCCATGAATTTCCATTTTAGTGAAATAAATTAAATTATTTTTAATAACCCAACAAGCAAGACAAAAGTTTGAGACTAGGTGAAAAGGATGAAAAGGAGAAAAAAAAAATTTGGGGGAAAGGGGGTAAAAAGGTCAAAAAGGGGGTAGGGGCCCCCCACAAGACTGGGAATATAAGACCCGGAAATGGAGTTCGCATGCTCTGTCAAACGATCCTCCGTACTAGTAATGGGACCAGCCAGTGAGAATACGACACGTGGATTGAGATGCTCTTAGGTAGTTAGGCGTCGCTTTCTGATTTTAGAGAAGCGACAAAAGGACAGTGTCGGGACAAGTCGGGCGGCGGCTGCGTGTTGCTGTCGGCTCCTCCGCCGCTGCTTCATTTTTTCCGGTCTATGGGCTACGGTACCTATTACTAGGCTAGGCCCAATTTATTTATTTAATTTTTGTTTTAATTTTTAATTTTTGATAATTAGGCCCAATTTTTTCGCTGATAAAAAAAAAGACAAAAAAGAATTAAGCAATAAATTGTCTGAAGGTTAATTATGGGAATCGAGGAAATAATTAATAAGAGCCGTTGGATATTCCGGCGTTGAGATTAAAGGAAGTGGTAGATGTGATGGATGATCGCTTTGCACAATTACGTTTTTGCCCCTGATTTTCTTTTATTTTCTAATTAACCTGTGTTTAATCTAATTAATCATAAATAAAAAAAATTAAATACGGAAATACTTTTAAGTTTTAACAATATATAGTCATTTAATCATCATTGATCTACAATGATCACTAGATCAAATTCGTTTTAGAAAAAAACAAGTTTGTGAATTGAGAATTTGGCCCAATTATTCGAACCACCATGAAAACAACTTGTAACTGACATTTATTTATGAACAACAAATTTCAGTTATGGTTCAAAAAATTGTTGCATTTGTAGATCCACCTAATCGATTTAGTAATCGGGTTTGATTCGAATGCGATTCGCGTCCATGTTGATATCTAATATACTAGATGAAGCGTACATATTTTTTTAAAAGAAAAGAAAAATTTTGTTTTCGTAATTATACCTTTGATATAATGTATAATTACGAAAAAAATCCATATTGTTTGCATAATTATAACTACCCCTCAATTTTATATTGTTTTACCATCTACCATTACGATATCAAATTTATCTAGGGGTGTTCATTCGACCGATAAACTAATCGAATCGAATCGAATGAAAATTCGTACATGCCGATTACCGAAATTTAATTCAGCCGATAAACCGATGGTATCAAATAGAACAAAAATTCGTAAAAATAATTTTATTATTTTTTATACAAAATAAATAAATAAAAAATTGAAATGAATATATAGTGATGACAGAAAAGGATAAAATAAATGCTTTGCATTTCTCAATGCAATTGAACACCTCAAAAATAGCTCACCTCTCTATGCTTACTCCTCAGCATTATCATGCATGTAGTATAGCATAAATGAGAGACTACAAGGACAAAGTGGTAATTTCACAAGTGTTCGGCAAAACAGTCAAGCAAATCTCTGCAGACAGACAACATTGTCCTTTTTGATATCTTCCTTTTCATCTTTCAAGACAAACATACTTCTTCCCCCCACCCCCCGCCACTATATATATAACCCCTCTCTCATTATCTCTTTCTCTCACTAAATCATTACACCAACACTTTCTCTCTCTTCACAATTCTCTCCAATGGCACAGTTTCTTACTCTCTCTCTAATCTTCGTCTTGTTCTCCATGGTTTCAAGTTTCGGTTCCGTCGTCGTGTCTCAGTCTCTGCCGCCGCCGCTCGACCCGGCGGAGCAGGAGTCCGTCTACCGGATTCTCGAGTCCGTTAACTCCGATATCCAGTGGCGGTCCCTCTTCCCCGACGACCTCTGCTCCTCCGCCCCTCACGGCGTCGTCTGCGACTACTTCTCCGATTCCGACGCGGCGGCGTCGGACTCCTCCGCCGCCACCCCACACGTGACGGAGCTCAGCTTCGGGTACGTCTCCGACTACTCACCCAACCCGCCTTGCGATTCGAACTCAACGCTCGACCCGCTTCTACTCGCGCCGCTCTCCCACCTAAAGAAGCTCTTCTTCTACAAATGCTTCACCCAGACTGAAACCCCGTTTCCCGATTTCTCGCCGTTATCGTCGCCGTCGACGACCCAGAACAACCGCTCTTCTTCTTCTTCTTCCTTGGAAGAACTGGTTTTCATCGAAAACCCAGCTCTAGTCGGTTCTCTGGACGGAAAAATCAGCAACCTCAGAAGACTCCGGCGGCTGGTTCTGACCGGAAGCGGTGTTTCCGGCAACTTCTCAGATGGGTTCGCTGGCTTCGCAAATCTAGAGCAGCTGACACTCTCAAGAAACAAATTCCAGGGAGAGATTCCCACGTCCGCTTTTCAAACCCTGAACAAACTGAAGGTTCTCGATCTGAGCGAAAACGGGTTCCGGGGGAATATTCCGGCGTCCATCGGAAACCTGACGGAGCTGCTGAAGATCGACCTGAGCTCCAACGAATTCTCCGGCAGAATACCAGAAATCCTGAAAGGTTTGCATAATCTCGAGTTTCTGGATTTGAGTTACAACCGTTTCGGCAATTACGGGCTGCCGTTGTTCTTGCCGGAGATGACCGGTTTAAGGGAGGTGTATTTGAGTGGGAACTTACTCGGAGGGCAGATCCCGGAAATATGGGGGAACATGAGGGGCATAAAGGGAATTGGCCTTTCCGGCGTGGGACTTGTTGGTAATATTCCGAAATCAATGGGGGCAAATTTGAGAAACATTTGCTACTTAGGGCTTGACAACAATATGCTAGAAGGTTCCGTGCCGGATGAATTTGGGGATTTGGAGATGGTGAGTGAGTTGAATTTGGGGAGGAATAATTTGAGCGGTAGGGTTCCATTTTCTGCAGGGTTTGTGGCAAAGTTGGGGAATAAGTTGAAGTTGGAGGGCAATTCGGACCTTTGCATTGACGAGGGTTTGAAGCTGTCTGCAAAAGTCAGTGTTAGTAGTAGTAGTAGCCTGGGAGAGCTGAAAGTGTGCAGACAAACATATATTCACGAAACTGCCATTGTCAATTCTTCTCCTCCCCAGTTTTTACCTTCTTTGTCATTTATTTTTTTGCTGTTTTTGTGTTTTGTATGAGAGCTTTTTGACTGGAGAAAATATATAATTAATACCTTTGAGATGTACAAATTAAAAAAACCCGGAGAGGGCTTTTATGTAATTAGAGCCTTTTTGATTTAATTTAATTTAATTTTTGCACTAGTCATATGGTTATTTGGTGTTTTCTTGAATATTTATTTGTCTGATTATATTCTTTAATAACACTTAATTACCCTTTCTGGCATTCCATAATTTGATGAACCAGCTGTTGTCTGAAAATAAGCTTTAAAAAATAAAATAAAAAAAGAGGGAAAATTACAGTTTCATCCCTCAAGTTTGCACCGATTTAATATTTGGTCCCCCATGTTCACAAAAAACACATTGTGGTCCCTCGTATTTCATTAGTTTAACACTTTTGGTCGTTTCCCTGAATTTACCATTAGTCCACCGGGTAGGCAGTTCTGGGCACGTGTTTGATACTAAATGTGAAATCAATGCAAACTTAGGGATGAAATTTGTATTTTTACCAAAAAAATATTAGGGCTAAATACACTTTGCACCCCTAAAGTATAGCTCATGTAACACTTACCCCCTTAAAGTATCATTTGTAACACTTACCCCCTTCAACATCAATTATTTTATATTTTAAAATTTAAAAAATAATAAACATAACAATCAAATAATTAACGGTTCATAGAAAAGTGAAAAGTAACTAAAATTAATTATTGAAAAAAAATTAAAAAAGTAATATATATTGGGTAAAACTGAATGAAAATATATTTAAAAAAAAATTAATGAACTAAAATAAATTTAAATACTTCAACTAGTCAAACATGTAATTTAAAATAATAATAATAATAATAATAATAATAATAATAGAACATAAAGAGTCTAAACCGCCACATCACGCAAGTTTGAACATGCAATTTCTTTCACGTAAATAAACATTATAACTTTAATGCAATATATACCCAATATATATTCTCAAAAATCTATAGATGAATAGACATTTAAGTGTTTATTCTAAGAGATTTTTCATGCATCTATAATATCTCAATATCACCAATTTCAGTATATGAATGCACTCTTATGTTACCAAATTGATAAAACATATTTATGAAAATTAGTGTTTGATACATCAATAGTAATTAATAAATTACTAATGATAGACATAATCATTTTGTCAATTCAACTCTATCACCTTAATCATGACATTCATGGAGACCGACACACATAGCCGTTTCAATATATAATAATGTCATATTATCGTGATAATGAATCAATCCATGCATTAAATTATATATCTCAAATAATAATGCAATAATATTATTCTATTGCAGAAAATCATCATAGAAGATGAGCATACCAGATTTGATAATTCGTACTTATCAATTATTTAGATACCTCGATATTCTATGGATTCGTCAAAAATCGCGCACAATTTGACAGCTCTAGCAGTGCTCAGTATTTGGAGCATATTTCTCTCGTTTGACGTCCGATTCCAGTGATTCAAGATGTTTCGGACAGCCAACAGAAATCTCTAAAGCTTTCGTGTTTTAAACATTCTCAGATTCGGACATTATCAGATCCGAAACTGGCCTCAAAGTATAATCTCGTGAATTGCACATAGATTCACCTACAACAAAAATAAGACCATTAATTTTATTTCGTCCACATATAGTAATAAAAAAAAATGAATTATCTCCCTTTTCATCATCAAGGGTTGCTCTTTTGGATCATCGTCAAAACTCATCTTTACGGGATTTATGTTAGTTATGTATTGATTTCTTAAAATTTATCGATAGAGTATTTTTTATTAATTGGTCCAACAACAATTAGATGTTATTTATTGAATAAGTATCCAACGCAAGATAATATTTTAAAATTTAAAATATTGTATTTTTCAATTGATTTTTTTAGTTGTATAATATAATTATTATTTTAGTTATTCCTTTCAATACCAACCCTCATTAGGATAGTTGGTACCTAGCCTTTACCAATAGGGTAAAGGTCTAGGGTTCGAATCCCCCCCTCCCCTACTTCCCCTTGTAATGGACTTGAATTTACTCAAAAAAAAAGTTATTCCTTTCAATAAAATAATTTGTTTAGGTATTAAAATTGAAAATGCAAATTAAAATTGTGCTTGAGGGGGTAAGTGTTACAAATGATACTTTAAGGGGGTAAGTGTTACAGAGGGTATACTTTAAGGGTGCAAACTGTATTTAACCCAAAATATTAAAAAAAAAAAAAAGAGTTTTATTAAAAGAGCCTCTGCGGAAACAAAAAGCCAGAAATGGTGGCAATGACATTAGGAATGATGCTAAAGTACATACATACACATCTAAACAAAAGCTAATATTCCCAATGCTAACAGAAGTTTCCCACCAAAAATTAAATAAAAAAAAAAAAAAAGATACACACACAATTTCATGCTTGTTTTTTTTTCCATACTATAGTTCATCATCAATCACTAAGGCTAAAATAAACTAAGCCAAAAAAACACAGGTGATGAGAAGAAAAAAGAAAACAAAAAGAAAGCAAATTAAAGAATAAGAGAAGTTGTTTGAGCTGCCGACGAAAAAAGTCTTCAGAATTCGATCTTCTTTGGATCTACGTCATTCGCACTCTGAACGGGGACCGTTATTTGAGCTGCAGCCGACGACGACGGATCGCAGTTGTTATCGTTTTCGGTGCTATTGGACGGGGGTCTCGATCTCGTTGATGACCTGGAGGAGCCGCCGCCGCCGTTTTCCGATTCCTTGGACTTCTTCCGGCGTGTTTTCTTGGCGGCGTCTGGGGGTAGGCCCCGGGAGGGGGAATCGGCCCCCGTTTCTTGCATGTGATGCTGCCTGTTGGACTTTACGCTGCCCTCGGCAGAGTCCTTGGAGTGGTTCCTTCTAGAATGCCTCGATCTCGTAGACGAGTCTTTCTTCCTAGGCGAGTCGTTCGGGTTGCTGTCCGATGAGTGGTGGCGCCGAGATGATTTCGGCAAATCTGCTGGGCAGTCCCTTCCTGGTGAATCTGTCACCCTGTTGCTTCTTCTTGAATCTACATTTATTTAAAAAAAATATATATATATGTAATTTGTATACATATTTTTTTCTTATGACAAATTAATTAATTAATTAATTACCTTCAGAAACCCATTTGATTTCAGGGTCTCCTCCCCTGTTGTCTGTAGGGGAACTCAAGGGTGCTGATTGGCATGCAGATGGGGATTTGAATTCTTTCATCTGCATATAAATGTGTTTACCAACAATTTATTTTATTTATTTATTTTTTATTATATAATGAAAAAAAAAACAAATTTTGATGAGAAAAAAAAAAAAAGAGATATTCGATTTTTCGATTTATACCCAACTTGGGGCTTCGTGCTGAACCGTTGACGAGGGTCCATCCCATCCTATATGAGCCACATGCTTTACATCTGTGGGGAAGCCAATCTGCATATCATCTTCTTTTTCTTCCTCTGCATATTTCAAAAAAAAAAAAAAAAACAAAATATTTACTAATTAATATGTTTTATTTACGACAATAAAAATACGAAAGTAGGAGGAGGAAGGCGAACCGAATATCTGGGAAATGTATCTGAATCCCTTGATAAGGCCTTTCATCTTAGTAGACATATACGCGAATCTCGTGTATATGTGTATATATATGTATAGATAATAAATTGGTTGTTATTTTTTATAAGGTAATTCAAAGAACATGCATGGATTTTTCTGTTAAGTTGAAGAATGAAGAACCATGAGCGAAACCAAATCCTTTTGCAAGGAGACTCAGTTTCATCTCATGGACCTAATGTTTATCCATGCAATGTACGAAAAACGACTCGACGAAACTCTCTTCAACCTTTTTTTTTATTATTTTTTCTTGATTTTTTTTTTAATTTATTGCAATGAATGATCAGAAAACAGGAGTGAGAGATATTTGAACCTGTCCTAATTTTTAATGTAAAATATGTAAAAGGGAGAAAAAAAAAAAAAATAAAATATAGGTAATTAGAAACCAATGAATGTTTGTTGTTGATGCAAAGCCTTCCATTTGTTTCAGTGGCAATGGAATTGTTGGGGCCGTTGAAACAAAGTCAAGGCGACCGTCGAAAATTTAGGTGTGGAGTGAAACAGATTTAATTAGTTACAGAAATAGAAAATAATAGTTAGGACTAAAAATAAAACGGTTAGAAGAAGAAAGAGTTAGTTATTTGTTTCCACTAGGTTAGAGGGTAACGCGCCACGAAGGCGCTGGCACTGTATTAAAATATCCATAATTTTTTAATTTTTTTTGCTGAAATTGGACATGTTTTCTTCATTACAACTTTGATTTACACACAATCACACATAGGATGTATGTGTGATTAAATATAGATCTACAGTTGAAAACTCACTCAGTGTAAATAACCCGGCGTATCATCTAATTATCCGAGAAAACCAGTATTATGGAACGAGGGGGAGTGAGTTAAATTAATGACAATTCAAAATAAGAGACAACGAGTTCAATTCACTTCAAATCAAATTGGTAGGCTTGAAAAGAGTTGAGTTTTCTATGTTATAAGGGTTGGTTCACTCATGTATAGAAGTTCCCCGGTCAAATACGTATAAGCACAGTCGACATTGTCAAATTTATTAGCAAGGTATAGTGCCAAATACTGAATAAGAGTAAACCAGGTAATATCGTCTCAGGGCAGGAACTTTGCCTTCATTCATTATCTATGATGCCTTAAGCGCATCCATGCCAACGCTCGCCTGTGAAAAAGGGGGGAAAAAAAGGAAGATAAATTAATTCTCGTGTTCTTCAAGATTGGCAACCCCGTTACATGTTTAACCCTCACAACCCATATTCTAAATCAATGTCTGAAGGAGGAAAACAAAAACAAATTATACCCCAAAAAACGAGAGTTTAAATTTACTTTTGTATCTATCACAGCCGGTGATCTTACCAAGAACTTGTGGTTCTCCTCAAGGAATGGTGAGAAAGAGGAGCAGAATTTCTCAATGTCACTGTTGATATCACCACTTCCAGCTACAACGTCCAAAAACTTTTTCCTATCAGGAGCGAGCTTCATAGCGACCTGCAATTATCGTCCACAATAAGCATTTGCAAAATCAAATAAGGACTTAAACAAGTCTAATATATCGGTTTCATTAGCAATCCAACATAATGTACCGGTTTACGATTATGACAAGTTAATAACACAAATTTGGAAGGAAAAAAATGATTAAGATTCAGGAATGCAGTTACTGCTTCATGAGATGATAGATATAAACGTTTTGGACAGCATCCAAGACCAAGGACAAATACAGCACACAAGACCCACATTTTATATATTTAGTCAAGGGGTTGATGTGTGTTTTGATGTCGTACACTAATTCATGAACAACCCTATGATATAAGCATTCTAATTGGAAATAATATGGTCATGAGAGTGAGTATTCACCGTAAAGCTTGAACTGGCTAGCCAACCATGCCACTGTTTCAGAGTCTTGGTGTAGGAATCGGTACAAGCTTGAGACATCGCCCAGTCTTGATGCTGAAGCAAATTCCGAAACAACTCCACCAAGAAATCCATCGCCCTACGAGTTTACAGAATGCTAATTTAGGTCTGTGTTTAAGCATCATAGATGCTCGTTCTAATAAGAATTTACGACCTCCACGTGCATTTCAAGATGTGTATTCATGTATATAAAACTAAATAAAAGAGCACAGGCAAATTAATTAGGCATGGATGCAAAGAGTTAGGGATTTGAATTTACCTTGTCAACCACAGAAGACCATTGGTACAACTCGATGAACCTTTAGCAGTTTTAGCATCAACTTCTTCTTGTACCATGCTGTATAAATGATCATATTTTGTCGGGTTGGACAAGTATTTGGTCTCTAACCTCTATAGAACAAAAAGTGACTATACCATGTCATAAAAAAGATATGCGCATAAAGGTTAGGTTGATTAAAAATAAGACGCATTTAACTGCTAGTAAATAAAATATAAAGGAAGAATGTCTTACAGTTACATTGCCTCCGATGTCAGATTTGACAAGTGCCATAGCAGCTCCAAACTTTTCTGCAAGCAAGGCATAATCAATCAAATCTTATTCATTATTCATTATTCCCTCTCAATCACATTAATATAAGGAACTAAACATTATTCACTTTCGATCACATTAATTAAAAGAACTAAAGCATACAAGACTATGGGAATATACAATGCTTACAAAAACAAGAATTTTAAACAGATACATCGAGAATCCTCTCACCAATCTAAACAAAACTTAAACACTACTGCATCAAGGTTCAATGTCAACACATGTTTACCTAAAAGTTCATTCCCGTTGAGCCCTGATTCAGTCGTTTACTGGAGTACCTTAATGTACTAACCAACTACTTCAAATTAACTAAAACTTTGACTGACAATAATCAAATAACTTAAATCTATAACTTTTCCTCTTTACGGAGAATGATCACTGCTATGAAACTTATGCATGTAAACGGTGATATGTCAAAAATTATGATAATACATTATAGTCTGTAAGTTGTGCGAGTGAACAATTGATTATCTCGTGGAATTGATGCAAAACTCAACATGTAAGTGCGTTCACTCCAAACTCAGCACAAGATTACCTATAACAGGTATAATAAGCTTGCACACGTCCAAGAATGGCTTAGTAAGCATTACTCCGTCTTCAGACTTGACGTGCTTCATTCCTTCCAATGCAGGGGCGAATATTGTCCCTTCCATTTCGTGCTTAACTGCACACAGTAAATAACATTGCCTTTCAAAATAAGGTGGGGAAAAATGGCAGCTCAGATTAATCCTAGTTGCCTTACTTTTTTTTTTCATTCTGAATGCGAAAAATTACGAATTACTAGATCAACTTTGATGCCTCCCTAACTAGAAAACAATGAATCAGTACTGGTATTGACTTGCACCCTAGATCTCCATTTAAGTAGCATAAAAAATCAGAACAAGCGAAAATAAATCCATTGTCATAATTCAACAGTCACACGCACGGTTCAGTAGAGTTGATCTACTTCATCGATGTTTTAATTAAACACACACACACACACACACACACACACACACACACACACAAAACTCCGTTTACTGTAAACTACATAGAGATCACGATCGTTCATCGAGCAATCACGCATCTAACTAACAAAAAAAAGGAACGATCTACCAGAAAAAAATGAAATAAAAGCAGTAAATCAGCTCACGAAATAGCATAAATTGGTAGAAAAATGCGAGAGAGATAGATCTTCGTATACCTGAGAATATCGATTGAGAAGGCTGGATTTGGGGCAACTGGATTCTGTAAAATTCCTATATGAATGGGAATGGGAATTGTATGGGTTTTTTACTGAGTTTTTCTACTAGCTTTCTAGTCACGCTGATTCTCTTTTAAGCACGAATCTCCCTCAATTTATGAGCATCTAATTCAAATACCCTGCCAATCGCTGGATGGATAACCACAATTTCATTATTTATTTATTTATTATTATTATTAACCAACAAAATCATAATTATTTTATTAGTATTATAATAATTATTATTTTTAGGGTAAATTACAAACACCCCCCTGAGGTATGGTTAAATTACAAAAACACCCCTCTTGTTTGGTTAATTACAACCACCCCCTCAACTCATCAAATTTAGTGGAATCTTCGAGATTATATGGAATATTATCACTTTTGTACCCGTTTTATCTCATTCAAACTCTACATTATGAAGCAAGATGATCATAATATGTGATTTTTAGCTTGTATATATCAGTTTGTGGTGCATCGGAAACTGTATTTTTTACACAAAAAGAGTACAAACTAGAGCACATTTCACAGAATCTAGATGACTATGTTGAATTTGGCACCATAAAGGTGGAGGTCTAAGAAAAAATCATATTTGAGGGGGGTAGATGTAATTATCCAAACAAGAGGGGTGTTTTTGTAATTTGACCATACCTCAGGGGGGTGTTTGTAATTTACCCTTATTTTTATTAATTTTTTTGTGACACTAATACATAAAAGCGTTTTATCTGGTTCCGCAAGTGGAGAATGCATATAAGCGTGTAGCAACTATAGTAAGAAAACTAATGTTCCAAGGCCAAGTGAAACTTGCCTGCCTGGGCTTATTTACATTCTTATTATCAACAGTTGAATGTCTGACTTACATCTGAATGCACATACTATAGACAATTACAAAAACCAGTGCACCGTGTAAACTGTTCTTTCACAAAGAGCTGGTGCAATAAGTGACTATGGAATCACTCAAGAGTCAAAATTCTATGTACCCGGAAAAAAAAAAACCCGAAAATGGACAGAAGCGGAATACTCAAAATAAAATAAAAAATGCATACAACAAACAAAGGAGCAAAAACTTCTGAGAATCGAAGTAGTTGATGTGGGGCTTCAAAGGCGGTTCTTACGGTTTCTTGGCCTGCATTCAGTCGTAATAAATATATTTAGAGTAAATGATGATATGTTTAACGGGATATATAATCAAACTGAAACTTGCCTTGCTCAAATACTTTTTGTGAATTTTCAATGCCTCTTTTAGTGCTTTTTTTGCATCCAAATTTCCAGTGATTTCACCCAAGATCTAACCAAGTAGTGAAAAAAAATGAAGATAATAAGCTTATTGGTCAAAATCAAAAATGAAAAAAAATACAGTAAATGAAATAGGGAGTAAGTAAAGTACGTACCTGGACGACATCATCCATGCCTTGAGCCTCTCTAAGGAGTTGCTTATTCTTCTTCTCGAGTACGCTAGCAACAAGGAAAACAGCAAGTGCGCTTCTCTGATCTGCCACTCCCGTTTGCACATTTTTCCTCTCGAATTTTCCGTACTGCTTGAGCAGCTTGTTGTTCATTTTATTAGCTTCACCGTTACTGGTGGAACCCTCACGCGACTCCTCGTATAATGCGTAAGTATTCGGATTGTACTCCATCGCCCACATCACCTAAATCACCAAAAGGTTCATCATAAACAAGCCCATCACTAATTTCAACAAAAGGGTCATAAAAGAATATGTTTAATAGGAAATCCCGTTTTGTTTGAATATTATCAGGGCAGGTTTTACCTCCCAGAGATACATGGCATCCACGAGTGAGAACTCTCTTCGAAAAAGAACCATCAGCATACGAATGGCAAACAAATACTCGCCTCCATCCAGCTCCTCTATCAATGGAAACATGGGCTTAAGTCACATACAACATAGGTATATATATATAGTTATAGTATTATATCAATAATCTATTAATAAACACTGCTTATAGCAATAATCTTTCACCAAAGAAAGATGCGATTTTCTTTACTTTTGGAAGAGCAGAATTTAAGCATGAGAAGTTCTACAGAGGAAAACAAACATACCAAGGTGCTGGTGGAGCTTTGGGTCTATGGCTTTAATAATTTGTGAGAGGGTACCCAGTTGAGATTGCACCCCCATAGAACTTGTCGTGCACCTAAAATTTTCCCTCTTTGAACAAAATGGAGAATCAGTTATCAAGACGAGCAAAAACTTAAAAGCCATGAATTATGAATTGAGAAATATCAGATGCAAAATACGGGGAAAGTCGCGTTATGGATGAATCTAGTAAACCTCTATCAATTCCAACTTACTGCAGGTTGCTTCGATAACCCTCTTTATTCTTATTCTTTTACGGAGATTATATTTTTCTAAGCGGCCATTCATACCCCGGGATTAGAAACTCCAAAAATTAACTGGTAGTGACAAAATATGCTACTTTTCTTTCCAGACTGGAGTTAAAAGTGTCGTTATCAATTCGATTGGCTGTAAGAAATTTCACGTGCGCACCTAATTTTTTCATATAAGGAAATCTTACCAGTCTGCGCATTGCACGCTCAAAGCACCAGAAGGCATCTGCTTCATGTTCAAGAAGAATCACCATTGGAGAGCATATATCATTCATTCCTGTTCAAGGGAATTTATTTAAAAAAAAAAAAAAAAAACAGGTAAGATCTTTCACTAGAAGTTGTGGTGCCTCGGGTTAACATGTGCAATTACCTTGAACATACCCAATATCTTTGTCCACCCAAGCATATACAGCAAGAATATCCCAGAGCTTTGCCTGATTAGCTTCGTCCTCATAATATACAAGAGTGCGATCAGTCCGAACTACATCCAGACCTATAACATAAATTCCATTATCAATGTCATCTATAAGAATCCGTACTACATTTAAAAAAAAAAAAAAAAAAACTAAACTAAAACTCCATGAATGTCATTTAGAACCCTCAGCACAGGGACTTGAACAGTAACTATAAAATACATGCACCAGAATCGACAAGAGGGACTCAGACATGCTTATTTTGTAATGATTGAATGCATCAAATAGTGTGTGCGTGTGTGTATGTATATATATGCACAATAATGTCAGGAAAGGTAGACACAACAAAAGGCTCGAGCGGACATATAATTTTAAACAACTAAAAGTGAAAATCAATTTATGCCCAAGGACAAACCAATTTGAGACAGGACAAGCTTCCACTGAAACTCTCTTTGGTCCATTGGACCACCATTTGACATGGCACCGCCGTTATTCTCTTCGACAGGGTGGCCATCATCAGTAACTATAGGCGTTGTGATGAACTTTCCACTGCCAACAGCAGGTACCATGTTTTGACATACAGCTTTCCATGCAGCATACTGTTCCCTGGAATTATATCAGATCTTTATACACTTGTCTTTAAGTCATCGAGTTAACTCCAACAAAGTCCATGAGCATATCAAAAGAAATATATAAAATATGTGGTCAAAAGCACCTCAACCAATTGCTGGAAATGTTTTCTTAGCAGTTCAGGCAATTTTTTGTTTAAGCACATAATGAAGTTGTATTTATCGTGCTGCACTAGACTCGTCTCGTCAACCATGTAATGAACCAGCAATAACAGAAAGTAGCCACAAAATATTAGTATTTTAACCATGTTGCTGAAGATACAGACCACAAGGAACATCTTTTTGATAGTCAATACTACATACATCTGTTGGAAATAAAATAGCTTGTATACCTTCTCCGCTCTCTGACTTCATTTCGTTCATCGGTTGTGCTATTGGGATCAAAGCAACCCAACAAAAATTCCCAGACTGCCCCTTTAATTGTAGGATGAATCCCCTGAAGCAACAGCAAAAGGTAAAACAAATTAGCATTCCATTGGCGATTCATTATTAAATTCCAAATGTATAAGTATACCAATTTGTGTAAAAATAAATCCAGTTAAAACTGCATATTATAAGTAAAAATAATACTTTAATCAACTTGATAAGCGTTTAAGAACCCCTTACCATGACTGCACAAGCACGGAGTTCAACTTAAAAGGAAAACATTTCAAATTGAAGCTTAGCATTGAAGCATCAGTAGCGCCATTTTAAACAGTAGTGCCATTTTAAACATGAACTTGTTCCTAATGCCAGAGAAACAAATTTATCCACGATAATGTATAACGGTCTGATGTGACAAGCAGTTATACATCTATAATCTCTAATTAATTTACTATAAATGTATCTCTTGCTGAATTAGCTGTAACAATATCAGTTCCCCAATTATATAGTATCTTTAATGGAGTATGATGTCACATGCATTGTGCATGGGGCGCATACGTTAATTTCCGGAGAACCATGCGTACATCTCCAAATGTCATGATCAAATAATTCTTACCATAAGAAGAGCGAAACTTAGATAAACTGGACACTTGAATCACCCCAAATTGCAATGAAACAAAAGACTGATGTTTTTATATAGGATATTCGCAGATATTCTGACACAGAATTAATATCCGACACGTGGCATATTCAAACTATCAGACCATCTATCATAATATGAATACTCAAACTGGTCCCTCATAAACTTTTGAACAAGGAATATACTAAATTTACCCCTCTCTGGATTCTTCTCAGTACACCAGCTATATCCAAATGACCATCTTGAGTAAATGCTGCATTCCATCTTCTTGGACTCAGAGTTTTACCTACCTGTGAATAAGGTCAGAGGAAATAAACTACATTTTCAAAATAAGCTCTAGAGAAAGCAAGTCATATTTACTATAGTAAAATAGCATCGTGAAATAAACAAGAAACTAATTTCGTGGTTTTCAATGGATAACAACGGTAATCATGAAGAAAGAGTCTGCGTCCAACAAACAATGCTCGCTTAAGTGGAGCATATTCAGATCAAACTTACTGGTGTTTTAACACGCACAAACAAATTTACAGACATACGATTATAAGTTAAAGCCCGCTTGACTATTTTCAAAATAATTTCGTTCATCGAGCCAGAAAACAAAATATATTCCATATCTCAAACATCTTCCTCCAATGATATGAAATGCATATTCAATCTAACTTGTCAATAAAAATAAATGCTCAAGTTTGACAAAACCAACAAATCAAATTGAAAAAATCCAAGCAAGAAATTTTTACATACCCTTGCCTTAAAACGGGTCATGGGGGCATCGGCCTGACATTCGGGTCTAATAGGATAGTATGAATCCAACTCCTCAGTAGCTGTGTTAAAAAACATCCTGTTCCAAAAGGGGCATCAAATTACCCACAGACATCACCGTATACATTGCTCAAACGATAAAATAAAAATCAAAATTAAAATTAAGATTAAAATAAAAAAGGAAAGGAAGGAAAACGTGAACAGAGAGTTTCTCTTATACAAAATTCCTAATTACAGACTCAAACCTAATTTCTGCACGAACCCATATCAACACATAGTAGCAATCAATGAAGTCCCTATTTTTCCAATGCCAGCTGAAAACCAACTTTATTAACTTTACAAATTTGGATCAAATTTTCAATAAATAATACGATTTGCGTCGTCGAAATCTTACCAAATAACAACACTTCATAAATCGTACCTTAGAATTTCACCAAAACCGATTTAAGTATGAATTCTCGTCGGCGAATTCTCCTGCGTCTGGGGAACGGGAATTCGTATTAAATCAGGAGAAATTTGAAAAAAAAAATGTAAATTATATATATTTGATCGGATCGAGAAGAAGAACGCAGAAGAGAGATAAATTATGGATGTAGGAGAAAATAACTTGGAAAATGACAGAAATCAAAACAACTCTAGTATGATGGTTCTTCGTACTATCTATTTTTTCTCTGTATTTAGTATTTAATATTAATATTTAGTATTTTAATATTTATTTATTATGAGAAGCTTTTCAACATGCTGACGTGGATTGATTGTATTACCCAAAGTTTGGTCCCGCCTGCAACAATTTGAAATTACAAATACTTTGTGCTTATTAACATTAATTGTTGATAATGAATATGTAGTGCAATTTCTCGTCTCAAGCATGGTGTGATATGTCCCGTATTACGTAAGAGATAACCTAGCAGTTGGAATAATTGACTCAATTTTGAATAAAATGTCTAGTGTTGTTTATATTTCTCGTATAATTTACAAGTTATTATACGCAGTGCACTTACATGAATAGTTGTGGTTGCTTCATTAAAAAAAAAAAAAACATGGTATGATATGAATGAATGGATGTTATTTAAAAAAATACCTATTATATGTTATTTGATTTGATTTGAATTTGTTTAAATATTAAATCTGTAAATAAAACTGAAAATAAAATGTCATATATAACTTAATAGAACTGTTAGCTTAACTATTTGATTCGAAACTAAAATATTCAAAAATAACCAAATAATTAGATAATTTAGATGAAAACATTAAATGCAATTCACTTTTGAATATTTAATAAATAAAAAATGATATTTTAATACGACATGGCTTCTATAAGATAATAAAACGGGTGTACAGTTAAAACTCTATAAATTAATACAGTAGAGACCAGGAAAATTCTATTAATTTAGTAAAATATTAAATTATCTAGTTAATAGTGTAGAACATTATCGCCAAATTGAGACCAGAAGAATTTATTATTCAAATGAGGTTATTAATTTATCTAGTTTTTAATCTATTATTATCATTATGCATGGATTATTAGTATTAGCGTATTGGGCCGAAATATTAACGGGCGGCAAATTAAATTAGGATTTCATAAACTCATATTTAAAGCCCAATTGGAATTTCACACAGCCCAACACTTGCAGAATAAAACCCTAGCCCTAATTCCTCACTAACAAAACCTTCATCGTTTTCACTCTCCATTTTTCTCAGTCTCCAAATCAGCCTCTCATCGCGCACGCAGACGCAAGAATCATCTGAAGATGGTTAGTCCGAACGCTGCTCTTTCTCTCTCTATCTCATTTCTCCGATGCGTAATTATGTGCGTACAGATTGGGGATTTTATGATTTATAATTTTTTATATTTTTTTTGTAATTTAATGTAGCCGTTCAAGAGGTACGTGGAGATCGGGAGGGTGGCCCTCGTCAACTACGGAAAGGACTATGGCAGGCTTGTCGTCATTGTTGACGTCATTGACCAGAACCGGGTACGGCTCTCCGATTTTTTTTTTTTTTAATTTGCCGATGCATTTTGCTTGCAATAATATGTTTATTTTTCAAGTTGGTGTTTCAATTCAAATCTGGAAGTGTACATTTTGTTTAGCATATGCTTTCGTTTGAAAGCAGGTTGTATGTTTTCCTATTGATCGCTTATTTGAAGGATTATGCTTACTTATGGATTAAATAGTTTTTGCTAGGGTTTGGGTATATGAGTCTATTTCCCATCTTGATTATGCGGGGATGATGACAGTGAGTTTCATGGGTTACTGAGAGTGAGTATGTGGTTAGTGTGTTTAGAAATGATTAGGCCTCGTTTGGTTGGGGAGATTAGCCATGATTAACTAAATAATCTGACTTTGTTTGATGTTTGGTATCCCCAATAACTTGCCGGGTCGACCCGCAAATATCATGTTATCTTGCCTTTTAGGCATGTTTTGAAATTCAATCATGTTAATCTCTTTAAATAGAGGGAAATTAAAAAAAATTGAATTTTGCAAATGATTCGTGCTTGCCTTCATCTGTGGTTTATTTGATGTCTTCACCGAGAATAAACGATTGGCTGTTTCCTCGATGCGTATGTGAGTTAATTGCGTATGACAATTCCTATAATTGTTCTGTTTTGTTCAGTTCATCTTTTGAAACTTTGGTGCCATAACTCTTTTGTGAAATAACAGGCTCTAGTGGATTCTCCCGACATGGTAAGGGGTCAGATGAATTTCAAGAGACTCTCTCTTACGGATATCAAGATTGATATCAAAAGGGTTCCAAACAAGAAGACTCTTATAGCTGCCATGGAAGCTGCTGGTGTGTGTTTGAACTGATAGTATCTTTCGCCGCTCTGATTGCGTTGGTAGTCGAAACTGATAATTTTACTACATTTCTTGCAGATGTTAAGGGCAAATGGGAGAAGAGCTCATGGGGAAGGAAGCTGATTGTTCAGAAGAGAAGGGCTGCCCTCAACGATTTTGACCGATTCAAGCTCATGCTAGCAAAGATCAAGGTATTTCCGTTACACTGCATTTCTCATATTGATTTTACATTTTGCTACAATGAGCTTATCCGAGAATGCCATTACTTAAGAAACAAAATTGCTGTATTTTGTCACTTAACCGTTCTGAATCAAACCTAACAATGCTTATTCAGTCTCTGTACAATATTTTTGGAAAATCTTTTAGAATCATTTTTTTGCTTATTATTACTTTTTTTTCCCGCATATTGTTGTTGAAGTTTATATTGTTTGTTGTTTTAACTTGCAGAAAGCTGGTGTCGTCCGACAGGAGCTTGCAAAACTTAAGAAAGAGATTGCAGTCTGAGAAAGTACAATTTTTTAAGAATTTGGAGTACGGATTTCAAACTATTTATTACGCGCATATTTACTTGTCCTCGGGATATTCACAAAAGGAAAGATACTCGAATTTTGCCTCTGTTGTGTTTGCCTTCGTTTGGAAATCGTTGTCTCAGACCTTATTCTTCTTTTGGTAGTTGGATTGGCCCCTGGCATTTTCCCTTTCTGCAGTAATTAGTTTCTGATTTTCTTATAATGCTGTTTCTATGCTTTGAATTTAGTGACGAGTGTTGTTTGCTTTTCATGTGGTCATGTGTTTGAGCCACATTGTTGGTGCAAACATGTTTTTGTGCCAGAGAGTTGCAAATTGGTTAGATTTTTATATATTATAATGCATATTTCTGAAAATAAACACACTAATATTATTGAGTTATTTTGACTAATTTTGGATCTTCCTAGTGCTTGATTCTTGGTGAAAATTGTGTGTTGTATGCTCATTTTCTGTGATTTTGATTAGCGACGCAAATAGTGTCAAAGCAAATCTTAACTGATTACATTTCTTGACTAAATATGGATTAGCATCTTCTAAACTATAAATTTGAATGTTACACGTTTTTGTTAAATTTGAATGATATATATATATATATATATATATATATATATATATATTCTTTTTACTTAACAAAAAAGTGTGTGCTGCTAGTATGCAATTTTTGGTGTGATTTTTGCTGAGACGATTAAAAAATTAGAAGAATGAAAAACCTTGGGGGGCAATTGCAATTTTGACCAAAATCTCATAACTTGGACACATTCAGCTACGACAACATTAAAATAATCGGAATAATTAATTAACAAAATAGCAAAAAAAGCATCAAATACACGCACAACAAAATTATCTCACCGCGTTATCGTCGTTATATACACACACACACACAAGAGACTTATTTCAAAAATCCGGACACGTTCGTTTGATCGGAAAAAAACATGAGCATCTTCACCAAGAAACCTACGGCCAGAGGTTTGTTATCTTTCTTCTTTCTTTTCTCGCCATGAACACCCATCATTCGATTGTCAACGAGGTTGACTTTTTCGTTCATACTTGATTGCAGAAATGGTTCGAGAGAGTAAACGAGATATGGCCAACGCTACTAGAGGTATTTCATTTGCTACATTTATATATATATATATATATATATATATATATATATATATATATATATATATATATATATATATATATATATATATTTGAACAGTTATTATTATCTGTTCATATCATGTAAGCCGACGTCTTGTTTGTATACAGTATATTAGATTTAGTTATGCCTATGTAGGCAAGAGTTGCATATAAGAAGAGCCTATACTTATATTCTAACTTCTCATTGTTTTTTTTTTTTTAATATTAATGAATTTCATGTTGTATCGATACACAACATGAAATACATCCCGAGTTCCGACTAATATATACGCTATTTTTGACTGTGGTCTCTATTTAGGTATAGAAAAAGAAATCAGCACATTGCAATTAGAGGTACGTTAAGAATTCATGATGCATCGATCGGCGCAAATTTCTTCGTGTATACGTATACGCATATTAAAATAGGATGGTTTATTTGTGATGCAGGAAAAGAAGCTTGTCGCTGAGATAAAGAGAACTGCTAAAACAGGGAATGAGGTCTCTATAGCATATTCGAACTCAATACACTAACTACATTTACCGACTCGATTAATAACCATTTTTAATAAACCGCATTCGGATTTTTCTTCGTGTTTTTCTTAACCTGCAATTTTCAGACAGCAACAAAAATCCTAGCACGCCAGTTAGTCAGGCTCCGCCAACAAATAGCCAATTTACAAAGCAGTCGAGCTCAGATGCGAGGTATGGCGACTCACACTCAGGTATACACAATTACATGGTCTTACTCAATGATTTTTTATTTTTTTTTAAATTTGTTTAATTTTTTAAGTTGCTCCATTTTCTTGCATTATAATAAAGATGTAACTAACTTAACTAACTATGTCTTTTTGCAGGCAATGTCTGCTCAGACTTCTGTAGCTATTGGTATGCAAGGTGCCACTAAAGCTATGGCTGCAATGAATAAGGTTAGATTCTAACTTAAGATAATCGACTTCTTAAGACGAACGAAAATCTAACCTTACGAGACGATATTTCTCGTCAGTTATTCATTTTTACAATCTTGAAATTTTAGCAAATGGACCCCGCGAAGCAGAGGAAAGTGATTCAAGAATTCCAGAAGCAATCAGCGCAAATGGATATGACCGTAAGTCTCTCTATATGTATGCGCATAAGTGCCACTATATATATATATATATATATATAACACCTTCTCTCGGTGAAGTTAAACATTTTTTCCATTTTATGTGTGTGTAGACTGAAATGATGTCGGATACAATCGATGATGCTTTGGACAACGACGAGGCTGAGGATGAAACAGAGGACTTGACAAACCAGGTCAATTATTTATTAAATTTATTTAATCACTGCTACTGATTAATCCAAGTATTGATTCGTACCTACGATGAATGTGTAACAGGTGCTCGACGAAATTGGTGTAGACGTCGTCTCACAGGTTTATTCTTTTCTTTTTTTCTTGTTTTTTTTTTTTAATTAGGTAATATAACAACATGTTGAGTTTTACTTATGTTACCCCAATTCAATGTACAGTTGTCATCTGCTCCAAAAGGAAAAATTGCTGGGAAGAAGGCACAGGATGTTGGCAGGTATATTGTAATTTTTGATGCCTCGTTTATTACTCGAGCACATGTGGGGCCCGCGTTTTATATTAATTATGATATCGTTCTTATTTATTGCAGTTCAAGCACTGATGATCTAGAGAAGAGATTAGCTGCCCTCAGGAATCCTTGATAAGCCTGAGTTTAATGTTGTCTTAATTTGTACATAATAATTCTCCTGCTGCAGTTTAAGGTTTCGCAGCTGTTTGATCATAACTTCTTCATCATCTTGCATTTTTATTTTTTATTTTTCTCGTGTGTTACATTTTTGTATCATTACAGTATGGTCTCGTATTGTTTATGCGTATGGTTTTTTTTATTAATCCATAATTAGGTTCTCTCTCGCTATATATATATATATTTAACAAGGAGGTCTAAACTCAAGCACGAGTAAATGGAAAATATGTATCAAGGGAGTAATAAGACGTACCTGTAATCCTGTAAAATCGACAATTGAACTCAGGTATTTCCTTTCGTTTTTTTGCAACTATTTTGATAGCTTTAATTATGCAGAGCTATAACTTGTTTTAATGATTTAGTCTTTATGATTTAATATTGTTTGCATGGGTAAAAGTTATTGAAGTGAAATGTACTACAAATTCAATTTCCGAACTCTATTGATAAAAAAAAATATAGTTTAATTTTTTTATTTTGATAGGGGGAGAAAATAATTTAAAATTAAACGTATCGTGGTTTAGTTTATAAATATGTTTGAATAAAACTATTCATTTTATTCTAAGAACTATATTCAAAAAGTGGAATAAATGTTGTAATTAATCTGTTTGATGAATGAATTAATGAAATTATAATTAATATGTAATTGGTTAATAATAGTTTAGTAATAATTAATCATTTTTGAAGAAATAACAACTAAATATTTTTTATATCTATTGGGAAAGAAATCTCAAAATTAGTGATATAATTTTCAAGAATTCAAATTTTAAACTTTCTATAATTTTTTTTTTCTCGTGATGAAAAATAAGATTAAGATTTAATGTGTTTTTAATATTGTTAGTGCGTTTTAGTATTATAAAAATTAAAATCTGTTTTGAATAGGTAAAGTTTTTGAATATTTATTACTGTTTTTATTATATTATTTATTTTGTTTTTCTCAAAACCTTTTTAAATAATCTAAATAACCTAAGACTCGAACACAAGTCTATTATGTATTAGAAGAGACGCTGACCACCTAAACTAGAACGAATTTGTTAACTAATACTTATTTAAATATAATACATCATTTCGTTTATAGTAGGCGACAAAAAAAAAATTGAACCGGCCGACCGGTTCAGAACCGGCGTCTGGACCGAACGCCGGAACTAATTTTCCACGCCTAAAATGGGCGTGTGAAAGCAGTTTCCACGTCTGGTTTAGGCGTGGAAACGGCTTTCACACTCCCATTTTAGACGTGGAAAATTCGAAACCCGACACAAAAAAAAAAAAACTCTAAATTGCGATTTTCTGGGAATTTTCACATGATTAACCACAAACTCAATATATATAACTACTTTAGATGATTAATTACCTTTCAGATTGACGAGATTTTCGAATTTGAAAGAATTTGTCAGAGAGATTTGTTAGAGAGGATGAGAATCAATCAGGACCATTTGAAGTATAATACATAAGGAAAGTAAACGGCTGTCATTAATATCCTTCCCTTTTCAGTTTCTTTACAATTTAAATACTAGCTAATGTTAATATTATTATTATTATTATTAATATTAATTTTAATACTAATCATAATCTTAATATTTTAATGTTAATCATATTTTTAATGTCAATGTTAATGTTAATACGGTTTTGCTATTTAGCTATTTAGCTATTTATTGTTTTAACAACCCTATTGACCATTGATCCGGAAGCGGACTTGACAAAGTACAGGTCGGTTTTGGGTCCCAATTTTTGGGATTTCTTTGATACTTACAAATGAAGTCCTACTCCTATTTATACTAGACCAATTCCTCAATGAATAATGAAAATCTCTCAAATCTAATGGATAAGAATAGTTGTTCACTAGAACACTCTAAAGAATTCTTACAAATTTTTTTCTATAATTATCTAGGAAATCTCTACAAGGTCTATTACATTTGGTCAACTTCGGCCTAACTCAAAAACCTGGGACTCGGATAATTGACAAAGAGTTGGGCCCAACAGTTGGTGTGTGATATTTTATTTATTTCCTTAATTCACTCATTTATTTCCTTTAAGTAGCTTGTTTACTTCTTTTCCTTTAGTTACTATCCTTACTTTTCAATTTCTTGCAACGTTTTTCAATTTCTTGCAACGTAAGCATACAAAATTTATTTCATAATGTATTACGGCACAATTGGTATGCAGGAAAGGAATAAGATAGGAATGGAATAAGCATTGGAATGGAATAATGATGGGAAAGGAATGATAATATTGTTCCATTTCCTATGTTTGGTATAAACGAGGAATAAGAAAGGAATGAAATCTAATCCCTTACCTTCTTTGAATCTCATGATTGGTAACTTAAATAAAATGTAGCGGAATGGAATAAAATATTTTAATGACCAAATTATCCTTTAATTATAAAATTCATTAAATATTTTGTATTTCCTTTAACCCACTAATCTCCCCATCAATTTCTATTTATTCTGTAATCAGTAGAAATAAAACTTGAATTTGCTTCTTTATAAACAATTGCACGTACTGTTAAAACTCAAGAATAGGACAAGCAATAGTATTATTTATAGCTTGTTTTCATATCCCCACTAAACTGAATCCAGTTGTTCGACAAATGAGTTTACAAAAATCAGAAAATCAGAAGCCGAAGAAAGAAAGATGCATAAGAAAAAAAAATTGTATCTTCAGACGGCTGAAGACGACGGAGGAAAAAAAAGACGATAAATCAATATGATAGAATTAGGTTTAAGTTAAATGGAATTTGCGTGATAGTTTTGTAAACAAAAATTATTAAATAAGGATAATTTTGTCAAAAGAAAATAATTATTTATTCCCATAGAATTGGGAATACGTAAAACCATGGGGGAGTGGAGGAATCACTAATCCTATAAATTTGGGTATGAGCATTCCGATAGGAATGGGTATTCCCATTCCCAAAACATACCAAACATGTATTCGGGAATAAAATTGGGAACATATATTCCATTCCTTGCCCATACCCACATACCAAATGTGCCGTTATAATTTTATAATTAATTTATTCTATATGGATTTTTTTTTTGAGAACTATATGGAAATATTTAAATGAAAATTGATTTATTTCATATCGAACTAATACTTGGCTAATTACTACTAATATTAACATATACGTACAACAAAATAGGTGGACCTTGTTATGACATCAGATATAAGTAATATGTTTAAATTGTGATTTATTATGAAAACATGTAATGAATACTTTACCATATTGCGGAAAGTGGAAATTAATGTTGGATAATTAATAAAGTTATATAAATAGAATAAATAATTACACGCATGTAACGAGTAAGATTCCACGTAGCTAAGGGAATTAAATAGATAGATAGATTAAATCTTATATAAGATACAGATAGATCAAAAACGAAATAAATAAATTGAAAAAAATAACAAACACGTTAAATTTTTAAATCACTTTTCACCTTTTAAGAAGTTTTGAAAAGAAAATTATAGGAAACTTCAAATTTGAATAATTGAAAATTATTTAGGCACAAAAAACATTTATAATGTATAATAATAAATCCCACCAGCATCACAAATAGAGTCCGGTTCAAGCCCATCTTTTAGAACAGGGCAATTTAGGTATTTACTGTATTTGAAAATACATGCAGCGGTATACATGATGAGATTACATATGCAATTCTTGTCTTGTAATAAACAGAAAAAAAAACAGCCGCACATATGGCGTTTACAACAAAAACAACTCTCGGAAAAAAAGAAAAGGCGAAGATAAAGGCGGTCGAACGAAGCATCAACTAGTGTGGTGTACAACACATTTTACATTTACAATGATCAGATAATGTGAACAAGGTTTCCGATAAATAGGGTTGGGGGTATTTAGAGTTCACCTTTCACATTACCTCTTTTAAGGAAAAGAAAAAAGCGATCCAATTTTTACTTTCTGATGGAGAGAAATTCGAAGCTTCGGAGAGGGTCGTCACGAGTGGGTTTAGTAGTACGAGAGAAAGACGGCGGTTTATGATCAACGCCAGCTGGCTGGATTCTTTGTGTGGTGGATATTCGACCACCACTGCTCGATACCACTCTGGTGGTTCTGCCATCACTTGGATCGCCCGACGAGTTTGGTCTACTGCTCGAAATGGCTGCTCTCCTTGAAGAGCTGCCGTTTCGAGAAGTACGCCCTTTTTCCGAATCCGGTTGCTGCATTCAATTGAACCCATTGAAATCCCTCTTAGTACCAAGTTCAAAGTCGAGAAATATAAAAAAAAAAAAAAAATCCAGGAATTTTAATGCAAGAAAAATCACGTACGACCAAAGTTATAAAAGACGGATGATGCCTAATTTTTTAATGGGATGGATGGATAAAGAACAAATACCACATCTTTGGAGGAAGGTACATCTTCTGATGTCTTGTTTCTAAAATTTTGACCATGTCGACCTGGACCTGCAGGATTTCTTCTAGAGAAAGCTTCAACGGCACCTGAGAATCGATCTCGAATATCTTGCCCCATTGAAGAAAACAATAAAATCAAAAAAAAACAATAAGAATGTTCTAATTCACATACTTCAACGGCATTCCTTTATTTTCAGGTTTCAGAATCTTCGATTAATTAATTGTCAAAAGGGACGGAAACTCAAATCATTTGACAGGTCATTTCACACACACACACACACACACACACACACTGTACTTAATTACCTGATGTTCTTCCTGATCTCTCACCAGAAGTTCCCGCAACAGCGTTACCGGTAGGATTCTGCAAGCAAGTCAATGAACCTTTACATTCACACTATCAAAGATCATAAAGCAACACACGAAAGAATATGCAAACACTTACCCTTGATCTGGAACTTGCACCAATCTGAGGATACTTCAACATAGTCCAATCGAACACATAATCAAATTGGTAACCTGCACGAATATTTCAAAAAGTGCACATGAGATACGATACTCAAGCAGGAATAGACAAGTAATGATCACAAAATACCGTTCAATAAGAAAATCAACAAGAGTATGAGATTAGAACATATGGTACAGTTATATTATTCATTACCTTCACGAATAAATAAATCCCGGAAAAGTCGCTTTAAATAGGAGTAATCTGGTTTGTCCTCAAATCTTAACGACCGGCAATAGTGAAAATAAGATATGAATTCTGATGGAAATGATTTGCAAAGGACCTGAAATAATTGTAAATCATGTAAGCTTTCCACGAATCACCAAATCCAGGGATTGATCGGAAAACCCTAACCAAATTTAGCATTTAGGATTAGGGGAACATAATACTTCTAAGTTCTAACTAACTATTTATTCTTCAAAATCATATAGACATGCAGAGAAGACTAACAAAAGATATTCTGCACATTGCATTTTCTTTTCCTTTTGGTTTCATGTGCATTATGCACAAATTAACACATGGTACGTAGTTTCAAATGGTTAAAGGAGTATTACTCCTCAACCAAATCTTATTGCGGCAGGCAGATCAAGCACCACGATTAGTTTACAGTTTCAACCCGTCAAGTATTACTATCCACACATTGAAATCTTAAAGCAGCATGATCAATCCAGAAAATCAAGTGGATTCAATAAACTAGCAGGAGTAGGTATTCAAGACACAAATTTATACAAATGAACAGAGATAATTAACTGTTGTTTTCTAGCAGCATACAATTTTTCAACGACACAACCTACATAAAAAATGCAAGAATGGATATTTATATGAACCTCTATAGGCGTAAGCATTTTCTTCTCGCTAATCTTGTCATATTTCTGTTTTTTGGTGCCAGCTTTAAGTCCCTGCCAGGGAAGACTGAAATGAAGAGAATGTAGAGTAAGTAAAGGAATGCCAAAAAAAAAAAAACAGAACAGTGACCGACAAGGATCCGAAACAAAGTAGGAAAAATGAAAGAAATACGATGTTGAATGATGTCGGATACAATCGATGATGCTTTGGACAACGACGAGGCTGAGGATGAAACAGAGGACTTGACAAACCAGGTCAATTATTTATTAAATTTATTTAATCACTGCTACTGATTAATCCAAGTATTGATTCGTACCTACGATGAATGTGTAACAGGTGCTCGACGAAATTGGTGTAGACGTCGTCTCACAGGTTTATTCTTTTCTTTTTTTCTTGTTTTTTTTTTTTTAATTAGGTAATATAACAACATGTTGAGTTTTACTTATGTTACCCCAATTCAATGTACAGTTGTCATCTGCTCCAAAAGGAAAAATTGCTGGGAAGAAGGCACAGGATGTTGGCAGGTATATTTTAATTATATTGATGCCTCGATCGTTTATTACTCGAGCGCACATGTGGGGCCCGCGTTTTATATTAATTATGATATCGTTCTTATTTATTGCAGTTCAAGCACTGATGATCTAGAGAAGAGATTAGCTGCCCTCAGGAATCCTTGATAAGCCTGAGTTTAATGTTGTCTTAATTTGTACATAATAATTCTCCTGCTGCAGTTTAAGGTTTCGCAGCTGTTTGATCATAACTTCGTCATCATCTTGCATTTTTTTTTAATTTTTTTTTTCTCGTGTGTTACATTTTTGTATCATTACAGTATGGTCTCGTATTGTTTATGCGTATGGTTTTTTTTATTAATCCATAATTAGGTTCTCTCTCGCTATATATATATATATATTTAACAAGGAGGTCTAAACTCAAGCACGAGTAAATGGAAAATATGTATCAAGGGAGTAATAAGACGTACCTGTAATCCTGTAAAATCGACAATTGAACTCAGGTATTTCCTTTCGTTTTTTTGCAACTATTTTGATAGCTTTAATTATGCAGAGCTATAACTTGTTTTAATGATTTAATCTTTATGATTTAATATTGTTTGAATGGGTAAAAGTTATTGAAGTGAAATGTACTACAAATTCAATTTCCGAACTCTATTGATAAAAGAAAATATAGTTTAATTTTTTATTTTGATAGGGTGAGAAAATAATTTAAAATTAAACGTATCGTGGTTTAGTTTATAAATATGTTTGAATAAAACTATTCATTTTATTCTAAGAACTATATTCAAAAAGTGGAATAAATGTTGTAATTAATCTGTTTGATGAATGAATTAATGAAATTATAATTAATATGTAATTGGTTAATAATAGTATAGTAATAATTAATCATTTTTGAAGAAATAACAACTAAATATTTTTTTATATCTATTGGGAAAGAAATCTCAAAATTAGTGATATAATTTTCAAGAATTCAAATTTTAAACTTTCTATAATTTTTTTTTTCTCGTGATGAAAAATAAGATTAAGATTTAATGTGTTTTTAATATTGTTAGTGCGTTTTAGTATTATCTTATATATAAAAAGAAGATATTTTGACCTATAACCCTAACCCTAAACTTATGGGTATTTTTGACAATTTTTATTCTCGCAGTTTCTTTTTTTTCGAAGGTAACGATTAAAATGAAAAATAAAAGAAAAGTAAAAAACAACAAAAAAACACAGAAGACACGATCAGTAACTGCTCTCCATTCATCTCACGTATTCCGCTTCTCCCGAAAATCCCTTTGAACACCAAAAACTGCAACAAAAAGTAATTTTATTTGGCACTGCTCAACATTCTTCATCTCCTGAAGCCAAGAATTATAGAGTTCCGGGAAGATTGAAGAAACTCCCTTTTCATCCCTCCCGTAGAAAACCTCAACGGAATTTTCCAAGCTTCCATATTTCGGGTATGAATTGAAGGAATATGGCCGAAGAAAACATCAAATTTTTCAGTTTTGTTAAGTCCTTCTGTATTCGGTGTATGCATGTTCTCATGGATTTGTTTTTTCTTCAAAAATTAGGGGTCATGTGATTATTCTAAATAAACACACACTGAAATGCATAGAGTAAAATCGGTGAAATTGAGGTGAAAAAGGGGTTCAACTAACATACGAGATCAATGACAGTGGACAGTTGCCCATAGGCTTTCATCATTGGAATCTGATTCGTCAAAGGCCAAGCAAAAGTGCGGTGATTCGACTCTGTTGGTGATTTCGACCTCATTATTGTTTTCTTTTCGTTTTTTTTTAACTCTGTAGACAGGGTTAGGATTTGAGTTGATTTAAGTATTTTTCCATCGTTATACGTCTATCTGACGAGGATATAACTTATCAATTACCACTAAAAAACTTATAGTAGCCTCCACTGATGCGCATAATCTTGAACCCCCTCTGAAAGAGCTAACTAACAGCAAATTAGTAAATGTTGAGCCTCTCTCTGGGAGAAAAGATGGTGGAAAAGATAGAACACATAAACCATCACGGATGTGGCTGTGGGATGCATTTTGGAACCGAGTTAAACCATCCGGTAAAATGAGTTTTTATTATTCATACGGCAACGATTAAATTAGAAAATATTTATGTTCATATTTTTATTTTCAAACCTCAATGCCTTCTATGTAAAATGCTATAAGACATAAGTGATCTTTAAGCTTTTTTTTCTTGATAGAAGTTGGATCCGGAGTTACAACTAACAAGAGATTTGGAATCACTAAAGGAAGAGTGCCTTCTTAATTATGTATGTAGTCTATGCAGAACTATATTCTAATTCTTGATATGGCTCTACTGTTTGGAATGACATGTTTGTAGCAGCAGCAAATGGTGCGAGAAGTTCTCATCTCCATGCTTCCTCCTGGTGCGCTTCCTCGAGTATTGCCCCCTTTTTGCATTCTTTTTTTCCTGGCTTTTTATGAACCTTGGATTTATTTAAATGGAAACATTATTAATACTAATTACATATACTGTATGGAATTCGTATCAAAATGATTTTAGGATGAAATAACACGAACATCAAACGTTCATGTATTATGTTTATCGCGCATGTAGATTGTAGATACCAACATGTAAAATGAATTGTTCGAGAGTTGTTTTATTTCTTCTTAAATTCTTCGTAGGCGAATTTATTCAGTTTCTATTTTTTGTTTTCAGATAGTTTTTTTTTTTTTAATAATTTATGTATATTCATTATTGTGTTTCACTTCATATAGCCTGGATGCCTTGACAAGAACAATTACGAAAAAAAAAACCCCATTTCTGTTTTGCGTTTATGTAAAATTTGGTTTCAGAAAAATGTGTTCACCTGCTCAAATATAAGAAGATCAGGGTGTGCAATACTTTTGCTAACAACAGAGGTAAGTCTGGATAAATTGTTTGATGCATCAGTTCTCATGAAATTCTCAAGTAGGGCCTGATAAAGACAGATCAAGTTCATCTGACCATGAATAAAGATCAAATTCTATTGCACGGTCACTTAAGCATTCCCAGCCTACTCTCTCCTCCAAAAATAAGTATATAGCCAAACTCAAAAGGATGAGTGCACAGATCTTTATGTATGGTTCTTTGGATCGCAATGTCCGCAAGTGGGATCTTGTGTGATCGAATGCGTATCAGGTTAGTACATCTCATTCTTAGTTTGCATTTTTTTTCACTAATAATTTTACATTTGACTTGAATATCTATTAATTTTACATGTTGATTCTGCATTGATTAATTTACTTCTTTTGCCGACATATTGAGTTTTAGAAAATCCACCTTCTCATGGACATAGAAGATTACTTTGTCTGTGATATTAATCGAAATTTATATTCAAAACTTTAAGACATTCGGGCACATGATATGGTTATTGGAATTATTGGAGTGCCTCCAAGATTGTTTTGCTTTTAAAGGACATATCTGATGTGTGCTCACTAATGTAGCTTTCTGGGAATTTTACATCTGTTTGCAGTGATGATGGAAGGATGTGCGATCAAATTATTCGATTCTAGATTATTTTTCCTATGAGATCCATTTTTATATTTAGGGTTCTTTCGATACTAAAAGATGTGTATTATATAACAAATTGTTACAAGTATTATTCTCTATTGCACACAATTAACTTTTTTATTATTCACTATCAAGTTCAATTGTTCCATATTGCAAGTATGAAAAAATGTATATTACTACAACTTTTAATGTAAATATCTTCTGATTTATTAACACTACACGAAAAAAACATAAAAAATAATGTGTTTGCTTAATTGTGACAAAAGTCTCGAGAGAGTAATGCGATGAAGCAAAATATATCTTGAGATGCATAAAATGTGAATATGGTTTAACCTAATAAAATCAATTCAACTGTTGAAAGTTAAAAAATACAGTTTCATGTATTAGCTCAACATAGAAATGTAGATGACCAATCATGTGATTCAACAAGAAAATGTTCCGATAAAACTAAAAATGAATTATATTATGTTTGCCAAAAAATAAATTTCATCCTCGACAATTCTCTATTAACTTTGCTATGACTAATTGACTATAAACGAAAGTCACGAGTAATCTCTCCAACATGTTGGCATTTAAAAATACTCATCACCGACAAAGAAGAACATACTCCAAATATTACAAGAAAGGTTTTACAAAATTAAGTATTTTAAATTTACTATAATTATATCATTTGGTATTCTTTCCTACCATATTTATCACTTACAATAAATATACACTTCCAATAACTCCCCATAATAACTTCTCACATCCATCGTATATAAACATATATGGGAGACGGACCTAAGACTCGAACACAAGTCTATTGTGTATTAGAAGAGACGCTGACCACCTAAGTCAGAGCAAATTTGTTAACTAATACTTATTTAAATATAATACATCATTTCGTTTATACTGGGCTGAAAAAATAATTGAACTGGCCGACCGGTTTAGAACCGGCATGTGGACCGAACGCCGGAACTAATTTTCCACGCTTAAAATGGGCGTGTGAAAGCAGTTTCCACGCCTGGTTTAGGCGTGTAAACTGCTTTCACACTCCCATTTTAGGCGTGGAAAATTCGAAAACCCAACACTAAAAATAATCATAAATCGCGATTTTCTGGGGATTTTCACATGATTAACCATAAATTCAATATATATAACTACTTTAGATGATTAATTACCTTTCAGATTGACGAGATTTTCGGATTTGAAAGAATTTATCAGAGAGATTTGTGAAAGAGGATGAGAATTAATCACGACCATTTGAAGTATAATACATAAGGAAAGTAAACAGCTGTCATTAATATCCTTCCCTGTCCAATTTCTTTGCAGTTTAAATACTAGCTAATGTTAATATTATTATTATTAATAATATTAATTTTAATACTAATTCTAATATTTTAATATTAATCATATTTTTAATGTCAATGTTAATGTTAATACTGTTTTGCTATTTAGCTATTTATTGTTTAATAGTAGTGCAATATAGATACGGCCACGGGCCGGGTTCGACCCGGATTCGGTCCAGACCCGACCCGAAGACCGCCCCGCCCCACTCCACCCTATTGATCATTGACCCGGACCCGGACCTGATAAAGTACGGGTCGGTTTTGGGTCCCAATTTTTGGGATTTCTTTGATACTTACAAATGAAGTCCCTACTCCTATTTATACTAGACCAATTCCTCAATGAATAATGAAAATCTCTCTGATCTAATGGATAGGAATAGTTGTTCACTAGAATACTCCAAATAATTCCTACAAAAATTTTTCTATAATTATCTAGGGAATCTCTACAAGGTCTATTACATTTGGGTCAACTTCGGCCTAACCAAAAAATCTGGGACTCGGGTAATTGACAAAGAGTTGGGCCCAACAGTTGGTGTGTGATATTTTATTTATTTCCTTAATTCACTCATTTATTTCCTTAATTAGCGTGTTTACTTCTTTTCCTTTAGTTACTATCCTTACTTTTCAATTTCTTACAACGTTTTTCAATTTCTTGCAACGTAAGCATACAAAAATTATTTCATAATGTATTATAATTTTATAATTAATTTATGGGGAAACTACAGATAAATCCCTAATCCAAAACTCAAAACACAGATCAGTCCCTAGGTAGTTTCCCCAAGCAATTCAGTCCCTATTCACGCGTCTGACATGCAGATCAGTCCCTAATGTTAATTTTATATATTTTATTATATTTTCTCTCTTCTTTTTCACTCTCACCATTTTCTCTCTCCTCCTTTTTTCTCTCTTCATTTTCTCTCTCTTCATCTTCTCTTTCTTTCTTCTCTTTCTTCATTTCTATCTGCTCTCTTTCTTCTCTATTTCTTCTCTCTTTCTCTCCTCTGGTTTCCTCTTTTTTCCGACGAAAAAATCACTGTAAAACCCACCCACCCAACAATGGCTACAAATGATGTATCTAATGATGTACCCACAGTGATTCTTGGAAGTTGTCGATACAAAGATCAACTTCACATTATTTCCATCAAAAGTAATTCGACCTTAATGGAGATATATGGTGCTATTATCAACAAATGGAATCATATCCATCCATATGCACTGATCCTCCAATACTTGGCTCATCGGGAAAGATTGTATGTGACATTGGGCAGTGATGAAGATGTGGAGAATATGGTTGCATTGCATCTGATAATGAAGATGAGTGTGGTCGACATTGTCGTGATCCGCAAAGATGCTAATTCGCGTGGAAAGAGGGTTCGCACCGATGGTTCGTGAATATAGTACGCTTTGTTCACCAAATAAGTACAATGTATAAGCTGGTAAAGTTCGGGTTATTCGTGAATATAGTACGCTTTATTCACCAAATAAGTACAATATATAAGCTGGTAAAGTTTGGGTTGTTCGTGAATATAGTACGTTTTATTCACCAAATAAGTACAATGTATAAGCTGGTAAAGTTTGGGTTATTCGTGAATATAGTACGCTTTGTTCATCAAGTAGGTACAATGAATACACATGTGAAGTACAAGTGATTCGTGACTATAGTACGCTTTGTTCACTGATAAAGTATATGTTTGTCATTCATATAGTATTGTTACACTCTATATATTATTGTCGGGCCAATGCATCCATATGATCGCATTTGAAGACACAACTCTTCAGTTTAAGACTATTAAGAATGAATGGAGACAATGTGGGAGTTGATCAATATCGATTATGGTAACAATTGAGGAAAATATTAGTTTTACACTTGCGCATTGTGGGTTTGTATGAATATATTGTATAGTATATGAGTATCATGTATGAAATTCAACATATTTATGGGATCTTGTATTCCAAATGCAACAATAATGCTCACCTACCTTAAAATAATCATCTAAAACATAATTTATGCATCTCCCGTACTTATTGATCATTAAGCGTCAATGAAATTGGTACAATTCAATTCATCAAAAAATATGGTACGCTTTGTTCATCAAGTAAGTACAATGAATACACATGTGAAGTACAAGTGATTCGTGACTATAGTACGCTTTGTTCACTGATAAAGTATATGTTTGCCATTCATATAGTATTGGTATACTCTATATATTATTTTCGGGCCAATGCATCCATATGATCGCATTTGAAGACACAACTCTTCAGTTTAAGACTATTAAGAATGAATGGAGACAATGTGGGAGTTGATCAATATCGATTATGGTAACAATTGAGGAAAATATTAGTTTTACACTTGAGCATTGTAGGCTTGTATGAATATATTGTATAGTATATGAGTATCATGTATGAAATTCAACATATTTATGGGATCTTGTATTCCAAACGCAACAATAATGCTCACCTACCTTAAAATAATCATCTAAAACATAATTTATGCATCTCCCGTACTTATTGATCATTAAAGCGTCAATGAAATTGGTACAATTCAATTCATCAAAAAATATGGTACGCTTTGTTCATCAAGTAAGTACAATGAATACACATGTGAAGTACAAGTGATTCGTGACTATAGTACGCTTTGTTCACTGATAAAGTATATGTTTGCCATTCATATAGTATTGTTATACTCTATATATTATTTTCGGGCCAATGCATCCATATGATCGCATTTTAAGACACAACTCTTCAGTTTAAGACTATTAAGAATGAATGGAGACAATGCGGGAGTTGATCAATATCGATTATGGTAACAATTGAGGAAAATATTAGTTTTACACTTGAGCATTGTAGACTTGTATGAATACATTGTATAGTATATGAGAATCATGTATGAAATTCAACATATTTATGGGATCTTGTATTCCAAACGCAACAATAATGTTCACCTACCTTAGAATAATCATCTAAAACATAATTTATGCATCTCCCGTACTTATTGATCATTAAAGCGTCAATGAAATTGGTACAATTCAATTCATCAAAAAATATGGTACGCTTTGTTCATCAAGTAAGTACAATGAATACACATGTGAAGTACAAGTGATTCGTGACTATAGTACACTTTGTTCACTGATAAAGTATATGTTTGCCATTCATATAGTATTGTTACACTCTATATATTATTGTCGGGCCAATGCATCCATATGATCGCATTTGAAGACACAACTCTTCAGTTTAAGACTATTAAGAATGAATAGGAACAATGTGGGAGTCGATTATGGTAAGTTTTTCGTGAAGTACGCTTTGTTCATCAAGTAAGTACAAGTCTAGTGTTGACAAGGTATCTTCGAATAGACTAGGAAGTATTTGTTGCTCATTTTTATGGTACGCTTATATTCTTTATACAAACTAATTAATCGCAAAATAAAGTACCATGTGTTCAAAAGGTAAGTACATTTCATCGAAACATATAGTACAATGTATACAATGGAAAAGTACGAGTAGAGCTAATCAATAGTATTATTAGCTCTACAACAAAAGGACAGATTGTTTATGGCACAAAAACACATTCATCTGTTTGAAAAGCGATCGGTGAGCACCTGCAGCCTATTGATAGCTTGCTGCAATCTTCTTTTACATCAATTCCTGCAATTACATACACATAAAACTACAATTATAACAAATACAACGTACTATAAAGTTCCACTACTAGTACTTTCAGTAATTTCGTTCAATACCATCCAAATGCACGAGCAATTCCATTGTTGCATATGACACACACTACATTACAATCAAACATTATACTATTCGATTGCACTAGCAATGCCATTCAAAGACACTAGCAATACTATTGTGGCATATGACACATACTACAGAACCATCAAAGATTATACTTCCAGTACCCTGTGTTAATACCGTCCGAAGTCAAGAGCAATACCATTATTACATATGACATATCCCTTGTTGGGACTAAATTCTTTCGGGACAGTACTTCGATTACCCTGTGTCAATACCATCTAAATGCACTATTAATACCATTATTGCACATGACACATACTATAGAACCAGTACGAAAAATACAATAAGCCTCTTTCCAATATCCTATATGAAACCCTTGTTAGGACTAAAATGCTTTGGGGACATGCTAATGTCACCGAAGAATAATACCCATGAGAAAACTGTTACAAAATCATGAAATTCGATAACAAATAAATGATCTTTGCAAACCCAAACAACAAAACAACAGATATTGGAACCGATTTAATGATTAGGGGAAACACCGAATAAAGTCGAGGCATAATACCCATGAGTGGATATGTTCAAAATCATGCAATTCTATAACAAATAAACCTTTTGCAAGCTTAAGCAACACCCAAATGGGTCTGTTTCCAAGAAAATGAAAAAAAAAAAAAATCAAACCTTGTTGTTTACCCTGCTTCACCATTGTCTATAAATGGGTTTGTTTATTTTTATTTTTCCTTTCGCTTTATTATTTTTCTGCGTTTTGTTGATTCTTCGTGCTTCGTAATTTCTTCGTTCTTTGTTGTTTCTTTGTTCTTCGTTTCTTCTTTGTTTCTTCTTGGTCTGAAAATGAGTATAAACTGAACGGTGGTTTGAAATGTAACGGGCAAAGAGCGTGTAACACAAACGGCGCGTTGGAAGTTGAAAAGAAGTTATGTAAAATTAGTATAAAGTAAAGGGTATTTTAGTATTTGCACATTTTATTAGGGACTGATCTGCATGTTAGGCGCGTGAGTAGGGACTTAATTGCTTGGGGAAACTACCTAGGGACTGATCTGTGTTTTGAGTTTTGGATTAGGGATTTATCTGTAGTTTCCCCTTAATTTATTCAATATGGATTTTTTTTTGAGAACTATATGGAAATATTTAAATGAAAATTGATTTATTTCATATCGAACTAATACTTGGCTAATTACTACTAATATTAACATATACGTACAACAAAATAGGTGGACCTTGTTATGACATCAGATATAAGTAACATGTTTAAATTGTTTTTTATTATGAAAACATGTAATGAATACTTTACCATATTGTGGAAAGTGGAAATTAATGTTGGATAATTAATAAATTTATGTAAATAGAATAAATAATTACACGCATGAAACGAGTAAGATTCCACGTAGCTAAGGGAATTAAATAGATAGATAGATTATTAAATTTTATATAATATATAGATAGATTTAAAAAGAAGAAAATGAATTGAAAAAAATAACAAACACGTTAAATTTTTAAATCACTGTTCACCTTTGAAGAAGTTTTGAAAAAGAAAATTATAGGAAACTTCAAATTTGAATAATTGAAAATTATTTAGGCACAAAAAACATTTATAATGTATAATAATAAATCCCACCAGCATCACCAATATAGTCCGGTTCAAGATATTCTTGACCCATCTTTTAGAACAGGGCAATTTAGGTATTTACTGTATTTGAAAATACATGCAGCGGTATACATGATGAAATTACATAGGCAATTCTTTTGTCTGGTAATAAACAGAAAAAAAAAAAAAAAAAAAAAAACAGCCGCACATATGGCGTTTACAACAAAAACAACTCTCGGAAAAAGAAAAAAAAAAGAAAAGGCGCGGTAGAACGAAGCATCAACTAGTGTGGTGTACAACACATTTTACATTTACAATGATCAGATAATGCGAACAAGATTTCCGATAAATAGGGTTGGGGGTATTTAAAGTTCACCTTTCACATTACCTCTTTTAAGGAAAAGAAAAACGCGATCCAATTTTTACTTTCTGATGGAGAGAAATTCGAAGCTTCGGAGAGGGTCGTCACGAGTGGGTTTAGTAGTACGAGAGAAAGACGGCGGTTTATGATCAATGCCAGCTGGCTGGATTCTTTGAGTGGTGGATATTCGACCACCACTGCTCGATACCACTCTGGTGGTTCTGCCATCACTTGGATCGCCCGATGAGTTTGGTCTACTGCTCGAAATGGCTGCTCTCCTTGAAGAGCTGCCGTTTCTTGAAGTACGCCCTTTTTCTGAATCCGGTTGCTGCATTTAATTGAACTCATTGAAATCGCTCTTAGTACCAAGTTCAAAGTCGAGAAATAAAAAAAATATCCAGGAATTTTAATGCAAGAAAAATCACGTGTGACCAAAGTTAAAAATGACGGATGATGCCTAATTTTTTAATGGGATGGATGGATGGATAAAGAACAAATACCACATCTTTGGAGGAAGGTACATCTTCTGATGTCTTGTTTCTAAAATTTTCACCATGTCGACCTGGACCTGCAGGATTTCTTCTAGAGAAAGCTTCAACGGCACCTGAGAATCGATCTCGAATATCTTGCCCCATTGAAGAAAACAATAAAATCAAAAAAACAATAAGAATGTTCTAATTCATATACTTCAACGGCATTCATTTATTTTCAGGTTTCAGAATCTTCGATTATGAGTCGTATATTTAATTAATTGTCAAAAGGGATGGAAACTCAAATCATTTGACAGGTCATTTCACACACACACTGTACTTAATTACCTGATGTTCTTCCTGATCTCTCACCAGAAGTTCCCGCAACAGCGTTACCGGTAGGATTCTGCAAGCAAGTCAATGAACCTTTACATTCACACTATCAAAGATCATAAAGCAACACACGAAAGAATATGCAAACTCTTACCCTTGATCTGGAACTTGCACCAATCTGAGGATACTTCAACATAGTCCAATCGAACACATAGTCGAATTGGTAACCTGCACGAATATTTCAAAAAGTCCACACTGAGATACGATACTCAAGCAGGAATAGACAAGTAATGATCACAAAATACCGTTCAATAAGAAAATCAACAAGAGTATGAGATTAGAACATATGGTACAGTTATATTATTCATTACCTTCACGAATAAATAAATCCCGGAAAAGTCGCTTTAAATAGGAGTAATCTGGTTTGTCCTCAAATCTTAACGACCGGCAATAGTGAAAATAAGATATGAATTCTGATGGAAATGATTTGCAAAGGACCTGAAATAATTGTAAATCATGTAAGCTTTCCACAAATCACCAAATCCAGGGATTGATCGGAAAACCCTGACCAGATTTAGCATTTAGGATTAGGGGAACATAATACTTATAAGTTCTAACTAACTATTTATTCTTCAAAATAATATGGACATGCAGAGAAGACTAACAAAAGATATTCTGCACATTGCATTTTCTTTTCCTTTTGGTTTCATGTGCATTATGCATAAATTAACACATGGTACGTAGTTTCAAATGGTTAAAGGAGTATTACTCCTCAACCAAATCTTATTGCGGCAGGCAGATCAAGCACCACGATTAGTTTAAAGTTTCAAACCGTCAAGTATTATTATCCACACACTGAAATCTTAAAGCAGCATGATCAATCCAGAAATTCAAGTGGATTCAATAAAATAGCAGTAGGTATTCAAGACACAAACTTATACAAATGAACAGAGATAATTAACTGTTGTTTTCTAGCAGCATACAATTGTTTAGCATACCTAGGAAAACATACGTCGAATCAAAGACAACCTACATAAAAAATGCAAGAATGGATATTTATATGAACCTCTATAGGAGTAAGCATTTTCTTCTCGCTAATCTTGTCATATTTCTGTTTTTTGGTGCCAGCTTTAAGTCCCTGCCAGGGAAGACTGAAATGAAGAGAATGTAGAATAAGTAAAGGAATGCCCAAAAAAAAAATCAGAACAGTGACGGACAAGGATCCGAAACAAAGTAGGAAAAATGAAAGAAATACGAAGGTAGGAATTCAGCATATATGACCAACCTCCCTCTCAGAAAATACATTAGGACATAACCAAGAGATTCCAAATCATCTCTTCGACTTTGTTCTGCAAGCATAAGTAAATCAAAAGCAGATAAAGGGATTAATACTGAGTTCCTGACACAGAAACAGCTTGTTTTGTATGATAAATCACTCACCAACTCCAAGGTGTGTATTGACACTGGCATAGCGAGCAGTACCAGTGAGATTCTTGTTTTCTCTGCAATGAGATGTTAAAAGGGATACTAGGTAAGTATATCGAAAGATAAACAAAAATACAGATATTTGTCAGATACACTACAACTATATCCTGCGATATTCCTATATAACGTCATAAATCACTCAAGGCCCGAAAAAGCATAAAACCCAGATCAAAGGAAGTTACATCAGACCTCCAGGATCAATCTCATCCATGCCATCTTTATCTCTATAGTTAAAAAATGTGAAAAATGGATAATTCTATAGATATAATTTTGTTAATTCTTACACTTGAAATTTTAATGTTAATCATCGAAGTTGTACTTTGGTTTAAAATGGTTTGCCAGAACCCTATGAAGAGTAATAAAGATAAAGCAAGAAAGGACTCCGTTACCATGGGGAAGAAAGATTATCTATTACATTAACTAAGAAAAATGTTAATTCAAGAACATAAGATGTTTAAAATAATTTATTCCTGGCTCTATGACTACAGTAAATCTTCCAGATAATATTTGAGAAGTCAGTATCCTGTAGAGCACACCAGCACTGCGCGATACAAATGGATTTCAGGCAAACACTCATGATTGCAAAAGCAATTAAACACAGGAGATCAATGGCTTCATAAACATAAATATATTCTCAACATTTACAGTTCATCTATGTGACATGAGCATAAGCTAACAAAACGAGCATTTATGTCTTATACTTTAGTCCTACTCTCTTCTCTTTCTCCCAGACACTTTCTGAATTATTTTCTTTCACGCGTTACTTATTTGTAGGCCTCAGCACAAAAATAGACTGGAGATCTGAGGCAAACAATTAATGTTACTTCATAAGTAATGAAAGACCAATGCATCACTTCATATGTCCTAAAGACATGCAAGGGAAAATACTTCTATGTTGACCCAATAAAAAAATAAGGAAAGGTACCTATACGGAATGTGCTTATGAGTCTGAAGATCCCTATACTTTTTGGCAAGACCAAAGTCAATGGCATAAACCTGCATAACATATCATTAGTGTCACAGACAATGGGAAAATTCAGATAGTAGTCTAGCCATACAATTAGGTGGTCAGGTTTAAATTTCTAATACAAAACATACATAACTCATGTGCAACGAGTCAGACATAGAATTGAGTATACTACAAATATCACACTTAGAATAGTAGTAACTGGTACTGAGATAGTCCATTGGAAAAAGTTCTGTCCAGAAAATGTTCATATTTTTGGAGATCTCAACAAGTATGAGTAATAAATTTGGGATCGCGGTAACATCTTACACCAGAGGGAGAAATTTGAGGAATAGAAATTAAAAAAAATGCTCAAGGTTTAATACTGGAAAGATGTCAATAGAGTAGCATGCTCGAACGACAAGTTTTTTATTGGTTTAAAAAAAACCAAACTCAAGAAAATTGCATAGTATATCCTGGGGAAAAAAAAAGAAGAAAAAAAAAAGGCATGCCTGATTTGCTTTGCGCCCCAAGCCCATCAAAAAATTGTCAGGCTTTATATCACGGTGAAGAAATCCTCTTGAGTGCATGTACTCAACTCTATTAATCTGTAAATTACAATCTTCGCATTATAAGTGACGTTGGTATACAAAATCCTCAATCTAAGGAAAGGCTTAACGATCACCACTTACTAGTTGATCTGCAAGCATTAACACTGTTTTCAAGGTAAACTTCCTGTTGCAATAGTTGAAGAGATCTTCAAGACTTGGGCCCAGAAGGTCTATCACCATGACATTATATTCACCCTCAACTCCGAACCATTTCAAATTGGGAATCCCCGCTATATGATAAGAGAAGCAAAAGAAAATTATATTCATATTCAGAAAATAACTTCAGCAAGCCAAGATAATTAAATCTTGTGTCTATATGCATTTAAATGTGTTATCTAAAACTCAGAAAGAAAAAGAAAGGGATGAACAGCAACCTGTCTTACTATCATTATCAATGCAAACAAGTATGCAGTATAAATCCAACTTCCAGAAAATAACCTCATAGCACCTTTCTACTTTTCTAAACGGTCCAAGGGTCGTAGAAGCATAAAAGCAGATCAAGCGATTGCAACTCTATCTCTAATTAATTTTAGCGAAAATACTCAAAAACAAGTGAACGTTGCATAAGAAAGTTGCAGCAAATAGGGCACTAATGTTTCTAGGAAATCATACCTCTACCTCTAATCAACAAATCAAAGTTTATGGTCAATCATGATGCACTTAGTCGTATTTGATGTGTAATGTGTTTGTACATTAGTCTGCCGACAAACTTGTGAGTGTTGAGAGAAGGGATAAAAAGGAAACAGGGAAACTTACTTCCTCCTTGGAGAATCATATATATTTTTGACTCATAGTGAAGCTGTGGATGCTTGGTCTTCACTGATTCCTGGTAATTGCAGAGTAGTATAATTCAATAGATGGTATGATAAGCACATGTATCAATCCAAACAATCGATTAGATTAAACTTCATACAACACAAAGAAGGGGGGTCGGTTTAAAATAAAAACCATACCAGCTTTATGGCTACTTCTTCTCCATTTTGTATGTTCACACCTACATCAACAAAGCATACCGATTCACTTCCGTCGTACAAAAGAAACACACTAGCAGCTAACAGTAATCCAAGAAGGAAGAAAAGCTAAAATTAAGCAGTTAACTAAACAATGACAAAATAGGTAGTACCTAAAAAGAGTTCACCAAATGAACCACACCCAATTTTCCTCCCAAGCTTAAATTTCCCACCGACAACATGATCCATGGCAATCGACTCAATTCAACAAAACCCTCAATATTCCAAAAATTTAACCCCTAAACACCGAAAATAATCGACAATTCCAGCCTCTAATCGGGCTTCAAAACAACCCGACTACGAGCCTGTAAACGTACGAAACAACGCGATAAAATGCCAACTCCGTATCCGCCACAGTGGATCCAAGAATTCAACAGAAGATAAACACCGATCATGAGATTCCCCTTTATTCCCTCCGTCGACCTACATCCTTGAAAGACAAACCCTAATTGAAAACTCTAATTCACAAACTCATGACCCCTCCTCATTGATCAAAACCCAAAATCGACCGACCAAAACCGAAGATGGATAATTCTATTATATTATATATATATATGGAGTAGATAAAGTCTACCGCTGTCGAAATTATTACAGGAACGAATCTGAAAAAAATAAGAAATGATTATGAACAATTCAAAGGGGAGACAGATGACCGAAAATTGAGGAATTAGAGAGAGAGAGGGCGAGGTGAGAGAAAGAGAGAGAGAGAGAGAGAGAGAGAGAGACAATGGGGTTTGGTGTGTGTGTGTGTGTGTGTGTGTTTTTGTGTGTGGAGAAAAGGAATATGGGATGAGAGAGGAAACGATTGATGATTGATTAATGCGGTGTGAGTGGTGGCTGTTGCTAAAGCAATTATTTCATTAATAATTCTTTTATAAAACAAAATAATTGATAAAAAAAATAAAATAATAAATATGCAAAATGTGATATTAAAAATTTAAAAGTAGAATAAATCGTCTGGATATAAACGTTACAATATTTATATCAAATTACCTTAGATAAAAAAAAAAAAATTGTAGCCGACAGTAAAACTAGCATAAAGTGCAAATACACATAGCAGTTCGAAATAATTACAACATATAAATATTACAAAAATCAAATGTCGATGCCACCTCTATTCGTAACTCTTAACATTACAGCGTATAATATGAGTATTAATATCACTATTAATCATAATATTGATATTGATATTGATATATATACGGTTACACTCTAATTAAATATATATTCTATGATTTAAAAGAATTAGGTGAAGTCCAAGCAGAAGCAGTGTACAAGCTAGTATCCTTCCACCCCAGCCTAAGTATTCCATCTCCCTGCACCAAACTATATCCATTTCCATAATTATTATTATTATTACCATAATTATTAGGAAACATATTCACAATCAACTGCGCCTGCGCCATCGAATTCGAGCTCATCGGAATCTGCGAAAATCCATTCCTCGAAAGCTCACTCCTCCAATGCCTATACTTATCCTCCCCGCTCCGGGCGGGCCCGCCGACCGCCAGCACATTATTAATCTCCCTATGCATGAGGCACTGCTCGACCCGGTACCGACCCGGATCGTCCACGGGCGAAAAAGACCCGATCGAGTCGAACATGGTTGAGTAGTAGTGGAGCGACACCACAAACCTATCTAGAAACGAGCCGCCATGCGCTATCTCCTGCTCCACCAACGTGACCACCCTGGGCCGCACCCTGTGCAGGAGGCCCATCAGCCTCCTGTCGGGGCCCGCTGCATCGTACAACGAGTGCTGCATCCAGTGGACCGCGACTGTTTCGTTCGAATACGTCGGTATGTCTTCGATTTCGCCGCATTTTTTGTTTATAGGCCGGAAGTCGAAGCGGATCCCGACCCGTTTCGCGAAAACGGATAGTTGACGACCCGTTTCGGAGAGGAGATCCGGGTCGGGTCCGAAAGCGGTCATGCGGACGTGGGGCGGGCCTTCGGGTCGGGTTGATAGGATGTGGAATAGGGCGGGCCATTGGAGGCCCTGCATGATGTCGATATCGATGATGTGGACACGTGTCTGGCGGTGGAAGGCTTCTAGAATGGCTTGATTGGAGGTGAAGTGGGAGAACTTGACGAAGGGGGAGAGGTTGTTGTAGATTTGGAAGGCGGAGTAGATGGCGGTGGTGTTGTGGACGAGGGGGGCGGAGACCCCTATCCAGGAGTTGATGACTCTGCTTGACATGGCTTTTGCGAAGTACGCGACTACTCTTTCCGCGCATGAAGCGCTGTATGGGGATGCGATTTCCGTCAGCTCGAGGAGCATTCGTCGGGCTTCGCCGAGATTGTCGACTGATACGGCGACAGCACATTCGAGTAGGAGGGTGATGAGGTTCAGGCCGGCCGGTTCGTCGTTGGCGGCGGCGGCGGCGTCTGGTGGTTTGGTGGTGGTTGCTGGTGGTCTTTTGGCATTTTGGAATTCGTCGAGATTATTAGTGGTGGTACTCCAGTGGTGGTGGGATCCCGGCGTGTCGTTGGGGCTGTTTCTCGGGATTTTTCTCGGCCTGAGCTCGCTGAGAAGGGCGGCAACGGCGGCGCCCTCGTCGTACGCTCCGGTTAGATGGTTTTCGTTTTCCGGCAAGTCTTCTATGAGTTGCTTGGTGACGTGCTCCACCCAACGAGAGAGCTCAGTCGATCTCTCGGCCGGATTCTTGACGGAACTAACGCCGGAAAACCCGTCTCCGGCGGGATTCAACTCGTGCTGGGGTTGCATCGCATGCACGAATTCAAATGCAGATAAAAAAAAATTGAAATATAAAGAAATTATAGACGAAGTGGGAGGGGCTGCAAATGGGTTTGCAGGCCAGTATTTAAAGGGGAAGAAATCGTCAGAATTTTGAAGTGGTGAATTTATTTTAATGGAGATATATAGATTGGCCGGCATAGTTAGACAAAGAGATGATGATAACAGTTAGCTGACAATTAACACGTCGGTTTTAGGTATTTAATTATGACTTTTGTATAATAATAATCAATTACTATCTTTTTTTAATAAATTAATAACCAATTACTATGGTTTTTGATAAAGTTAATCAGAAGTCATTTTGTCTCCTGGGTTTGAGCAGAATAAAAAAGACTGAATAAAGTATTTGCAGCTGAATATGGAATGTACAGCACTACTGTTCACTTGTACAGAATTTTCAAATTATAAATCGGTTGCGTATTTCGCTTTCGTACAATACTCTGTGGTTTTAAAACACGATTACAAAAAAATAAAAAAATAAAAAAATAAAATAAAATAATAATTACGAACAGATGGATCTGTCGATGAACAGCTTTTGGTATGGTTAGAAAGAAAACGGCAAGGCACTGAGGTTTTTTTTTTGAAGCAAATTAGGTACAAGTATGTTCTACAGAATCGAAGCATCCGAATTTGAGCGACGAAAGAGAGCTAACCCATCATTTATCCCGGAGCATTTGTTGAGGAACAGGAGAGATTAGCAGTATTACTCTGTTTTGTCAATGTCATTTTTCGGAAACTTTCGTTGTTGAAAGGCAAAATATAAATACATAAAGCATTCACAGAGATTTATTGATCGCCTGTCTCAGATGATTCTGACTCGTCCTCTGTTAGAAGATAACATGAAATGTAAGTTTGTAGAAGTGGACATAATTTACGATCACAAAAAAACCAAGGATATATACGTACCAAAAAGTGATTTGATTGTTGGCCTCTTTGACTTGGTAGTTTTCTTCTTTAGTTCAGCTGCAACGAATAAAAGAGATTAAATATCAAAACATAGGCATATGTGTGTGTGTGTGTGTGTGTGTGTGTGTGAGAGAGAGAGAGAGAGAGAGAGAGAGAGAGAGAGAGAGAGAGAGAGAGAGAGAGAGAGAGAGAGAGAGACCCATTCCAGGAACTTGGTAGTCATTAACAATTTCAAAGTTCTTATATGTGTAACCGACAAAGTTGATGTCCTTGGATGAAAGCATCTGGAAGTGAAAAGAAAAATAAGCTCGAGAAGAAAACAAAGGACTTTGCAAAATGTTCGCTACTCTAATGAGCATCATCAGCACCAGAAATAAGCCTTACTAAACAAAATGATAGAACAGATATCAGGGCAGGCAATTGAAATTTATAGATACATACGAACTTCATCCGACAAAAAATACTGCAGCTAAGTATCGGATGCATTACATGTATAATGAGTATATACGAAAATTAGTTACTATTTCCAAATATACATCCACAAAGTCGGAGCAGCACAGTACCTTTCTCCATGGACCAGACTTTGATGAAGTTTGAGCATGGTGGTGCTCAGACTGCAGCCAGTGAAACAATTGTTGTTAGTTACATCTCTTTCACAAATCATAAAAAAAATTAAAAATTAAAAAGATAATAAATGTTTCATTTGAACAAGGACCAATAATACCTCTTCGAACTTCTCAAAATTTTGGGTATCCAACTCGTCTTTAACTTCAGGAATAAATGCAGCGTCCATATGGTATATGTTGTCCCAGTCAACTCCATTGAACCAAGGATGGGCCTAGAAAAGCAAAAACTTAACCTAATTTTCCGTAATTAGGTAAGTGATTAAGAACTTTGCATAGAACACAAACTAGTCAATACCTTTATTTCACCCGCCCCCTTCGAACCAAGCCGCTGGTTGACACTACAAAGTAGTTTGCTTATAAGGTCTTTTGCTTCCAAAGACAGTTTGGCTTCCTCGGGAAATTTTAAATGTGTTCTCCAGTTGACTATCTGCATGAAAGCAAGAAGTCCAAAATTAAATTCATATTTTTTTTATTTCATCTTGATTATACGATGGCTATAAAGACGTAAAGAAATTGAAACAACCCCTGTTTTACCTTCCTACATGTTGACATAGGATCATCAGAATAGAAGGGTGGATAACCCACAAGCATTTCGAACATGATAGCACCAAGGGACCACCTGCACAACAAAGGAAAGCCTTATTCTCAAATAATAGCTGGACGAAATCAACTACGCACCCACTTAACCTAACAAAAATATAAGGGGATCGGTAAGATCATAAAAGAAGAGATGTTAGAGGGGAGGAATCAAGCAAAGAATATTTAATGAGAATGTAAAAGTAATTTTATAACGTCATTGTTATCCAGAGAAGAAAAGACGATCAAAATCTAACACGTGCACATGCATACTTTAATATATGTCTAACATAACCCGAAACTTCTATGAGTAAATACGAACTAACCAATCACATTCCATCCCATAACCCTTCTTTAGCAGAACTTCAGGAGCAATATAATCGGGTGTACCGACAGTTGAATATGCCTGCAGTCAGCAAATAGAAACTAAGAAAAAGGGCTTCCAATGCATTTGCAATTATTTGAAGAACAATATTGTTCGGGATTGAAAACAAGAAACGCCTTTCGCCTAACTTACAAGCATTCTCCTATTTTTCTGCCAATGTTGCAATTGTTCTTGTTGTGAGCGTTTCGGAGCTGAGCGATCATCACTTCTTGAAGTTCCATTAAAGCTGTCTCCAACTGAAAAGTCTTCTTGTATAGTACTACAGTCTAGAGGCTTGCACAGACCAAAATCTGATAATCTTAAATGACCATGTCTATCAAGTAGTAAGTTGTCAGGCTTGATATCTCTGTAGCAACCAAACGTAAAGAAAAGAAGTCAGGCATACGGAGGTAGGTCGATGAGAATACGGAAATACACCATGCTGAAATCAAAATAAGCATTCAATTAGAGATCTACAGACCTATGTATATAATTGTGTTTATGGATAGATTCTATAGCCAAAACTGTCTCTGCTACGTAAAATCTGGCCTCGTCTTCAGTCAAGGTATCTTTTCTCATTAATAAAGTCATCATATCTCCACCTGGAAGATATTCCATGACAAGATACAAATATTCCTCATCTTGGAAAGAGCAATACAGTTTGACAATGCAATTACTGTCCACCTCCGCTAGCAGATTCCTTTCAGCTTTCACATGCTCAACCTGATAGATGAGAAGACCAGTCACATAGTAAACGTAATCATATCAGAATCATCTGAAGAGCAATAATCAAGTACCTGGCCTCTACGAAGCATTTCCGATTTCTTAAGCTTTTTCATTGCATATACGGAACCGGTATTTTTCTCCCTGCAGACTCTAACCTGTACAGGAAAATGCCCAATCATTAAGATTTTTCCCTTTCACACCTGTCAATAAAAGACAGAGAGATCCCATAGGCCATAACTCTTGGGATAAGCTTCTAAATTAACAATTGTAATTTGCACCCAAAAAAGTCCCCCGATTAACCACCACACACTACATTATGTAATCAGTACGGAAAGTTGACAACTATTATCCTTTGCTTCAGCAGATGAACAAAGTGCTTGAAAGTGAATAGCAGCGGGACAAAGAGGTATTTATACCTTTACTAGGAATCTCTCCTAACATCACAATTTAGCTAATAAATTCAAAAATTACTCCCAAAACACAGAGGTTATGACGTTATGTAATTAGGAGTTGGGACTTGGATAAGTTGAGGTCCAAACACAAACAAATATTAGGAAACTTTCATGTAATATCAACCAAAGCAAGTGACGGTAACCGAGATAGACATATTATTTGCAGAAATCTTTACCTCCCCAAAAGCACCCTTCCCAATCATTGTCAGTAACTCAAAATCATCTGCGCCCATCTTATGCCTCTGAAGGCGCATATATTCAGTTTCCTTCTTCTCTAAGAATTTTAATAGGTTATTTTGATCTTCCTCAGATACATCAGCATCAGCTAGCTTCTTTTCAAGTAAATTTCGCCTGTTAACAAAAAAAACGTAAAAATGATAGTCATTCGTAACGAGAAATATAAGAAGGAAAGCATAATGCAAAATTATTGATTCAACAAACTCAATTAATATACCGTACCGCTCTCTCCTTTCCTGAAGATTTCTCATCTGCTCCTTGTAATGATTTTCAATGTATTGCTTTGCAGCAGCAACCCTCTGTTTTGTGAGGTTTGAAGCTTCCTCACTCGAAAGTGCTTTTGGTTCTTCTCTTCCACTGCCCATTGAATCCTTCTTTCTAGTCGATGACCTCAATCGATCTCGTGGTTGAAATTTCTGGAACCAACTCCTCGCTGAATCCATTAATTGATTCTCCTCAAGTTAAGAGGTAATTTGCACACAGCTTCCCTCCCATGGCTGTCATCATAAACGGACACCATTCATATCATCCCCAAAATACAAAACCTAACAATGACAGAAAACCAATCTTTAGCACTCAGTTTATATCCGAACAAACTTTGCCAAATCTCTGGCACCACGACAAAAATGCCCCAAATTGCCAATGCAAAACATCATTTTAGCACCGAGCAAGAATATCGAAAATACTATCCTGCTACAACTACAAACCTACAAATATCAAATTATCGTCAAACTTTTCGAAAATTCCGTAAATTTTAATCCACATTATTCCAATACATAAAAAAGGAATTCACCAACATCGAAAAATTGATCAAAGACGAAAAGAATTGCAAAAGGCACAATTCAAATAATCATGATAATACCTTGATTCTCCAAATTGGGAAAGTTCTGAAGAATTCACCCAACCCTGTCGAAAACCGATGAAATGTCAGAGGTCAAAAAAATTCCACAATTTCGAATTCATTCGATGACAAATGCAAACACAAACACAAACCGATCACAAAAAATCCTGTTCCCCGACACAATTCTCAGAAGAAAGAGAAAAATAAAAAAAATAAGTAATTAACTCATGTAAAAGGGGGAAGAGCAATCGGCAGAAAAACCGGCTTACCGCCAAATCTTAAGAGATGGAGAGATAAAACCGATCCGCGAAATACAACCGTGCACGTATATATACATACAAAAATATATTATAGAAGATTGATCGGTTGAATGTAAATGATTCTCTGTATATATAAAGATTAATTTATTAATCCGCCATTTTCGCTGGTTTGGGGGAACAAAGGTCACCTTCGCATGATCTAACGTTTTCTCCACTATTTATAACTTCTCTCTCTTATAAAACAAAAAAAAATCAATTAAATATATATTTTTTGTAATTTATATTTGTACTTTAAAAAATAATTAAATAGCATATGGATTAAATATTTGTATTGATTCTATAATTGGGTTTAGTGGGTCAAAATTCTGTCTGGAGTTGACTAATTAATAATGCCTTCTTCAATAACAACTGTGAAGAATAAAGTTTGGTGATGCAGTTGGATTACATTACTACAATATAATTATGGGGTATTTAATTTTTCATATATTATATATAAATATTGGAATAATGTTTGTCAGTAGAAATTGAGGCCCATTTATGCCCAAGCCCAAATGAGCCCAAATAGGAAAATTGGGGCATGTTATATAATAATATATATTTTTTAATATGTCAAAATTATTAATTTGAGTATATGGTTAATTTTTTTTTTTAAAAAAAAAAAAAAAAGTTGTATACATAGGTCAAAATTGAAATAAATTCTTAATGCACAATGTCATTGGCGGTTGGTTGTCTGTGGTTGCAACTTTCCTCATAACCACTCCAACTTGTTCTATGCCTGTATACAGTGGTGGAGCCAGCATAAGGTCGGGGGCTATGGCCCCAAACATTTCTCAAAAATTGTGTACAATAGCATTTCTCGAAAATTAGGTGAACGTATCACCACTTGTGTACATTCTATTCGATGATTGATGCAAAGAGACACAAAAATTTATTACAAGATGTTGGTAAATCAAATGTGAGTATTAAGTGTAAGAAAAATGAGAATGCAAGGAAAAAGAATGATGCTTGTGAATGTGTTTAACATTACTTGGAGTGGGAGAAATATGAGTGTATCCAAAATGTGTTTGGCAAGAAATAGTGACAACTTATTTTAGTTGGTGTTCTTGCTATCAATCCCACTCACCACCTGCAATTTGCAAAATATTTACTCACTTCTCTTAAAAGTCGAAAATACACGGGTTTGGGTTTATTGCAATTAGTACCCATGTGTTATATTGAATTGCTAAAAAGTACCCCATGTCATTTTATTAGTAAACAAATCCCTAAACAGGGGTAGTAATTGCTAAAAACAAAAAAATGTAGAGTTTTTTTAGCAATATAATAACTTGAGTATTTTTTAGCAATTCGATGTACATATGAGGCAGTAATTGCAATAAACTAAAAGAAAAACATGTGCACACCTGAACTTATGTTTTTGTGTGTGTGTGTGTGTGTGTGTGTGTGTACAGATAAACGGTAGATGATTACACGATGCACGCCACTCGATTTAGCAGCTATAAGATCGATTCGAGGGTTTCACAGATATATTGATATACATGGTTTAAGTAAGATAGAGAAGAAGAATACTTATGTTAAATGTAATGATATAAATGATTAAATAAAATACAACTCCATTGGATTTCCAAACCATGACCTAGAAACAAATAGAAATAAACAGCAGGCACAACATATAGTCTTTTGCTACATCAGCAAAGAAAAAAAAAGAAAAAAACCGAAAACTTCTGTAAATGGTAACTGGAGACGCCTCAGACGTGCTATAGTTACTATTATTAAATCATGAATTTAAATCTGAAATGCAATGCAGTGAAATCAGCGGTAATACGCCATGTGTCTCGAAGACCTAAATGGAGAACTATCGAACGGAGAAGATTTTTTTGGTTGAGGAGTCGAGTTAACTTGTGTCTTCTTTTTCTCAATCTTAGTTTCGGATCGAAGCCATGACTCAACCACCGAGAGCAAATTCAAGTTATTCTTCAGTTCGTTCAGATCAGATAGTTTCTGTGACTTGTTCAAAACACCATCTTGAACGTAAACAAGATCAGTTGCCCATGTCTCCAGCCCGTCAAAAATGTGAGTTGCGTAAACAATCGTTGCTCCTCTCTGAAAATCAAAACAAAATTTAGGTTCTTTTTATTTATTATTATTAATTTTTTTTTACCAGGCAAATTTCAGTTGTACGAATTTAGGAAAGGATTAGAATTGTAATTTGTATTTACCTGCTCACACTCTTCCTTGAAAAACTCCAGCAGATCCATCCTAGCTACAACATCGAGATCGACAGTGACCTCATCTAGCAAAAGTACCTGAATAAATAGACAGACATTATTACCAAAATGACCAACAAACGAGACAATTGTGAACATAGACCAACAAACATGTTAGTCACTCGTTTATGGAAATTATCAGATAAATTCTGCCCAAGATTGATTTACTAGCATATTTTGTCCATTTTATGTGAATCCTCGTAAAAACACACACAAATTCCTGTACTGGAGAGTGAAGCAAAACAAGAAAGGGTACGTTTCTAAGGCAGCATATAAGCAAAACCTTAAGATATGAACTGAGCTTGAAATAACGGTTATTTTGATCAGACAAGCAGACAAAAAAAGTTACCTTGTATGGGTGAAGGAGACCCATGCAAATTTGGACTCTACGCCTTTGACCATCGGAAACTTTATGCATCCTCCAACGAAGATCAATATCCAGCAATTCGATAAGCTTATCTCGCCTAACAGGGTCAACTCCTTCAACTGGATCATTATAAGAAAAAGCGAAACACCCTTATTAAGAATTCTCACTGCACTTAACCAAAGGCAATTCAATAATCATCCTAAATATGAAAAAAATAACGCGACGGATTCTAAAAACTGAAATGACAGCTTTTTTTTTTTTTGTAAATTAAAATCTACAATCAGATCCAAAAAACTGAAATGACCGAAAAAAAAAAAATACATATACAGTCGACGCACCTCCAAATATCATATGTTCCGCAGAGAAGTCTCCTTGGAGCGGCAGTTCACCCTAAATTTTGGCAAGAATGGACAAAGAGAAACTTAAACCAGATTCGAAAATGCAACTAAACCCACTACCATAATGCTAGCAAAGCATAGTATTACTAATATTTTTAGCAATTAATTAAACCAAATCTGATGACCCCGTTTCCATACCAGATCGTGAGAAAATTGAAGTGGCAAAACGTATAAATGCAGAATACACGAGTCCAGAACAAATAACTATTTCTTGCTAACTAACAAAAATACCATTTAACACCATTGGACGCAACTAAACCCCCTACCGTAATGCTGTCAAACATAGTTATGTCTTTGAAAAAATTCTTGTGATCCCATTACAATACCAGATCGCGGTAAATATTTAAGCGGCGAACATACGAGTGCAGAATAAATCACAGTTTCTGCTAACCAACAACAATGCCAATTACCAACAACACCCGATTTTACAAAATCACAATCACAATAAAGTTGATAGATCCAATGGGCTATGGAAACAAAAAATAAACAATTAGGAGATCAATTGAAAGGGGAAAGAAAACTCACAGCAGATCCCACAGTTTTGCTCCATGATTCACCCAAATACGCCAAATCGCCATTGCAAACGAGACTCGTGTCGTGAAAAGCCGAACAATTCAGCACCCTCACCACATCTCTGCCGCCAACCATGTGCTTCCCGGCCAATATCCTCAGTAGAGTCGTCTTCCCTATTCAAATTAAACACAAACACTATATTAAAATAAAAAAAATAAAAATAAAAAAATAAAAAAAAAAGCCCGCGGAAATCGAGAAATGCGAACCAGATCCATTTGCGCCGACGAGGAGGCAGCGTGATCTGGGGGAAATATCGAGATTGAAATCGAAGAACAGAGGGGAACGTATAGCATCGTAGGAGAATTGCATGCCGCTCACTTGTATGCTGTGTGATTCTTCCCCCATTTTTGTGTATTTGTTGCTGCGATTAATGAGATCGATTGTTTTTACTTTCAGTTTTTTTTAGCGGTATGTATTTCTTTTTATAACGGAAATTTCGAGTTTTGAAGGCGGCGCCACCAAATAACCGCCGACTGGTTTAAACGTGGTGCCCGAGCATATGCAATGGCGGGTAGCTTGCCACGGGGTGTCTAGATCAAATACATGGATGGAATTCAAAGTGGCAAAGGGAATTGCATCTACCCTCATTGATTCCATTGCCCGACGAAATATAAAATTATTAACTGCAAATTCCACTTTCCTCCTTATATTCTGTCTTAGTATCACTTTACTCCCTTTAACTTTCAATTATATCAATTTACCCCTAACACCGTTTGTTCTAAAACTTGAAAATTACAAAAATGCCACTCCACCTAGTTTTTTTTTTTTTTTTTTTTTTAAAAAAGAACCACACCATTCTTGTAAAACAATGCCAATATTTCAATATATATATATATATATATATATATATATATATATATATATATATATATATATATATATATAATAAAAAATTACATTCAATATGGCCACGCCCGCACTATAACCATATCGTCTGTTGGTGTTTCATCATAATTACGAAAGACACCGTGTTTGTTCACTGCATAAGTATATGTGTGATGATATCCATCTACCCATCCATCATCGTACGCATCGAAAGCAATCGTCTGTTGGCCCCATCAAAATCGATAAAAGAAAAGCGTATTTCCCCAAAAGTTGCTTCTGAACGACCAATTGAAATACTGACCAGTATAAAGATGACGATATCCAAGATCGTCTTTTTTAGACGCACAATGAACTGATAATGCCGGGGTACCTTCTCGCATTCGATTAAAATTTTTGATTAGATGCCTCCTCATAGCTTCACTCTCATGACAAAAGTTCAATGATAAAATAATTAAGAAAAATATAGTGATGCTTGGAGGGGACATGATTGAACTAGTGATTTGCAATATGGCCACCCCACCTAGTTTACATAGTGAAAATTATTTAAAAAGTATTTTGTATTTTGCTTCGATATTACTTTACCCCTTATATTCTCAATTGCATCGATCGATTTGCCCCATGTACTTGAAAATTTATCTCAATGTGGCCACGTCTTTAGTTTTCACACATTTTACCTTAACACCATTTGATCGAAGTTTAAAAATTACAAAAAATGTATCCCTCCCAATTTAAATAATTATTAAAAAAATAAAAAACAAATTGTGGTTGGCGTCGTGGACTATGTTTTCTCATTGTCTTGAATTTTTTATTATTTTTTTTTTGTTTTTTTTTTTAATTATTTTAGTAATTTTCAGACTTAGATCAAATGGTATTTTGTTTAGGTCACGTGTCTGAAAACTAACGGCGATGACCACATTGAGACAATTTTTCAAGTACATGAGGGCAAATCAATGCAATTGAGAGTAGAGGGGGGTAAAGTGATATCGAGCCAAAATACAAGGGGAAATCGATGCAATTGAGAGTACGAGGGGGTAAACTGATATCGAGCCAAAGTACAAGCGGCAAATCAATGCAATTGAGAGTAAAATGGGGTAAACTGATATCGAGCCAAAGTACAAGGGGATAGTGGAATTTACCCTAATTTTAATTGTGTAATAAATGATATTGGGTAAATTCCACTTTACCCCTTGTACTTTGGCTGAATATCACTCTACCCCTTGTACTCTCAATTGCATCGATTTGCCCTCTTGTACTTTGGTTCGATATCACTTTACCCCTTCTACCCTCAATTTATCAATTTGCCCCCCTGTACTTTGGTTCGATATCACTTTACCTCTTTCTACTCTTAATTGCATCGATTTGCCCTTGTACTTGAAAAATTGTCTCAATGTTGCCCTCGTTGTTAGTCTGAAAATTACTAAAATGTCACCCCTCCAGTTTAAATAATTATTAAAAAAAAAAAAAAAAAACCAAAAAAAAAATAAAACAAAATTTAAGACAGCGAAAAAATATAGTTCACGACGCCAGCCACATTTTTTTATTTTTTTTATTTTATTTATAATTATTTAAATTGGGAGGGGTGGCTTTTTTGTAATTTTCAAACTTAGATCAAACAGGTCAAATGTATGAAATCTAACGGTGAGGGCCACATAGAGACAATTTTTCAAGTACAAGGAACAAATCGATGCAATTGAGAGTAGAAGGGGGTAAAGTGATATCGAGCCAAAGTACAAGAGAGCAAATCGATGAATTGAGAGTAGAAGGGGTAAAGTGAAATCGAACCAAAGTACAAGGGGGCAAATCGATGCACTTGAGAATACAAGGGGTAAATGATATCCAACCTAAGTACAAGGGGTAAAATGAAATTTATCCTATTATATTTGTATTTTAAAACAGCATTTGAAACATTTTAGTTCCCGCTGCGACCAATCCTAACTAACCGACACGTGCACCCACAGCACGGTTTCAGAGGGGAGAGCTCTTCACTCGTGTGTGTATATATATATATATATATATATATATATATATATATATATATATATAAATATATAGACTGCTGGGAGTTACGCCATACATACACATACAATACGCACTATACAGAGAGAGATCAGAGAGACTAGAGAAGATATAAGAAAATACGTACGGCAAGATAATCGCTTGAGCAGATTTAGGTCAATTCTCGAATCATCATCATCTAGGTTTGCATGAAACAATTGATTTGGGGATTTCCGTTCAATTCTCGGATCATCATCTCTCTCTGTACATGTTCATGAGAAATAATTTGATTTGGCGTTTTCAGTTTATTTATATTATATTTGTCACCAAATTATATTTTCATGAATATTTTATTTTCACTGACTGTTTTTTTTCCTGATTTTCATCAAGATAATATGGAAAACAAGCTGATCGAAGCAGCAATTTCTGGAATCGAGAGATAAGAGGATTATCAGCTAATTGACGCAGAGGAGAGACAGCAGTTAGTGGAGGATAAATCATTGAAAGGTTATTAAATAGATCGAAACAAATAGCTTGAATTATCATTATTTATTTATTTATGCTCCATTTATTTTCTGGAGAAGTAATTCTGCTAAACTTGCAAGTAGAATTTGATACATCCTTGACCTGATATGGACTTAATTTATTCATAATTTTTTGTTTTAATCGGTAGCGGTAGAGAGATGATTGACTTGTATTAGCATCACATATCCTGACAGCATATTCGTATCGTGTTGTATTTACGAGATTACGAGAATTTTGTGTTTACGAGAAAATTCTACTTGTTCGAAATAAAGTTTCTGAATGCGCAGTACTGTCCTTACCATATTTATCATTTCTATGAAGCAAACTTTTACGTTAGTTTTCCTCTTGTTCGATTATATTTTTTCTTATTTCTGTCATTGTATATTTAATAGGGACTACGGTCGGCACTCAGATTCAAATGTACGAGAATGGCTTGGAGAGGTACTCCGAAATTCATTTATTTAGCAGAAAATTTTTAGTGATGGAAAATTTCACCCGTCATTTCTTTTTATAACGGAAATTTCGAGATTTGAAGGCGGCGCCACCAAACAACCGCCGACTAGTTTAAACGTGGTGCCCGAGCATATGCAATGGCGGGTAGCTTGCCACGGGGTCTCTGGATCAAATACATGGATGGAATTCAAAGTGGCAAAGGGAATTGCATCTACCCTCATTGATTGCCATTGCCCGACGAAATATAATATTATTAACTGCATATTCCACTTTCCTCCTTATATTCTGGCTTAGTATCACTTTACTCCCTTTAACTTTTAATTATATCAATTTACCCCCTAACACCGTTTGTTCTAAAACTTGAAAATTACAAGAATGTCACCCCACTTAGTTTACATACTTAAAATTTCTTTCAAAAGTATTTTGTATAGTTAATTCATATAAAACCGAATTTCGAATATTTTACTTCGCCCATCCTAACTAACTGACAGGTGGACCCACCAGACTGGCTGAGAGGGAATGTAGCACGGTTTCGAGAGGGAATCTAGCACGGTTTCAGAGGTGAAAGGTTTTTGAACGTAACTCTGCGTGTGTATACTATATATATAATGCTGGGAGTTGGTTACGCCATGCATATGCAAGACCATAAAATTGAAAATTTCGAAAGAAAGTCTACCTACTCATATTTATACTAAACCATACAATTGCTTGGATTTGTTTTGATGCTTACTTCATACTCATATTTATACTAGGCCATTTCATGTAAATCTGTTTGATCTAATGGATATGAGTAGTTGTTCACTAGAACACTCTAAAGAATTCCTACAAAAGATTTTACAAAAAGTTTTCTAGAATCATCCTGTAAGGATTTGTTTTGATGCTTACTTCATTCTCATATTTATACTAGGCCATTTCATGTAAATCTGTTTGATCTAATGTATATGATATGACTAGTTGTTCACTAAAACACTCTAAAGAATTCCTACAAAAGATTTTACAAAAAGTTTTCTAGAATCATCCTGTAAATCTATACAAGAGCCTATTATATTTGAGTCAACTTGGGTCTAACCGTATTTAGGCTAGGGTGGTACTCCAACCTCCCCAATCCAAGAGAAATTGACAAAGGGTTGGCAAAAAAAATTGGTGTATGATATTTTATTTATATCCTTAATCCACTCATTTTTTTCCTTAATTAATAAGTAATAATTAATTGCTTGTTTACTTCTTTTCCTTTAGTCACTAATTACTATGCTTCCTTTTCAATTTCTTGCAACGGAAGCATACGAAATTTATTTCATAATGTATTATAATGTTATAATTAATTTATCCTATTTGGACATATTCAAATGAAAATTGATTTATTTCATAACGAACTAAAACTTGCTAATGCTCTATTATTACTACTAATATTAGTATATATATATATATATATATATATATATATATATATATATATATATATATATATATATATATATATATATATATATATATATATATATATATATATATATATATATATATATATATATATATATATATATATATATATATATATATATGCGTATTATAATGTTGTAATTAATTTATCCTATTCGGACATATTTAAATGAAAAGATTTATTTCATAACGAACTAAAACTGACTAATGCTCTAATATTACTACTAATATTAACATGTATATGCAATAAAATAGGTGGACCTTGTTATGACATTTGATACAAGTAATATGTTTAAATTGTTATTTATTATGAAAACATGCAATGAATATTTTACCATATTGTGGAAAGTGGAAATTAATGTTGGATAATTAATAAAGTTATATGAATGGAATAAATAATTATATGTATGAAACGAGTAGGATTCCACATACATGTACCGAAATCAGATGCTAGAGGAATTAAATAGATAGATAGATTAAATTTTATATGTTCCGCAAGTAATAGTTCAATTTTGTCATAATTTTTTTAGTGCAGATCTCAATTGACTTACATATTATCTGTTTTATACATGTAAGTTCGGTATCATGTAAAAACAAACAGAGGAAAGAAAACCAACAGACAAGGTCAATAAATAGAAAGAATAAATAGAAAGAGGAACGAACAAATGAAAAAGGACTCGATCGATTGCCTAAAAGTTCAACTAACTTTGGCTCCATTCCAATTGAAAGCGGATATTCTATCGATTGACTAAAAGTTCAACTAACTTTGGCTCCATTTCAATTGAAAGCGGATATTGTTTAGGTGCGGATATTCTAAGAAGCCCGTCCACTGTATAGGTTGCCATTTCGATCGGCGTTTATCGTCGAACTTTTCCAATCTTTGTATGCTTAAAGCTTCCAAATCTTGTCTAGTTTCTTGTTTTTCACTTACTAGAGTCCACAAGTACTCCGCGAGTCTCGTCTGTTCAACTTCTTTCTTTAAGTGGCGAATATGCTTGAAAACAGGGTGAGTTATGTTTATCGGACGACAAATACATAACAAACCATTTATAGTGGATGCAAGTGGAGATAAGCGAAACTTAAGCAGTACCAAATGCTCCACCACGACACGTTTATTATTATTATTATTACCACCACCGTTAACAAAGTCGAGTACTAGAGTAGTGTCTTGTGGAATGAAATCTGCAAACCTGTGATAGTTATCAACAATCAGAGAGATCTCGGACTGACGTAAAGCCTGGAGCAACCGACTTACGTTGAAGAGCCACGACGAAGCATAATCTCGTCCCGCACCATTAATATATAGTGTGATGTTCGACCTCGTGCAAGCTGGTGCGAACGAGACGGATGGGATAAGTGTTCCTGAATATTCAAAATACAATAGGTTTGGGGCATCAATGCAACAAACTCGATTATATCGAGAGGATCGCGGCTTTAGAGTTACGTACTTTAGATTATTGAACTTATGCCCCCCGTGAAAGTGAATCGCAGCAACGAAGACAATCTTGATTGTCTCAAGAGTTTGGACGTCGTCGTGGATTTCAACTACCACGATGGTCCTTTCATCGTCGTCGTATTCTTCTATGTGATTGATGAAAGTGAAGTGGTTGAGATGTTTGTAAAGCCTCTTCTCCAACTTGATAGTTTTCAAACCCCGACACCCTTCCAACGACAAAGTTGTAAGCAAAGGGCAGCTCAAGACCATCTTGTCGAAACACTCTTGCTTGATGAACACGTTTTGGAGACTAAGTACTCGTAGACGCTCGCATTGTATCTTCTTGTCGATTGGTAGTATTAGATCGTATACGAAACTAGGATATTTTCCGGAAACAATAGAAAGACGAAACTTGTCGAGTGTGGCGCCCATGGTTGTGGTGAGTACAATTGGGATCCACTTATCAAGGACCAATACCGATTCCTCAATTTCGTCGTCACGATGATGTTCGTCGAGGGGCAGGGATATCGAGAGGTGGAATTCCGACAACGGCTGCGCGTCGACGGGATTGCGGTATCGCTGCAAAGTCTTCTCCACTGCGGAAAGAAACTCATGCTTGTTTCCTCTGAAGGCGGTCTCGGAAAAATCAAGATTGGGGCGAGTGCACCACACGTGCCGCCATGACTTGGACAAGACGGAGGTTCGGACAGCGTCTCCTTGTGACAGAAAGTACACTATTCTTTGCAATAACTCTTCTGGCAAATCGGATATACTCTTCCCCGTAGAATATTCGGAACCATCTCCATCTACTACAACCCCTTTCGCCCTTTTCATCATGCCTCTCTAACCCAATCGACAAACCCTAAATAAATAATATAATGTTGTGTTTTTTCTGTACGTGTTCTTTTTTTTTCTTCTTTATAAGTATATATATATTTATATTAATAATTGCTTGTTAGTAAAACTTTCCTTGATTTTTGTTACACTTTTTAATTTCTTTTCACTCTTTCCCCACAAAAAAATATATTTTTAGAATATTTTCAAAAACTTTCTCCAAAAAAAAAAAAAATCCAAATATTTCTGTCTCTACAAAAATCGAAGACAGAGGGGAACGTATAAGATCATAGGGGAATATGCAGTGACAGAGGGGAACGTATAAGATCATAGGGGAATATGCAGTGGCAGGTAGCTTGCCACGGGATCTCTAGATCAAATTCATGGATGGAATTCAAAGTGGTAGGGGAATTGCTAAGATCATAGGGGAATATGCAGTGGCAGGTAGCTTGCCACGGGATCTCTAGATCAAATTCATGGATGGAATTCAAAGTGGTAGGGTACTTCATTGATTATTGCTTATTGCTAGGGGTGCAAGTTGGAACGGAAATTTCAATTTCCGCCGGTTACGATGCGAAAAGTTCCGATTTGAAATCAATAAGGAATATTCATTGGAGTTCCAAAGTTGAATCCCTCCTCACATTAGTGTTATGTAAGAGGTACAATTTGCTTAGACCAAAAAAAGAATAACTGAGTAAGGAAAACAGGCACAGTCCATCAATTTTACATAGATAAAAATGAATATATATATGCATTTTGGAAAGATAGTGGTGTTCATCAAAATACTAAAATTTCCCGTGCATTTTCCGACAATTTCATATATGATATTTCTCATCTTTCCTTAATACAACAGCAACAAAACGACACCAAGAAAAGAAGTTCGCGGTTCGAGTTCAAAATGCTGCCCAGCCAGCTGCAGAGGTTTGAGGAGAACTCGATCCAGCATTCGATGGAAGGCTCTTCTGCAAAACAAGAAGCGTTATTCTATCATCTTCGACATTAGCAACTACCGGATAAAATGCATGCAAGTAACGAGCTCATCATCTAATATCTTGAATCTGCTGTTATTTTATTTTGAAGCAGATAAAATGCATACAAGCAAGAAAGCTCGGGAATACATTGGTCTTTGCGTAATGCAGATTCAAATAAACTATTCCGAGAAGATAAACGACAAAAAGAAAACGTAACAGCTAGATGCAAAAATGACTGCTGTAAATTAAATATAACCGTTCAATCCTAAAATGTTTCGTGTATAGAACTGATATCGGAGTTTCGAAGCTATTAATTCACACAATTTACTTTTTCTTTTTTCGGTAAAAATAAATTAATACCTCAAGTTGAGAGAGATCAGAAAGAGTATCATTCGAGCGCCTCGGATTCTCCTTGGGGCCCTTCAGAGCAGCGGCAGAAGCATCATTGGGTGGAGGAGGAAGAGGAGACCTAATTTTGACCGCCCCGATAGGTGGTGGGGCAAGAGATAGAGCTTTAGGTTTTCCGGTTCCAGAAACTCCACCGGACAATACCGCAGCAGAAAGCATGCCTGCTCCACTTGATGATTTGTTCTTCACATTTATTCGAATCGTTTCCCCTTCCTAAACACCAACCAACGATAGTTTAGTGAAAATTAGGTTAAGTAGTTTATATTTAACGACTCAATAATACTAATCGAATACCATTTATTAGCGAAAAGATAAGAAACTCAATTTCGTCAAAGTCAGGAGTTCAAGAACTCGTTCGTTCCTACCTTTTTTCCGGAACGAACTCGATATTGCCTTTTTTCTAATCTTACAAAATGTCTTGAAAATTTTACAACAACTCTACCAATCTAAGAATGTTACCGGTAAACGGAACATGTTTAATTATCGTAGTCTCAGAATCATCAATGCACAATTACTAATATCATCCACAAGAAATTAGGAAATCGAAACAGCCCTATTTCATGCTCATCTAAGGATCACATTCTCGATTTTATAACCTAATTCCACCGAAAATCGTAACAAATTAATTTAACTCCAAAACCAAATCATCAATTATTAAAAAATAAACAGATTTTTTTTTTAATTCACCTTCAATCTGTGATGAACAGCAGGGTGAATACCAATATGCCCTTCCTCACCGCCACCATCACCGCCACCGGCGCCGCCGCTCTCCACCTCCTTATCCCCCTCCCTCTTCACATACTTCTCGTGATCCGACAAGGCAACGTTAAAATCGAAGGCCTCATTCCTCTCATTAAACCCCAGCCCTATGAACGCGTACTTGCCACGGCCGTCCTCGATCCTGAGCACGAAGTACCTCGAAGAATCCAGCACCGATTCGACGGCGGCCTCCCTCTGGCCGGGGTTAACGAAGCAGGCGGCGAAGAGTTCGCCGGAGTTCGGGTCCTCGAGGCGGATCTCGCAGCGGGTGGCGCACGACACCACGCGGAGGCGGCCGGACCAGATCTTGTCGGACTGGAGCCACTCGCCGCACTTGAAGCCGCCGCTGGTGGGACGAGGAGGGATCTTGAACACGGAGACTTCCCGGACAACTAGGAGGGTGTGCTCGAAGGTCTCCTGCTCCTCCTCGTACGACATCGTTTCGTAGATTTCGATAGCAGTGAGATTTCTTGGTGCAAATGGAATTCGGGGGTTAATTATTATTAACAGTATTTATTTATTTATTATTTATTATTTTTTTGGTTCAGTCGGGGGAGCTGGAACGAGGAAGAAAGACGTGGGCTTTAAGCGTTGTTAGCAGAGAAATTGAAATGTCAACTGTAAGATGTGCATTCGGGTCGGATTGTTAGGGTATTGACCCGACCCGGCCAGGCATTTCAATAAAGCCTCGGGTCTGATAAAAGGCTGAAAATAATATGGTTTGGTGGGCCGGATTAATTACTTAATTAGCTAGACTTTCAGCTTCAGGCCATCTTCAATCTTCATCACCCTAAATCGGCCGCCGCCGATCCGCCGCCGCACCACGCCTTGACGTGAGAGTTTCAAATCAATTTTGGTTAGGGTTTCGATTTGGGGATAATCATTTTTTAGAGCTCAAATCTTTTGAAAAAAAAAAAAAAACAAAACAAAAAACCCAAACTACCTGACTCGACCCGATCCAACTGCAGCGGGCCGAACTGGATTTTCAGACGTGGGCTAAAAGACCATTTATTGATGGGCCGAATTCAATTTTTATTTATGAATACGGGCCGAATTAATTTTGCATTCAGTGAGATGTGTTGTATGGGCTGAACAAGGGTAGAATCGTAATTTCACAATACGTCACCCTTGGTAGACCCACTGCAGTGTATTTTAGAACTCCTACCCCCGTTCCGCACTTTGTTTTTGTTCAGTCACTGAAACGAAGACTCGAAAAAATCTTCACCAAAGTGAGCAAATTCCAACATTCATTTGTGCATATTGTAGAATTGTTGTAGTTTCGATTAACAAAAAATATCCTGTTAATGCAGAAAAAATCAATCCCGAGGTATGGACCGGAATTTAGGTATCTTGGTTGCAGCACTTTTGTTGGTGGCGTCGACCTGTGAATCCGCTATCTTCAATCCGGTGTCTGAATCTCACCGATCTGCCGCGTCTGAGCTCCTTTCTTCCGCCGATGGATCTTTCGGAAGGTTTGATTTTAAACCCTTTCTAAACCCGCCCTCTCTTCAATTTCTGAGGGATTTTATTTTTTCTTCTTGTCGATGTATTGTTGATTTTGTATGATCTGGAGAGACCGCAGTTTTTTAATGTGAATGCTGATGGAAATTGGGGAAGATTTAAGATTACCATTTTTTATACATTTTTTTGCGTATTGATAACTTGGAAGATCTGTGTTCTCAAATATTTACTGGACAATGAACTGTGATTAATTGAGTACTGTTTCATGCCAAAGGAAGAAATGAGTTGAAACTGTTGTTGTTGTGAGCTTCCAACCTTGATGTTTTAAGCTGATTGTAACGAATTTGTTGTTCCGCCTTCACACCTGAGTGTTTTTCTGCTAGATCGGTGATTTTGAAATATATTTTAGTGTTTCCTAATAAATACGATAAGTTTACGTTCGACTCTTGAGTGCGGGTGTGTTTGCCAGCCTTTTTATGTGTTTTTTTTTTCTTCCAATTGTTTGTAGAATAATATTGAAAATGTATAGATGGTTTTTGTATTAAATGCCATTCTGATTTGAATTTGTGTGAAGTTTGCAAGCAATATTGGTATTCCCCTCTTTAATTGGCCCAGAACGACAGTAGTCATTTTGTCTTTATCTCCTTTGGATCTTCCATGAAGTTAATCTTCCTTGTAGCTTTTGTGTTAAATAATTGGGCATCTCTCACCTGATTTTGCCTTCCAGTCTGGAGGAGACATATGAGGCATTAAAGACATTCGAGGTTCTTGGGATTGAAAAGAAGCCTGATATAAGAACATCCGCCTGTGTGTCTGCAGTCAAAATCCTATCGTCTACTTCTTCCGCTTTAAAGGATTTATTCCATGCGTTAAGGGTCAATGGCGTACTGAAGTGTGAGCTTAACGATCAGGCTTTTCCGGTACTGTTTTTGTTATGTGTTGTTTGAAATTTACTTTTCGTTGATGTGAAAATATATTTTCCTCATGTATTTCTTTGGTTGCAGGGAATCGGATCTAAACTTAAAGATTCTCTAAACGGTGCCAGTTCACTTCTTGATTTT
>NW_012192829.1:2868315-2886171 GCF_000504015.1 Erythranthe guttata
AAAAAATTCCCTCAGCGGTGTCTGAACTAGCCTGGACAGTTGGAATATAATAATAATTATTAATTATATTACAGAAATAATCATTAAATATTTTTTGTAAGAGTAGGGTACAAAAATAAGCTTAGTTATTGGAACAGACTGGTCAGTTGGCCCAACAGCTAACCAAATAAAATAAAATAAACCGAGAAAGGAGATACAGAGAGAGAATGGCGGTTCAAAGAGTATAAAGGAAGCAGAAACCGAAGGGTGTACCGTATTTTCCTATTCTGGAATTCCTGGATTATAAAATATGAACAAAAAAATCACTGAATTGGAGCCATCAACAAGCAGAAAGCGCCGACGAGATGAAGAATCTGAGGCCGAATTGGATAATGACGACGACGATTCACAATCTCTTTCCCTAGGTGAGTAATTCACTTTCCCTAGGCTTGGGTTTCCCAATTTCCACCCCCACCCCCACCCCCACCCCCGCAATATCTACCCACTGACAGATATATGTATGTGGTGGTACAGAGGAGAATTTCACCTTCAGCGATACTCTTATGGCGCTTCGGATGATGCGCAGTCAGTTTCCTCGTACTGAAAAGGTACCTACTAATTTTACTTTCTGATTTTTTTTTTTTTTTTTTTTTTTTAATTTTCTCAAGTGCTTTAATTTTGAATCTATTCACCTGATTGAACTCTGAGGGTTTCATTCCTTGGTACAACAACGTTTTTGGGAAGTGTTGTGGAGAAACTGATCTACTGAGTACACTGAATATGAAGTCTTTCACTTACTGAATATGAAGTAGGATTAATGGACAAATGAGAAGAATGTGGAACATGACTGCAAAATTAAACTATGTGCCGTGCTTGAGCTTGTCTCGATATACGTGTGACTGATATATTATTGGACTCAAAACATTCGGTAGTTTTCGTCTATGAAAATTGGAATTGGAATTGTAATAGTGTAATATATTCCGATCTTATTACAGTAAGAAATTTCACTTATAGATACGATGTGGCTTCAGGTTACGGTTCAACCTTTCGTTTTACGGTCGCAGTTGTACAGCAGCTTAAAGGATAGGACACAAGTGGATATGGAATTAGAGGTGAGGTTGCCTGCCTTTCCTTAAAAGCATTTACATTTTCTTCGTTTGTTGAAGTTGCGTGTTCGTATATGTCTTGCTTGTTTATTATTCGTAATAACATGCTTCTTCGGTCCAATGAAATGTAGTTCAGTATAGTTTCTGTACAGGGTTAAGTGTTAGAATAGCTGTTGCCTGAATCTACAATAATACTTGTATAGAGCAATTGCAAGGTTTGAGCCATTGGGATTATAGGATCTGTATATTACTTCTCATTTTCTGCAGTCTTTGCGAAGGGACAGGGTGTTGCGGATCTTTAAGTTAAACACGGGGCAGGACGATCATGCCGTAATGTTTATGGATGACTACATTAATCAGGTTATTCTCTTTACATGTCGTAAATCCATCTAAATCCTGATTAATTGTAGATTCCAACTATTTATTTGTAGCTATTCGTGGTTGTATCTATTTATTCGGTTATTTACGGAATTCATTGAAATTTTTCAGATCGAACGTGTTGTGAAAAGGATGGAAGATAAGAAGCAAGATGATATCAGAGTTTTCGAGTGGTTTAAGATACATGTCATACAATCCAAGCTCGACACCAGCATCGGTCATCAAGAACTTGTTAGTAAATCTATCCCTTTCTCTATTATGTTTGATTACACTGATATACTACAGTACTTTGGATTTAGATTAGTCTTTCGTTTCAGTTTTCACTTCTATCTTGGGGGGGAAAGGTTAGAGAGGAACACATCTCTCAACTAATTAATGCTGGTCTTCTTGTAAGTATACATTCAATAAATTTATTCGTATAGCGATTCCCTATTTGTTAGGTGTCCCTTTTAACATTGCAGTATTGTTCTAGATTCGGCAACTTATTGATCAAAACATGTATTGGTTTTCGATTCCAAACATTGGTTCGGTGCTCAAAGGTCTCTCACAGGTAATAATTATTACAAGACATGGATCATTAGTTAGTTATAACATCTCGAGATTTTTTTTATGTGTGTGAAAATTGCAGGGGAGGAAGGAGGTTTTGTCTTTTCTGAACCGTAGGAAATATAAGGAGATGATGTTGGTTTCTTTGGAGAAGAAACGCCTTCGACTTTCTCCGCTCGATATGAGATTTCATCTGCGAGATTTAATTGGTTCGGGCCACCTCAAAACTATTCAGACACCTAGTGGTTTGATTGTTAAGATTGCTAAAGATTAACTCCAGGTACACATTCCCTTCATTTTCCACACTCATGAAATAAAACATTCAACAAACATTTATATATATATTTATTTTTTTAAATTTTTGTTTTGATTTATTTTTTATAAATCGACACGCTAAACGGACTTGTTTCAGTCCCAAAAGGGATGTGTTTTGTTAGCAAATGCTGCCTAATTTTCTGGCCTCAAATAGTGATATAGTGAAAGATTAAAGCAAAACAATTAGTCTAAAAATGGAAATTCTTAATTGAGCTGATTACTCGTTAATTACGAATCATTTCTCGATAAGTGTTTCTCGATGATTCGTCAACAATCATTGGCCCTTTATTATTGCTTGTATTGGAGAAATGTATTATCACATCGAATTCTCTCATCTGAAGCAACGTGTGTGCCACGTGGAGCCACTTGACTGGACTGTTACTAATTTTGGACCGTCACCATTCATTTTAATTTCATCGAACTTTTGCCCCAATTTCTTTTTTCTTTTTTTGATATATATACTAGATGTATACCAGAAGTTTGAAAAATGGTAGTCATTGCTACTGTATGCTATGGATCTTAATTTCATATATATAGAAATTGCGGCTGTTGTATCTATATGCTAGCTAACTTGAAGATCACGTTTTTTATTCAATACTCAGCCACTTCACTTCTCTGTACTAAACACACACACACACACACACACACACACACACACACACACACACACACACAAGAGATGATATATGTGAGTGTGCTTAGCTGGATTATTTTTTTTATTTGTTAATTTGAATCGGGTAATAACAACTTAGGGCTAGGTGTGTATTAATGTAAAACTATAATTGTTTTAAAAAAAATATTTTTAAAGGGTATATATGTTTGGTTGGCAATCGAGTCCGAACGAACTTTAATCGAACCGAATACAATTTGTGTTCAAGTAGCTGTTTAAGAAGAAAAGAAAGGAACTGAAAAAAGAAGAAAAGAAAAGAACATTTGTGATAATGGTGAAAGAGGCCATAGTTAGGTTGAATAGAGCTGTCAATTACAGGATTTATGTTAGATAATTAAAAATTAATTTCCTAAATGCATAGAGCCATGTTCATGTTTAAAGTGACATCTGTTGGTCTTAAAGTGACACTATGAAGTTTAACATCTTAAGTGGTGTTCTACTGCTTTTTTCTATACTGCATCCGATGAAGGTTACACTATGTGGATTTTTATCGTTGATCTACGTGCACCATGTGGTGTGTTTGTGTGTATATAAAGCCCAAAGATTTGACCAGTGTATTTCACTGATATACCATATTGTAACAAATTTTACTTTGAATACCTTAATCAACTCTGGGGACACACGCTTTCTCCCAATTGTTGTAGTAAAGCGTGTTGCTGTCAAATTAATGGACACGTGTCATTGTATGAAGGCTTCCGAAACGTGTCTACGTGTTCTATTAACAACCGATCAGATAAGTACAAAAATTGTCTCCAAATTTTCATAATTACGAATCATTAATATACTGTAGTGAAATTAGGGTGAAATAAAGGAAATTAGCTTGTGAATATAGGAGGAGTAATAATTGAAATCTTTGACTCAATTCTAGTATAGTATTCGATAAATTTTGCTTTATAGATTTATACAAATAACTATCTGACTAAACATATATACACAAAAACGTATGTATTGTTATGTGTAAGATCACTCGATGTGTTTCATCACCGATCCTACCCTTGCGATGTTAGTTTTCCATTTATTTCTTTAAAATCGAAATGAAAATTCAAGGGAAAATATTTTTTTTGCAACAATTCAAGAAAATGATGAATAAAATACACATAAAATTGAATATATTATTGTATACATATTATATATATATACACTTTTCATAGTGTCCAAAATGGAAACAACCTTTGTGTCAATCATAAAAGGCCATTTTTTTTTATCTACACTTCCATTTTCTTTAATGCATATGATATATATATGATGCAACGGAAAGCAATTTATCAAAAAGAAAGAAAAAAAGAAAAAAAAAAGTTGTCACCTTTCCCATTTTGTCAAAAAGTGTGTAATGTGTGATATTTTATTCCCAAAATTGAGCATTTTCACTTTTTATTGATCTTCTACCACAAGCTTTTCATTATTATTCAAGAAACAAAAATTTATAAAAAGGGTAATGTTTGATATATAATTTATTAGAAAAATAAAAATATCATCAAAATTTAATCGGACGAACCTTGAACACTTGGTTATTAAAAATTAATTAATGAATAAATAGGTAAATAAATAAATTGTACATTGTTGTTTTTGTTTAGAGGTATATACAAATAATTCAACAACATGAACGTCACACATTCTACAATTCCTACCAAACCCTGTAGTAATTCGACACACATTCCACAAATATTACAATTAATATTCATTTATAATAACTTGAAGTGTTGTTTGGATAATTGCTGACAAATAATAATTATTTGTGTTAACATAAAACTTTCTAAATCCTAAAAAGAAACAACAAGATGAGGATAAGATCAAAACCACGAGAACCCTAATTCTGGGCTGGATTTATCAAATTTGTCAAATAGTAAAATTTAAAAAAATTAAATATTTTAAATAGGGTTTTATCTTTTGGGAAATTCTATACTTAGAGTATACGCAGTCATCATCATGCCTCATATACATATTTTCTTAAGTAGTTCATGTTTTAATTAAGACACGTAATTCAATTATACATCATAATTATACATTCTTGACAATAGAACCCCAATCATTAATACATCCAAGAACGTGGCAAAAAAAAAATAAAAAAAAATCAAGATTCGAAAGATTATACTTGTTGGCATTGGTTTATGTAATATTTTTTTTTACCCGTAGATTTGCGCACTAATCACACACGTATACATCTGAATGTGTGTAAAACGAATAGTACTCGATATTTCGGTGTAGTATAAAATAAACCGTAGAGAAATGATGAGTAGGGTCCAATTTATTTCAACCCCTATCCCCATTTATTTGAAGCCATGACTTATGGAAGTGAATAATCTGAATTGACAGTTTGAAAATGAAGAGCAAATTATTGTCCCCAAAATAATAATAATAATTAATTAAATTAATTAGTAAAAATAAAAATCAAGCCGTCACTCTTTCACCAACATCACACGCACCTAACTTTTAATAAATCACTAACCCTAGTAAAACCCTAACCCTATAATTTCTGGATCAAGCAAAATATATAAACTTCATTACAGTAATTTTATTAATTATTTCAGACTTTTATACCTTTGTAATTAGACATGTTTACAGGGAAGGTCATAAATGAAAATTTTAATAATATTAATATACAATCATTATAATATATATACCATATATATATATGAGACAACTCATTGTGTTTAAATTGTACATTGTATGACAACTATAATTTTGTCTCTGCAATTAATCTTCTCAATTCTTAACCCTAGTCCTTGCAAAAATAATTATTACAATTATGACATTGAATTCTTTTCTGTCCTCAACAATAATTAAAAAAGTATTTTTAAAATATAATTTATACCAAAATATACTAAAAATCAATGTGATTTATATCCTATACCAATTCGAAAATTTAAATTAAAAAATAATAACCTCTAAATATATTGGGTTTTCGAGGGGTTTTCGTCACTGGAATGTTCGGTATAAGAAAATATTCCAAGGGGCCCACATTTTGTTGATTGATCAAAATTATTCTAATTGACATGATGATTTTTTATACATCAGACTGGTTTAAGTTCTAGATCTATCAAATCTGTCTCTTACATAATGTATAAGAAAATAAATTTTCTTGAAAATTTATGATTTAATACACTATGTTAATAAAAAAAAAATATATGGAAAGACAAATTTACTATGGATACAAAAATGTAAATGGATAAGATCAAATTTGATGGACCATATATGGTAAAATAGTGTGCGTGTGTTATGTGTGAATATAAGTAGTAAATTTTGATTTGAAGTAGGATATATACAGATTATTTCACATGTATCCAGCTATATATACTAATAATTCACATTATTCATGAAATCAGTCCTAAATTTAATTTCCTGAGCAAAGAAAACGGACAGTAAAAAAGACCATATACATTGGATTAAGTAGAAACAACCAATATACTTCGCGCGTGTGTATATATGTGTGTGTGTGTGTGTAAAAAAGGTCAAAATACGTACAGCAGATATATATATATATATATATATATATTTTTTGAAATAGGAACACAGTTAATTAAAAGTGGTATTTTGGAGGTTAATTGGTTTTATGGGATTTGGATTTTACTCCTTTATTGCTTTCTTTTTTCCCCCACATTTACATTTCTTGTCACTTTGGTTTTTCTTCAAACTACTTTCCACTAAATATATTTTATTTTTCTTTTATCAATTATTTATATACACATAACTAACTACTAGAATAATGTAAAGAAATTCTCTATCTGATCCATATATACATACATATTTTTTATATATATATATATAAAAGCACACTACTTTCTCCTACAATCAACCTTAAAGATTACACCCCCACCCCCATAAAAGAAAAAAAAAACAGAAAAGAAGATCATATATATATATATAAATCCCTATAGTTCTTGAAAACGAAAAAAAAACAGTATTCTTCTTCTGCCGCACACAATATAAACAATTTTCGGCAAAAAACAAAAAAAATGGGATTGAGAGATATAGGAGAGACGCTGCCACCGGGTTTCAGGTTTTATCCGAGTGACGAAGAATTGGTTTGCCATTATCTTTACAAGAAAGTTTGTAATGAACAAATTCTCCGAGGTACCCTCGTCGAAATCGACCTCCATGTTTGCGAGCCATGGCAGCTCCCCGGTAGGCCCCCCTCCCACCCCCCCTCTCTATATGTATATGTATATATAATTATGAGTGATAAATGGCATGTGCATGCTGCTTCAGAATTGTACAAATATATGTCTTTATTCTAAGCAGACAACTTCTCTCAAGAGTGGATTGCTTTGCAATAATTAGTTATAAATAAACAACATTAATTTAGGTGCATGTGTTTCTGTGTGTGTTTTTCTGGCAGCAGATACACATACACACCAACAACAGATGGACAATTCAATTTTTTTTTAATTATAATATCAATGAACTGATCTATTCTAATTCTCATCATTTCATAAAAAAAAATAAAAAAAAATTCAGGCAAATTTTCATTAAAAGCGTGACCGAATTCGAAAAGGTTCTTCTCCTTTTCAAGAAAAAAAGGGTGTGGAAGCATTTTCTGTGCTTTCTTAACATTCAATGAATCATGCTGCTTTTTTATTTATTTATTTATATATTTATATCTAATAACTGCTAATTCATACCCTTTAGTTATATGATTTCATTTTCATTTTTCAGGGAAATTAAAAATATTTTATTTTTTTATTTTTTTTTTCACCTGAAATATGATTTTATAGCGCGTAATAAACGACTTTTTTCGATCGCTTTTAATATATTTTTCCCTTCTTGATCACCAAAATAAGAATAAAAAGGGGCTTAATTATACATTACTGTTTAATTTAAATTAAATTAGGAAAATATTAATTGATATCCATTGAAATTGTAGTAATTAGCTTGTAAGGTGAAGACAAAGAAGTGTGATATAGACTTCCTACCATAGAAGTAACTCTCTCATCTATGTAGAAAAGGGCTCATACACATTTCCCTCTTCTTTCATATGAATTTCTCCATATATATATATATATATATATATATATATATATATATATATATATATATATTCAAACATGCCTTTGGATTGGAGAATCTTTTTGTGACTTGTAACGAACTTTTTTGTTCATGTATGTAAGCAAACCTAATGAAGATGATGAAATGTTCATTATTATTTCAAATGTGTATATGTCATCAATATAACGCCTCGGCCCTACTACGTACGCACCCTCAAATTTCACGTTTTTTTTTATTGATTAAATTTAACATATATTTTATATAGATGTGGCGAAGTTGAACTCGAACGAATGGTACTTCTTCAGCTTCCGTGATCGGAAATACGCAACGGGATTCCGGGCTAATCGGGCCACCATCTCCGGCTACTGGAAGGCCACCGGAAAAGACCGGGCGGTGGTGGACCCAAAAACCCGGGCGGTTGTTGGAATGCGAAAGACTTTGGTTTTTTACATGAATAGAGCTCCTAATGGAATCAAAACTGGATGGATTATGCATGAATTTAGGCTTGAAAATCCACACGTGCCACCTAAGGTTTGGTTTTCTTGATTTTTTTTTAATTTTACTATATATTTTTTCTAAATTCAATTTTTTTTTTTTTTTATTATATAATTAATTTAATTTAATTTGTGACAAATTGACAGGAAGATTGGGTACTGTGCAGAGTATTCCATAAATCCAGGTCAGGTGAAAACAGCAGCAATTTGGTTGATTCCCCCACATACAATAATAATAATAATATTGAACAACAAATAATAATGCCTAACTATGGCCATCAAAACGACACCGTTTCATTCTACCATACTACTCCATATCATCATCTTCATCAACATGGACAAAACCCTAGCACATCCATAGATCCAGCTGTCTACGTACACGTGGATAATGGCGACAAAATGGTCGACGACGACGAGGCTGCTAATAATAATACTTATAAGTGTGACGTTGATAATGATTACGGGTTCTTGTTCGATTTCGACGATCCGGATAACAATGGAGATATGGGGTTCAACTGAAAAGTATATTTGGGGGCATGATTTATATTTGTTCAGTTGATTGGTATAGAAGAAGGGAAATTTGTGCAAAAACTCAATTTGAGATTAATGTAATTGTGTAGTTGTGTTAGTAGTGTGTGAATTATAGGGTTAAAGAAAAAAAAATTGTTTGATTTGTATATTTAGACATATATATTTATATTTATATATAGCATTTGTTTATTAGGTTGTGCATATACAATTGGTATGTAGTTGTAGAGGTAAGTTAATACTTTGTAGGTAAATTTATGCTAATGATTTTAATTTAATTTTTCACTATTTCTTCAATTTCCTTTACATAAACACACACTTAGTGCATATATTCAAAGATACATAAAGTGGTCCAGTAAGGGATGACGTAACGATTGACCGAAGTTTGAATCCATTTGTTAATGGTTGACCGAATTATGAATCAATTTATCAATAGCCGCTAGATCGAGCTTATCACACATGATTTGCCTATATATATAGTCCTTTGTCATTCCTTAGTTCTTAAAAAAATGGATATATTATAACCCTATAAATAATTAACACCAAAAATTGATTATTAATAATCAAATTGATTATACAATAGTACTTCTAGTGATGGGCCAAATTTTAGTAAAGGCCCAATGATAAGACATCCAATAAACGTAGGCCTAGATTTGAATGGGCTATTGCACCAACAGATATTATAAAATATTATAATTAATATTAATATTAATAATTAATTAAAATAATTAGTACTGAATTAAATAAACAAAATCAGATTTCCTCGGCAGCTCAAGTATTAATTTTAGTCCTAATTTCCCCTCGTTACCCAGAAGTTCTTATTCCCCAGCCGAAAACACGGTGCTAATTATTAATTTCTTATCACTACAAATTATTGTTCATCGGATTCAGTTTTTTTTCTATTTAATTTTTGTAAATTAAAGGCGATCTCTCGCAGTTGGTGAACTGTAACGAATTTTCAGTTTTGTTGATGGAACTTGTTTGTGCAGTTTGCTGATCGTGATTAATTGGTGAAACCGGGTTAGATCGCCGGCTTAATTTTGTGGTTCTGGTGTTTCTAATCCTGGAAGAGTTTGATTTCCGTCGAATTTCAGCGTAGTGGGGCTGGAAACGGAGGTATTATGTGGAGCATTTTCGCCGGAATTTTGCGGAATATTTTTTTAATCATTTTTGTTTTATTTTGGTTCTGTTTGTTTTTGCACAGTGATTATGAAAGTTATTGAGTTATGAAATTTTGAGTAGGTTCTGTTTGCATCCAGAATCTCAATAGGGTTTCTGGGACTCCTTTTCATAATTAACAAATTGTGGAATTTAATTTGTTTTAATCACATGTGTTAAGAGCTGTCTAAGTATTGGGAAATTTGTTTATGTGAAAGAAAAAATATATTTGAAGTTTGATTACCTTGCTTGGTTATGGATGAGTATTGAACAGATCTCTCATAATCTTTCATGTCACTTCTTGCTGCTCAGCACATATCACGATTAATGCTTTGTGTTACAATCTCTCGCCGCTGTGCTTGACGTCCTTGTGTTTCTGATTTCGGTTTTGTTTATGTTCGTTTTCTTTTGTGATGGTTAATACCTGCAGAAAAAAATTGGTTTATTGCAGATGTTTTTATGTTTATCTAATCGTTGAATGTCGAGAAAGCATGCTTTCAGCGGACAACTGAAAGAAGAGGTGAAGTGCACAATCTGATAAATAAAATCCATTTCCACTTCTATACAGAGTTGATGGGGAAAAAGCGATCCATAAAACATGTTAACTATGAAGAGAACCTCTCAGTTCCGCCTGGATTTGCGTCACTCACGGCACTGACATTGAAGAGGATGGTGGCTGTTCGGGAGTTTAAACCAGGGCTTATAGGCGCTCCTCTTAGCGACTCGGACATTCACAAGTTTAAAACCTCATTTGTGCGAAAACCGTGGATATGTCACGACCAGTTTGATAATGTTCCACCGAAGTGTGACTCTGAACAGTCCAACGTTGACATGGTCCTTCTCTTCCCTCTTCAAGTACATATTTATGAAAAGTATCTCTAAAGTTTTTTTCTAAATTCCTTCATGGTGTGACCATTTGGTTTTGAGTAATATGGCTTTATTTGTTAGTTGACGTCGCTGTTAGGTTAGCAACGGACGAAGAAATGGAGGTTTTCGGTAACTAGTAGGTTTAGCTTAGAGATCCCCGAGTGATCTGATTTTTCTCATGTAGTTTAATGTAAAAGTGAGAAATATGCTCGAGTTACATAGATGGTAGATTAGACATGTTATCACAGAACAAGTAGTTGACGCTCTTGCAAACTCCTTAGTTGCAGGTGGGATTCTGACGTATGGCTAGAATAAAAGAACAAAGCTAGGGACACGTCTAACACAGCCGTAATTCCTACAAGATGCGTCTAATGAGGTTTTATACTAATTATATGGCAAGTAAACCACCAGACATGTTCATATTGTTTCGATTTTATGACTAAAATGAGGCTTATTTGTCAATTTTAGTTGATTGGCTGAATGCCTGAATCAGTTTGCTTATGTAGTACATTATACATAGTTGAGGTGTTTTATGGAGGACTTGTATCTGGGCAACCATGCATATAGTTTCTTGTCTCGTAACATATTTTCTATCTCGCTAAGTGCTTACACTTGGTTACCTGAAAGTAATGAATGGAATTTGTTCTAGTTTCCAGTAGTCACAGTTCATGGGAAAAAAAAAAGAAAATTAGCTACTCAAGCAGTTTTGCTGTTTTTATTTGTTTGATTGCTCTTTGACATAATGGCAATGTTAGCCTCTCTGTCGAATTGGATTTTTTTTATAGTGGCTGATATTTAAGTATTTTTTTCCAGAAAGATCCACTTACTTCTTCCCTTCCCAAAGGAGTGATCCGGGGATGTGCAAATTGTCACGACTGTGTGAAGGTGATTTTTTTCCCAAATTAGTTATGAAATACAGTAAATAGCTCTTATTACTCGAGAAAGGTTTCCTTGTAAGATTTTGATATGGCCGTCTTGTAGGTCACTGCCAGGTGGCATCCCGAAGAGTCACACTTGCCTGTGCTTGATGACGCACCAGTATTTCGACCAACCGAAGAGGTATTTTTTTCTGTATAAATTTGCTGCCATCTTTTTATCGTACAATGCATTCTGTTCAGTGGGAAATGTTTTTCGCTGGTAGATTTTGGCTACCTGCATGAGCTCGAATCTTATGGCAGGAGTTCAAGGACGCTCTCAAATACATAGCCAACATACGCCCAAGAGCGGAGAATTACGGAATATGCCGCATTGTTCCACCTTCTTCGTGGGAGCCTCCATGCCGCCTTCTTGAAGATAAATCGACATGGGAAGCTTCAAAATTCAGCACTTGTGTTCAAAAAATAGATGGGCTGCAAAGTCTGTATCTGAAGAGAAAACAATCTAGGTTACACGAGAAGAGGGAAACTAAAATGCAAATAGTTGCAGCATGTGAAATTGAGTCAGCTGTTGAACGTGTGGCAGACTCTGAGGAAGCCAAATCGATTGGTTTGACCTCTGAATTTGAATATGGGCCCGAGTTCACCCTGAAAAGCTTCAAAAAGTATGCTGACGATTTCAAGATGCAGTACTTTCGCGAAGACGGCGAGTTAAATGATGCCGATCAAGATCAAGGGGAACCGCTGATTGCAAGAATTGAAGGTGAGTACTGGCGAATAATCGAGAACCCAAGTGAAGAAATAGAGGTAAAAAAGTGCATTATATAATGGTGAATAATTGGACTAAACTTCTTTGTCATCACTGTGCCTCATAATGTTAATTTGCTTCTTTAGGTGCTCTATGGTACTAATTTGGGAAGTGGAACCTTGAAAAGTGGTTTTCCCGTCACTGCAAAAAATATAGCTATATATGATAAATATGTTGATTCTGGTTGGAACTTGAATAATATTCCCAAAGTCTTTGGTTCTCTTCTTCCGTTTGGATGCTACAACATTTCTGACATTTCAGTTCCTCAATTGTTCGTTGGGATGTGCTTTGCATCTCAATGCTGGGTAAGACTTATATTTTATTGGAACCTTTTGGCTCTTTTTTAATTCTCACGCAATGTAGATTCTCATAAGACTTGTTTTTTCCTGTTTGGTTGTCGGAAAAACAGAGAGATGAAGATCACCACTTATATTCACTATCTTACTTGCACTTAGGCAACCCTAAAGTATGGTACGGTGTCCCAGGAAGGTATTACTTCAAGTTTGTGGAGGTTGTGAAAAAGCTTTTTCCGCAGCTATTGAAGAATCCCAAGTTGCTTCCTGAGCTTGTGAGTAACGTTTGTCCTTTATCAGTTTACACTTCAAGTTTTATATCGGTTTATTACTAAAATTTATTTGCTTGCTTTGTGATTTTTTTTTTTTCGTAGGTCAGACAATTCTCGCCCTCTATGCTAAAGTCCGAGGGTATACCCGTGTATCGATGTGTGCAGAATCCGTTAGAGTTTGTTGTCATCTTCCCTGAGGCTTACCATTCAGAATTTAGTTGTGGCTTTAATTGTTCGGAATCAGTGCGTTTTGCTCCCTTTGACTGGTTACCTCATGGACAGAACATAGTAGAACTGTATGCTGGATACTGTTTAAAGACTTCCATCTCCCACGACAAGCTGCTGCTTGGAGCAGCCACAGAAGCCGTGAGCGCGCAATGGAAATTTTTAGCGACAAAAAAAGATTCCTCAAACTATCAACTATGGAGAAGCGTGTTAGGCAAAAATGGGATCTTAACAAGGGTTTTTAAGGTATGAAAAAAGAATTCCTTGATACTCTCTCCGTTTCAAAATACGTGTAGTCTTGGGTTGTTGCACACATATTAAGATAACTAATAAATTTCGATTTTAGGAAAAAACATATAGGGTGACTAAAATACATATTTTATTAACTTTATTTCCATTAATTATCTCTCATCTAATTAAGAGTGACAATGGAAATTTTGAGAAAAGGTTGCATCATTGAAATTCTAAAGTAATAGATAATATGGAACAAGAAATCTTTCTCAAATTTGGAACGAGGGAGTATTTCATATACTAATTCATGTCATTTGTGGGCGGACTTTGAATTCAAGAATTTATTTGTTTTAATTTTTTTTCCCTCTGTCCATTAGTCACGTGTGGAAAATGAAGGCATAAAGAGGAAACACCTCTGCAGTGTGCCCTCATCGAATAATACATCCATGGATGTATTCGATTTTGATTCGAAAAGGGAATGCAGCATATGCTTGTACGATCTACACCTTTCTGCGGTGGGATGTTCGTGTTCCCCAAATAGATATACTTGCCTGCGCCACGCAAAGCAGCTCTGTTCTTGTGCTTGGTTTGCCAAATCTTTTTTCTTCAGGCACGAACTCACCGAGTTAAATCTCCTGGTCGAGGCTCTTGAAGGGAGTCTAGAAGCAATTCATAGCTGGGCGAAGAGGAAGAAGCTTCAACCAGATTTCATCATCGGTTCAAGAATCTCTAGTGATTCTCCGTACAAACTAAATGCGACACCTTCGAACAAAAGCCTTACACCAATTCCAGTTCAAGACGTTGTCATTCTACTTAGCGATGACGAGGAGGTACAATCTTGAGTCTGTAATTACATTTGTACCCTTGATTTAATTCGTTTGTTTGCGAAAGAATTCGAGCGAATTCGGATAACGAGAACTAATAAACGATTGGCGAATAAACAATACTCTTTGTTTTTGTTTTTTGTCTGTTTTTTTTTCTGGTACTAACCTCTGAATTTTTGTCTTGTTAACTGGATAGAAATGTTTTTGTTAGAATTATTTCGTGCAAATTAATTATATATTTGTGTCCGATGAATTCCAGATTCAGTTTTAAATACGGTTCTACTGTTTTACGAAGAGTTGCAACAGTTAATGGAACAGTAATAAAAAGACACAAATTTTAAAGTGGTTCGGATACAATTGTACCCTACATCCACGGGGACCTGCAAATGAAATTTACTAATTTTTAGTTTTACGAATACAATAATAGGACTTAATCGAAATGCAAAGACTCCCTCTTTGTCGACGCCGTTCTTGTATACTACGCTGAATTAACAATCTTCACTTTGCAGCACGTCCCTTGATCCGCACGGTTGAAATTCCTTCAACGCTGAGTCCCTCAGTCGGCGGGTCGACCTCCTCCCGAGATCTTCTGAGTTCTCCTCCCGAAGAACCGATCTTCTTTTCGCGTGAAAGAAGCAAATCTGTTACTCTGTTTTTCTTCTCGATTACGATCAAACACAAGAGCAGCAACGTGAAGAGCAGAAAATAAATTTTCTCTCAAATAAAAGGGACAACCTAAAATAACGTTGATGCTGCCCTTCTTATACTTCCTTAGGTGGATTAGTAGAGCCCTACACAAAAGTGGAGCCCATTAGGTTATTTTATCTCACGTAAGAAAAAGAGAGTTGTGTAAAACAAGGAAAGTCTTAGTCAATTAAATTCCTTGTTAATAAAACACTTAGGCAATTAAATAAATTAATGACAAAATAAGAGTTTAAAGAACTAAGGAAACTTCCCTAGTTTTTATACACGTTTTTCGCACACGTGTTGAAAAACCGAAATAGAATCCTCTCGGATTCTAACAATCTCCCCCTTTGTCATCTATTTATTTTAATCAAGTCCTCCCCCTTGATCAAATACCTGACAAAACATTAGACTGCATAATAGAGTAACTGTTAGAACAGTTAAAGGAAAAAGCAGTTAACGAAACAAGAAAAAAAAGTTAAGCCTAGCAGACTATTAGATGCCGTTGCTCAGAAAATCAATTCGACAACCACAAAAAAACTACTCCAGAATATATTCAGCATCAACGAACAACTCCTCATCATCATTCGTATCAACTTCAGCTGTTGTACCATCAACTGTTGGAACAGTTGGAGCAACAACAGTTCAGTAGTAGTTCCAGCAGCTGCATCAGCTCCCCCTGTATGCGGTTCCTCCTGGGTTGTTGATGCTTCGTTGTCAACTCCCCCTCAAGAATAATCTCCCCCTTTCTGAGCAAGGGCAGTAAAATAGTCGAGTTTCTTCTTCGTAAAAACGACCTCGAAAATCAGAGACCCCACTAGGTAGGTGGGCATAAAAAATCATGAACCACTTGACAGACGCCACCGGGTTTGATGCGCTCGGAGAAAGAACCGAGAATTAAAAGCATCGACAGTAGAGATAGGCACCACGGGATCCGGTGCAGAGTGACCAGCGGTGGTGCGAGTAGCGGAAGGCGAGGCAGGGTGAGTAACGCGTCGACGAGAGCGGCGAGGTGGCGGTGGTGCAGGTGAGTGGTGACGATTGGGCAGCCGGCGAGGGTGGCAGTGGAGGAGATGGTGGAGAATAGATGAACGGTGACGGCGGCGAGACTGGCGGCGACGGCGGTGGAGAAAATCTAGGGACCAAAACGAGTGGCAGATTGCCAAAATTGTCGAAGGAGGCGGCCGTGAGGAGAAGCGGGGGCTCCCAAAAAGCAAGGGGCACGGCATCACATGGCTCCCCAACGGCAGATCGACGACCGGAGCGGCGAGGCGGTGGTGGGTCCGCCCGAGACGTGGTCGTTGGGCGAGAAGCTCTCCTTTTCGACGATGAGGATGAACCGCCGATGTTCTTTCGTTTTCCCATGATGATTTTCTTAATTCCCTTTTTGATTTGATTGAAATTTTCTAGAAGTTGCTGCAAGGGAAGAAGAGGAAACAGCAAGGCAGTAGGGAAGAAGAAGCACAGAAATTTGGGGAGAAAACAAAACGTGAAGGAGGGATTATGCAATGATGACTGTTGGTCTTCTCATGGGTATTTTAACAATTTAGGAAGACTATAGTGAAGAAATTGCAAATATTATTCTGGCAACAATGAGTGCAATTTATGAAAAACTAAATTCAGGTACAGCAACTCTCAACCTTCACATATGAAGCCCAACACATTTCAAGAAAACTTCGAAAGGAAAAAAAATTCAGAACAGTAGGTTACTTCGAAGAAATATATTGCCGCCAAAAAATTACGAACCCACCCCGTTTTTTTTTTTTTTTTTTTTTTTTTTTTTTTTAAATAAGAAACTAAATGCCTAATCATGCAGAGCCAAATAATTAAGACAAAAAATAAACGTGAGAAGAAAAGAATATGAGTGAATAACCACAAGTGAATAGGATACTATTAGGACTATCAAAAACATGGGGTTTATCTTCAATTTTAACAAAAAGCAAGCTCCAAGAGATAGACTAAGGAGACTAACAGTAAACTTAGTATCCTCAAATCAAGCACAAAAACACTCTTATTAGGTAGCATACACACACTACCAATGGTAGCTTTTTCATGAAAAGCAGAACAATTAAGATAGCGAGATAGTTATAGTCGTGCAATGTGTAGTCCCCTGGGCTTTCTAATTGAGTCGTATAGTGAGTGTTCGGTCATGTGGTTTACCGGCTCGACTCAAAAAGGCTTCGAACTATTCACTGACCACATATAAAATTTATAATGGTCGTGCAATGTGTAGTCCCTTGGGCTTTCTAATTGAGCCCTGTAGCGAGCTTTCGGCCACGTGATTTACTGACTCAACTCAAAAAGGCTTCGAACTATTCACAGACCAATTGATTGACATTATATATATAGAATTTACGAAAATTCAAGAGTAGCTTTCACTCATTTGGAGCGGCAGCTTTTCCTTAAGAGAGTGTTCAACCATGACAGGAATGTGAAGGGTAGTAAATAAGCTAAAGCCTCTGTAGCTATCATTTGGGGATTGATGAAGTTCTACCTCACAAAATTTGAAAGTACAGATAGTATCCAATACACAAGAGGTCTCATCACATGCAGTATGTCTAATGCATAACCTAGATGAACAAAATGCAGTATGCGTGATGTGTCCATAAAACTTTTAAAA
>NW_012192829.1:2888642-2935296 GCF_000504015.1 Erythranthe guttata
CAGTACAACCTCAAATAATAGCCAACATGTTCATATATCAATAAAACAATTATCAAAGTAATTGTTTCGTGAAAATATGCTACTTACAATCGCAATATGCACTTATATCCGCAATTTGAATTTGTGAAAATTACTCTGTAGAATCAGTACGGCCGCTGATATGCCTAATTGGGCGACTCAATGGGCCTACAATTCATTTATTTATCGGGCCGCATGCCCAATTTAAAAGACCATTACACGAAAGCTCAAATACCTTCAAATAAGGCTTGGGCCCAACAAAGTAAATTCAACCCAATCAACGACATATAAATAGAGGTTTTTTACTTATTTGTTAATGTACGTTCCATTATTCTCAGCAATTCTAGTGCTTATATTCTCTCTACGACATCCACGATCCGTACATCTGACTTCTCGTTGAGTATTCATATCTGCACAAAATAAGAATAGTTAGTTCCCAAAATCTCACTAGATGTATTTAGTGACAGGCTCTTGATGCCAATTGTTAGAATTATTTCGTGCAAATTAATTATATATTTGTGTCCGATGAATTCCAGATTCAGTTTTAAATACGGTTCTACTGTTTTACGAAGAGTTGCAACAGTTAATGGAACAGTAATAAAAAGACACAAATTTTAAAGTGGTTCGGATACAATTGTACCCTACATCCACGGGGACCTGCAAATGAAATTTACTAATTTTTAGTTTTACGAATACAATAATAGGACTTAATCGAAATGCAAAGACTCCCTCTTTGTCGACGCCGTTCTTGTATACTACGCTGAATTAACAATCTTCACTTTGCAGCACGTCCCTTGATCCGCACGGTTGAAATTCCTTCAACGCTGAGTCCCTCAGTCGGCGGGTCGACCTCCTCCCGAGATCTTCTGAGTTCTCCTCCCGAAGAACCGATCTTCTTTTCGCGTGAAAGAAGCAAATCTGTTACTCTGTTTTTCTTCTCGATTACGATCAAACACAAGAGCAGCAACGTGAAGAGCAGAAAATAAATTTTCTCTCAAATAAAAGGGACAACCTAAAATAACGTTGATGCTGCCCTTCTTATACTTCCTTAGGTGGATTAGTAGAGCCCTACACAAAAGTGGAGCCCATTAGGTTATTTTATCTCACGTAAGAAAAAGAGAGTTGTGTAAAACAAGGAAAGTCTTAGTCAATTAAATTCCTTGTTAATAAAACACTTAGGCAATTAAATAAATTAATGACAAAATAAGAGTTTAAAGAACTAAGGAAACTTCCCTAGTTTTTATACACGTTTTTCGCACACGTGTTGAAAAACCGAAATAGAATCCTCTCGGATTCTAACAGTTTTAACTGTGATCTGTTAAATATCCAACAAGTTGAAATCTATTAATTGTACAAAAAAAATTGGTGTGACTGAAATCTCCTGGTAGTACATTTATTGACGCACGTGTTTTAAATTGTACGTCTGAATTCTGAAGTACCTGATGATTTAATAGACATCATCAGAAATTGATTCATAAATAAATAAAAACACAGTTGTCTCCAATTAATATTGGAACTGAAAATTAACTCACAGCAGTCTCCCTCCTCGTTTCAGCGTAAATATCGCTTGTTCAGGAGCTGACCATTTCTGAAGCTTAGTACAACACTGAACACACACATACACTGATACACACATACGTGTGTACTGGGTTTTTTTTTCTTTCTTTTTGTTAAAAAAAAATAAAATAAAAATCAAAAATAAAAAAAAAAATCAAAAGCAGATAGTGAACCTACTGCAATATGTACCTAATTAATTTTAGCAGTATCATTCATTGAGAGAGAGCCATTTTATACTTTGGGTATAGACTATGACAACAATATATATGATGTTACTGAAAGAGAGCTATTTTATCCACGGTGTAAATTTAAACACCTCAAAAATATATATAAAAAAATGATAAGTTGATATATACATGCATACATGAAAACAAGTTTTTATTTGTCCAATTAATTATGTCCCACTAAACACCATGGATCCTGAATAAGAGTGACCTTAGAGAACCATTGTCGTCGGTCAAAGTTTTCGAAGTCTCGACTTTTAAGCAACATATCTTGAATAATGTATATGATTCAATCTCGAGTAATCTCACAAATGATTTGATGCTCTCGTTCAACAGCCCACATAGCACACTGAAATATATCACGTGCGACGAGCGATCGACAAGTGTTGGCAAGAAAGATCGAACTCGGGTTGTTAGATGTTACACTCATTTTTAATTCCACATTTTTATTTGCTTCATTAAAATTGAAAGTACTTGAGTAAAATAATTTGTTTGGTAAAAATAAAATATGTAGTCAATACTTAGTAAGAGAAACTGCTAAAGGAAACAAGAAGTAGTAGTAGATGGTACAAACAAGTTGAACCAGAAAATCATGTTCAACTGGAACTCCAGAACCTACTAACTCATAGTTAATATAAAGTACACACACCTTAAATTTTAAAGACCTAATACAAAGTGTTCTTGATGATTCAATCCCTCTCTTTTTTTTTTTTCTTTATTATTAGAGGCAATATTATATTTAAATTATAAATTAGAGTTTTCCAGCTGTCAACTATACATACATATAATAACATAAGATTATCACACTAATTATTTAAGGGTAAACAATTTATTAATAACTTAATAAAATTGACATGATTAAATTAATAAGTAATATTATTAGGGTTATCGGCCGTACAACAAAAAAGTCCAAAAAATTGCAAAGCTCGAAGTGGCAGAATGTTGTTACTGTTTCGGGGCTGAAAAAGACTTGACCAAATCGGTGTTTTTTTTTTTCCTTTTCCGTACTGTTCACATTCCTCCAATTAGGGGGGCCCCCACCCCCATGCTTTTCATTTTCTTTTAATTTTCTGTAACAATAAATCAATAATAATAATAAATCGGTATACACGGGTAATTCGAGGTGTCAAATTTTATTACTTATTTATTTTTTATTTTAAAATATAAGCTTAAATGATTGGATTTTGTTTGATATTTCGTAAGCCCAATAACTTTACGGACGGGTCGACTCTGAATTAAATTATCACATGTTTTATGGAGTTTTTTTATTGGACCTTTCCGAGTCCAATAAACCAATTGTTCATTAGATTATTTAATACTATTTTGATTAGTTTTATCTTGTTAACCAAACGAGGCTTTAATATTTTATTCATTTCACTTTTTCATGGGAGAGTAGAGAGCTAATTTTGATTAAACACCAATAAATGTGGAATTTCGCCACGTGGCACCGGTTCATTGAGCTTGGACGAAAGATTAGAAGTGGAGCGAACCGAAGGGAAAGCGGGTAAATGGGTAGTGGTGCACTGTACCCGACATAGGTGACAGGGTTGCACGTGGTATGCCTTGGATTCGGACCGGGTCCGAAAATGTAGGACCCACCCACCACGTCAAATCGGATTGACCGAAGAATGCGGGATTCTCGTACGATCCTCTCCTTTGAAATCAGCGACTTGTTTGCCTAGTCATTTATTATGGCAAGTTTTTTTTAAGAAAATGAGTTTCCACAAATTAATTGCCTAATTTATCGCCTCTATTAATTACATTAGGTTTCCAGATTGATACCAATAATTGAAGTCTAGTCTAGACCTTCTTCTTATCCATGTATTATGGTCGGAAATTAATTATAATATATATTAATTTATTTTATTATTTTATTATTTTATTTATTTATTATTATTTTTTTGAAACTTGAAGGAGCCTTGAATATAAGGCCGAAAAACTAGATCAAATAAACCGATGATTGATTCGAGATCAACTAACGAAAGTTCATTTCAACTTGATCACAATTTTTTTATTTTATACTCAGAAGTCAGAACTCTAAATTCGCAATTCAAATCATAAGATTAGTCAGAAATGTAGCTAGTAAGCAAGTCGAGTAAGACTACTACTATTAAATTGAGCAAGCCTTGAAAACTATATAGAGGGCTATAATTTTTCAGCAACTCACTCAATTCGTTCAAAACATCCATAGTAAATATCTGCATTTATTCCTTCGTGTCAAAAGTCCAAAAAACCACTAATTTTTGTTTACAATCTTGATACCTCAAGTAACTTGATTTTTGGTACATGTGTTATCATTTTCTTATAGAATCGAGTTCGAGCTCAAACCAAATTTCATGTATTATCAAATGATAATGAACGTTCAAATTGGTTAAACAAACTTATAAGTTCAAATAACCATTTTTAATAAACAATCTTGAATCGAAAGACACATCGCACTAATCACCCAATTATTAAGAAAAATGAAAATTGCAATTTCTAATTGTCCACGGTTAGGGTTTTTTTTTCCGAACAAGGACAATGATCAAAGACGTAAAATTTCTTAATTTATTTCAACAGGTGTAACATCGACAAACTAGCTATACTTATCCAATTATTATGTTAACAACATGTAAATTAAAACCCATAAAATAAAATAAAGGTAAAAGAAAGTCAAGATAGCTATATAGTTGTGTTGGCAATACACAAACACAAAGTGAGGTTTTAGTTCAAGTGAAGCTCTCACCAAAGTCTAAAAAGTGAAGGGCCAATCATATATGCTTGCTGTCGGCCAAACAGCAATTTTTTCATCCAATGATAAAAAAAAAAAAAAAAAAAAAAAAAAAAAAAGCAATAATAAATTTTCAAAAAAAAATATATTTATATATAAATCAAACACATATATCCTCAAATTAAGCACAAACTTTAACTAGTATAATAGGTAGTCTCCATGTTAGAGAAAAAAAGAAGAAGTGTCAGGAATGTTGATGGGAAAGATTGAAGCTTTGCTCTTGTCCTTTACCACAAACATGGATCTAACTAGGTTTTTTTTTCCCCCAATTTAATAATATATATACTATTTCAGGAATTTCAATTCTCCCACTTTTTTCTTCAATTTGTTTCTTCTTACTACATTTGATTATTATTATTTGAAACCAAATGTGAACAAGAAAAAAGGGTTTCCCATTTGATACATATATAAGAAAAAATATATACATTAGGTATTTATTATTACTAGTCTGTTGTCTGTCTGCCATTTTCATCTACGTCATAATTGAAATGACAGCACTAGCTACTACAATTTATATATATAATTTTTGAATTAAAACTAAATTAAAATTAATAATAATAATTATTATTAACAAATAACAACCCTGATGATTAATTAATCAAGAAACTCCCACATGAACTATCAGTTCCAGGAAAAATCAGAAAAGCTGTAAAAGAAATTCAATGCTAAAGACAAATTAAACGCGTTCGAACTGATATATGTCAATTAAATCAACAGTGCTCTCAGAATATATATATATATATATATATATATATATATATATATATATATATATAGTTTTTTTTTATAAATAAATAGATAATAGGAAATTAATTAAATTATGAATGAGATAATAATAATTATTATTATGAGAAGGACTGGTCTGAAATGAAGCTGCTGAATTAATAATGCTTTCTTACAGTACTGCTACAGTGTTTATTTTCTTTTTCAAGAATGTAAGCTTAGCTTAATTAGCAGCTGATTAATGAAAACATTAACCCTTAATAATAATTAACTATCTAATTAAGCATACATATGATATATGTAATTAAGAAAACATAGGATGGATTGAGATTAATTAATATGGAAGATTAATTGAAGCATATATATATAGATATATAATATAGATAGATGGATAGGCCAGGTTCTTGAAAAGGTACCGAAGTTTAATAACTCCGATCCGGCGGCTGGTGGTTGTGCATGTTAATTAATTATCCTTCAGGGGGGTGTTGGGGATGTGGTGGCACGGCGGCGGAGGACGGCTGCTGGACGGGGCGCTTCCGCTTCTTCTTCTCGTAGCTGATGCCTCTAGCCTTTGACTGCAAATCCCGAACGTCGCGGAGGTAGAGGCGGACGGCTCGGGCGCCAAAAGGGTTAGTCTCAGGCTTGCCGCCGTTTTCCTCGTAGGCGGCGCGTAGGCGGCCGATGAGCGCGTCGAGGCTGCCCCAGGCCTGGCGGAGGGGGCAGGGGCAGGGGGCGGGCGGGTTTGGGTGGCCGTAGAAGGGGCAGATTGGGGTGTGGACCTTCGTCTTCCCGAACTGGTCGAGGTACCGGAGGAACTCCAGCACGTGTGCGCCGCTGCAGCGGCTGAGCGACAGCGGCGGGCGGTGGTTCTTCAGGTACTGCCCGAAGGTGTTCCAGTCCCGCCGCTTCTGGTTCTCGTAGCGGCTGAGGGTGGATCCCGACGAGGAGGAGGAGGCGGCGCCGGCGTTGCTGTTGCTGTTGGCGGCGGCGGCGGCGGCGCTGTTGTCGGAGTTGGAGCTCTCGACATCTGGAAACACCGGAGAATCCATGAATAGAATGGAAAGTTCAAATCCCTTAATTTATCAAAGATCTCTAACAACTGCTCCTGCTGCTTATATTCATTTCTATATCTAGGGTTTACAAGATTGAATTAGCAGGAAAAATAAGAATTAAAAAAAGGTGAAGAAGAAGGGATGGAGGGTGAGTTAAATATATAGAGAAGGGGTTTGATTTGATGGATCGACGACTCAATCAAACTCACAATCATACTACTACTACTACTACTAAACAGGAGGGTTTTTTTCTTTTCTTTTCTTGATTGATATATCAAATGTTTATGCCATTTTAGTGAGAGAAAATCATCGATGGATTAGAGAGAGAGAGAAGAGTAGCTAGTTAATAAGTTTGGATGTTATATATAAATAGACAAGGGCCGCCTGTATATATCTGTATATGTATAATGTGATCGATGATGAGACTGATGGATAGATGGATGGATCGAGAGAGAGAGAGAGAGAGAGAGAGAGAGAGAGAGAGAGAGAGAGAGAGAGAGAGAGAGAGAGAGAGAGAGATCTGTTTGTAATAAAATTAAAAAATATATATATAAATGAATGATGTTTGATGATGAATACTAGTAAGAAAGAAAAGTTGGGGTAGAGTGTAATATTGCTCGGTGGATTGTTGTAGATTTGTATTCCCAAAATAGGGAAACAACTCACCTCTTATTTCTTAGTGAACTGTTAGATCTGTTGCCTGTAATTTGTAGAGAGAGAAAGAGAGTTTTTAGAGTGAGAGAGTTTAGAGAGAGAGAGAGTTTAGTTTTAGGGCTTTTGTGAAAATGGAAAGAGGCAGACAGTAGGTTGAGATGGAGACAGGGAAAAAGGTTTAAAGATAGGGGGTAATAATAATATATACATCACTGTGTTTCTTTAATTAACAACACTGTACTTCAATTTCAAATCTTTCAATTCAATTTAATTATATCATTAACTTAAATTCAAAGCTTTTAATTAAATTAAAATTATGCAGCGAAAATTGATATAATATAAATAATTCTAAAAATTCATTTTTGTGAAAACATTTAGCAGCTAGACTAACTACCTAAGATTCACAAGTGACAAATGAGTAACTAATTGATTAAACTGTAATAAATGATAATACTGTAGACTGTAGTAATTAAATTAACACTATGGTGGAAGACTTGAAAACAGTTGGAAATTCTAAATGGAGTGTCAATCCAACTCCTTCTTCAACCATGTCCATTTTTTTTATAGCAACTGCTGATGATGATCACAATTTTCAATTTTGAAATTATATATTACAATTTATATAATTGAGTACTTGAATTTTAAAAAAAAATATATTGATTTTAGAAAAATATAAATGGGATATAATTTATGTGAACATGGTTTTCAATGTTGTTTCGGACCACTTTATGAGCTGAAACTGCAGCAAATTAATCACACACACACACACACACACACACACACACACACACACACACACAAACACACACACACACACACACACACACACACACACAAACACACACACACACACACACACACACACACACACACACACACACACACACACACACACACACACACACACACACATATAGTCTTCGTGTGTTTCCTTTGCACATAAAGAAAAATTATGTGCATGGATTTCACACACATGTCTTCTGTGTGTGTGTGACATATATGAATCATAGATAGCAAAAATACTGAGACCATGACATTTATTCAGATTAGACACTACATAAATCTTCTACATATATACTAATGTCTTCTGTGTGTGTGTGTGTATATATATATTATTGGCGCCATATTTTTTACGAAGAATTTTGAGGAAATCCGCCAAGATATGAGATACAGATTGGCAAATATTTATTTATTTTAATTATTTAGGACTTTGTTTTATTTTCATGTAATTGTTTTAGATTAGGTATGTTGATACTTAACTACATTAATTATAGGAATCGTGTAGGATTGTGTTTCCTAAAGATCGATTTTTCTAGGTTCAAGCAAGGGTTTGAATGAGCTTTATCTCGTGCCTATATAAGTTAAAGAACATTGGCGCTTTTATTTAAAGAAAAACTTATCAAAGTATTCGAATTTTACTAGAGTAGTATTGTGCCTCGTTGTTGTTGTGGCGACGACACATACAGGTTTGCGGTGAATTTAATGAGAGGATTCGAGAATATTATTTTTCTATATTATAAATAAAAAAAATAAAAAAAATAACTGTATTTGATAAAATAATAGAGAAATTGCAAAAAATATGAGAAACTGGATTTATGAGATCAATAAATAGTATGATGGTGATTAATTTCATGAAAATGATTAATTATCTCTCCCTATTTCCATTAAAAGACTGTAAAAGTAGAACTAATTCCAGATTTTTTTTAATATAAATGGAAATAAAAAGGAGATAAACCACAAGATTTTTCAAAGATTAATTAATCAGCCAATTGAGTTGTCTGAATTTTGTGAACAAGCCAACGTGGAGGGCTCTTATTTGTTAGGCTGGAAATAGGAAAGCAAAAAAGTAAGTACGTTTTATTGGTATGTTGCTGTTTTATAGTACCAAACCATGATACCATGTTTGTTCATCTTACAATACAAGACAAAAATTAAAATAATTAAAATTGAAAAAAAAAGTTTAATTAATTTATAATTGAATTACCATGTACTATGATTAATGGTTTAATTTAAAATATTTTCTTGAATATGCACATAAAAAGAGTAATAGTAGTCACTTGCAATTTACAAATAGCCAGTGTAAAAGGTGCAGTATTTACATATAAACTTTAGTTTTTTTTTAAATATCTAACAACCCTGAATAAAATAGATTTAAATAAATATGAAAAGATACTCAATAACTCAATATTAAAATTAGATACTAAATAACTTTAGTGTAAAAATATCATAACTCAAATATATGCAGTCACCTGGTAACTCCACCCTGCCTGCACAAGAAGATGAACAGAGCAAACATAGCCTAAAAATGCGTACGACGAAACATTCTTACAGAAACACGAAGTTCTAATCAGTCCGATTTTGTCCAAATCCAGCATCAAGAAACCTTAAAAAATTAAATGTAGTACAAATACTTACACATACATATATATATATACAAACTACTCTACAAAAACGTAAAAAAAAGAACAAAGAATCACAAATCGAAAACCTCACAGTGAGAAACAACCCAATCGACCGTGGAGCTACTAAGGAACGGTTCTAATTCTATACGCATTTCACACAAACTTACCTCAAATCCCTAATTAATAAATAAATAAACAATATTTTCAAAACCTCTGCCTGAAAAATAAAACACGAACCTTCTCGTTTCCCCCCTTTTTCACGATCTCCCCCTCGCCACAGCACTCTCACGCTGATTCCGGAAGTGACTAAGAAGTTGCTGAGCCTGATTCAAAAAAAAAAAATTAAAAATATTATTCATTGAAAGACATAATTACAAAAATACCCCCAAGAAACATGATCAACAACCGAGCCACACACATACCTTCTCCTTGGCCCTAGGAGTGCCCGACTGAGACAAAGCCACAAGAGGGGGAACGGCCCCCTCTTGCAGAACGCTCCTACAATACTTACTATTATTTATACACATCTGCAAAAGTATCGAAGCAGCATTCTCCTTCCCTCTTTGAGACCCCATATCGACAATCTCCACAAGCAAGGGAATCCCTCCTTCTCGAGCAATAGCCGAACACCCTTCAACAATAGTCGACAAATTCGCAAGAAGTGCCACCGCTTTATCCACCATTTCCGAACAAGGCTCCATTAGCCCCACCAAGTACTTCACTGCCCCAGCTTGCACTATACGCGCTTTATTCTCGTGAAATATCGACAGGTTGAATAATGCGGTGGCAGCATCTTTCTTCCCTCTAACGGTACCCGTTTTCAAAAGATCCACCAACCCGTTTACCGCCCCGGATCGCCCGATCTTGACCCGGTAATCGTCCAATAGGGAGATGCTGAAAAGGGCAGCTGCTGCGTTTTCTTTCGCCCCTGTGTTTCCAGTTTTTAAAACGTGTATAAGTGGTTCTAGAGCACCTTCTTCTGCGATTCTTGATTTTATGTTCTCGTCGATCGATAAGTTTAAAAGGGCAGTTACGGAATGTTCTTGGATCAGCTCATTATCCGAGTGGAGCAGCGAGATTAAGGGGGCGATGGCCCCACACTGGCCGATGATTACTCGATTCTCGATGTTGTACTTTGCGAGGAAACGTAATTCACCTGCAGATGCGGTTTGTACCTCGGTGGAAAGACTCCTCAAGCCGTTGACCAGTTTCTCCACGTGGGGAGTTGAAGTGAGTTCGTTGTGCAGCGAATAGGATGGAAAAGAGAGCATTCTTGAAATTGTTTTGGAGCTGTTGTAGAACTTTCCGGATAGAGAAGGTGAACCCCCGTTTGGAGGGGTAAAAGGGTAATTAACCGACATTCTTGAAACCCCGATTTCTGGTGCTGCAGATGCATAATCGATGCTGGACACAGCGCTCGATGCTGACTCGCTCCTGCTGTGCACATACGAATGCTCCGGCGAAGACTGCACGGAACCTTCTTCCGGAACCTTCCGGGCCTCGAAAACATCCTCGACTTTGTCTGAATTATTGGAGAGTTCTACTTTGTTTTCGTTGCACCAGTTGACTATGAGGGCTTTGACAGTGTAATTCGGAATAAGATTCTTGTGGGCGAGCTCGTAATTAGTTTTGGGGCATCTCACTAATCCTTGGTCCAGCCATTTTTGGATGTGGGCCCGCTCGTAAGTCTGGCCTGAAGCAACTATTACCGGGTCCCACATCAGCTCTAGAGATAACGGGCATCGGAAATACGAAGGGATTTGTACGTTGTTTACGGATTTATTTTTTTCGACAAACTCGCGAATATGAGATATAAGTTCTAAAATTTGAGAAATTCGATCTAATTCGGATTTTATATTACTGGATTCAGCTTTCTGTTTCTCCTTTTCGAGGGCGATGCGCTCGTTTAGCAATTCTTGACTTGATCTCAGACTGAAGGATTCAATTATCTCAGTAAGATGGTCGGCACAAGGATTTTTTTCCCAGTCTTCTTGGCTTTTGAGAATCTCTTCTATGTGTTCAGATAGTTGTCCTAGCTTTAGATTTCGAGATTCTTGAATACATATCTGCACAGAAAATATTATTAAGATAATTGTGGAGATAAAAATACGATTTTTATTCAGTTATAAATTGTACCCTTACCTGAGCATTGGGTGACGATTCACAGAATCCACATAGCTTGACCGAGGAATTCTGAATTTTCAGTACCAATGGCTTACTTTGCAGTACCTGAAAAATATATTATTCGCATCTCGAAATATATTACTAGATTCAATGATTAATGCATGATTTTTTATGTGCTCATATATACATATATATACTTACACATAGTATCTTGCTAGTTTTTGGAGACCATTTCTCGAGGAATTCTCGAGCCTCGTTGACAGCTGTATCCAGCTCGTCGCATTCTTTAGACAAAGCTTCGTCTAGTGGTGCTTTGCGATTAGCGATGTCATCGAGGACTGGTTTGACTAGCTTTAGTGAAGAAACTAAATTTATGTAATCCTTTTCGGCTGGCATTGCAGTTGAGATACGACATGTTACGAGATGGATTAATCGAGAGATACTGTTGTTAAGGCATCTCAACGGTGTTAAGTCCATTGACCTGTTTCGATAAAGCCAGAAGAGTAGTAAACGATCAAACTCAAATAAACAAGAATTATAATTCTTGATGAGTGATCAAACTAACATGTGTGTGGGATGCGAATACAGTTACTACAAACACTCGACCGGTCAAAAACATCGTCTGGAAAACAATATCGAAAAGGTGCGAAATTTCCAGTTTGGGGAAGAATCGGGACTTTTTGCACCAGAAACTCTGTCTTGCTAATGCTAACAACTAAAAGTTACTCCATGTTAGAAGTCAACTACTGGCAAATGCTATACAAACGAATCACACACATATCACCGATGAACTGAACTTGAGAAACCCGTTCATCACAACCAATACGACGAAAAAACAAGAATCGAAAACGCATCTAAGTACTCGTGCCGCCACTGCCACATTCAACAAGAAAGCCAAAAATATCCAGCAACATCCCTCCAATTTTTCTTAATTAAATGCTTATATCTTGTTTCAGCAACAGTAATTAAATAAGGGCAAATTCATCAAGAAACAAAAACCACCTTATTTGCACTGGTCAGAACTCAGAACCAAACCTTCATAATTAATCTGAACTTAAGGCAACTTAAGAGTTAAAACTACTCTATAATCTGTCAAGGCACAAATATCTATATCACAAATAAATATTCACAGCTCAATCTAAATGCAATAAAAAAAATAATAAAAAATGGATTAATTGGCTGAAAAAGTAAGCTACCTCCGCAAGAACAGATCTTGATGAAGTCCCAGAAAATAAATATCTTACATCTTTGATCTATCACTCTTCAAAACACAATTCCTGAAAAAAAAAAAAAAAAAAAAAAAAAACCCTTTTGATCCTTTTCCACTAGGGTTCTTGCCAGCTCAACCCTCTCCACTGTGCTTTTTTTTTTTTTTTTTTTTTTTTTTGAGGGATCCGAAGAAACTAAACAAGGAAGGAATCTGTTGGGGGTGTCTTTTATAGGTGCTGAATTTTGTTGGTGGGGTGGGGGGAATTAAATTATAATGAGATGATTATGAATTCGTTGTCGTTAATTAAATAGTAATTAAGAGAGGGATTAATGGAGAGTGGGGAATGTGGGGAATCTGTAATCATGATTAGGTGGATGATTATAAAAAGTTTTACACCTTTTTTTTCATTTTTAATTAATTTAATCAACTGACGAAGATTTTTGCAGAGAGAGAGAGAGAGGGAGTACCATGTTGGGGTGTGTTTGTCTCGGCTATATGACTAATTTACCCTCGTCTCTATAAAAGAATAAAATAAAAAATTAGGTTAATTGATTAGGGCAACATAGGAATTTCCGCCATGGTTTTATATGGTTAAATTAATTAACAATGATATTGGAATAAATTTATAATAGGAAATCGGAATTGACATGGTCAAAAAGAATCAATAAACCAAATAGTGGATTATCCATTAAATCGTGACCTCAAGTTTGACCACTATCGTTGTCGGCTACTTTCTAATCAAACTTTTCACTTCTCTAATTTCTCCTTCAATTACAAATCAATGGAGTTTAATTGAAAAGTGAAATAAATTCATAGAATGAAAAAGTATAATCAGTGTTAGATGGATTATCAAACACATAAACCACTCTTTGGATCCGTTAAAAATAATTCCGTTTGTCCGATCACAAATTGACATGTGGTAATTACAAATGAAAATCATTAAAACAAATTTTCAATTGACAATTAATTCGATAACCATGGTTGGAGCCGATGAATTTTACAGAATAGTAAAATATTTTCTTGACTTTTAAATGAGTATTTTGATAACTCAAGTTTTATGTTTTACCATTAGAATTGCTCGCACGAACGAGTCGGTGAAATATTTGATCCACCAATATATATTTAGGATATGACTTGGAGCATTTAATCTCCTTCTCACCAACCGGACAAGGGAAATTGAGCCACATTTTTTTTACTTGAAATTTGAAAGACATAACCTAACTTTTTATAGATAATTTATTATGGTTGTTCTGATATTCAACTTATGTTCAAAGTGAACAGAACTAGGATTTTCCTCAAAAAATAATTAAATAATAATGATAATAGGGAATATTGTTCACTCCCAAAAATTAATAAAATAAATTCTAAAAAATTGAATTAAAAATAAAATAAAAAATGTTGGGGAAGTCCAAATAAAAATTGAAAATACATTAGCCAGCCAAAGCCCAACTGGTGCTCCAATAAATAAAATCTTAAATTTAAGGGAAGTGAACCTAGTGGGCCAATTCTATGGCTACCACACATGAATTCTACAAATGATATTATTATTTAATTGTCAATTCTAAATATTCATCATTTTATTTAAAAGGTCTATTATTCATTAATATTGCACGAGTTGGCATTTTCCTCTAATCCACTTCTCATAAAACCTCATGAGCTGCTACCTCTGAAAGTGATTTTACATTTAAAAAAAAATTAAAAATAAAATAAATTATCTAGGAGTATGAATTATTGACAATTATTAAATATTATTTCTTAGTTAGTTTTAACAGATTTGTTTTAGGTGGAGTTGTTATCTTCCATTCCATAAATCTTGAATATTAGGTGATTAATAAATAATATTAATTTAGAAGATTATACACAGAAAAATAAATAAATAGAAAGTCTAGGTCACATCATCATTTTTCTGTTCAATAAGCTGGCAAGAGAGTGATGTTTGGCAATTTTATTTTTATTTTCCTTTTTGGGGTTTTTTCTAAATTAAATCAACAGTGAAATGGTATATACTCAATTTAAGGATCAAGTTGGCAACTCCTTATCACACAATTGGCCACTAATGAGACAGTTGGACCTTCGATTTGATAATTGATGGAAATAATGTTGTCCCTATGTGCCACGTAATTCTTAAAATTCATAATTTATTAATGGGGGTGCTAAATCCTACACTAAGAGTTACTAAATCCCGCACATAAATAAAAAATATTCTCTCTCTACCAAAAATATTTTATCTGACTTCTCTCTAACTTTTTTTAGGGTTTTCTACACAAAAAGTTACTAAATCCCGCACATAAAAAAAAAAAAAATTCTCTATACACAAAAAATATTTTCTCTCTATGCTCTATTTTTTTGACTTCTTTCCAACTTTTTTCTAGGGTTTTCAAAATACTAAGAAGTCGTCAAAAGTCGTTTTTTGTTACGTAATAATCATCAACTAATGAGTGCAATACCTTCTAACGACAATCCACTTAAACCTGATGTAAGATTTTAAATTTTTTTGCCAAAAAATCGTCATACGCAGAGGGTAGACAACCTGGAAGACGAAACAGATAGCGCGCAGTACACTGTATTCGCGTCCAAGGTGGGCGCCGTCTTTAATAATGGAAGATAACACTGTATTTATACTTTTTTCAGGATAATAGGGAAGTTGATTTTTCTGAATATTTTTTAGGAGTGCAATTGTTTAATTGTAGAGCCGATTTAATACAGTGGGCGAGAGACACAGCTGAAAGCCATGGCATTAAGCTAAGTATAGGTCATACTTTTTGTGATAGAGTATACGTCACATGTGATCGGTATGGAAAAAAATATGTGAAACGGAAGAATAAAGGTGTAGAAAGTACAAAATTTACTGACATGAAAAAATGTAATTGTGATTTCCAGCTGAAGGTGGCTCTACAAGCAGAGGATAAATCAGAACTCTCTATAGTTTACGGGAAGCATAATCATCCTCCAACTTCGAAGCATGGTCTTTATAAGCAGTATGAAGTTACCGAGATGTTGACGAGAAGTCACGTGAAGCCTAAGAAGATTTTAAACTATCTTTGACGTGAAGATCCAAATATTACCACTTCGTTGAAATACATTTATAATGCAAGACTCAAAATCAAAATTAAATTAATGGGCAGAAAGACAGTTATTCAACTTTTGATGCAGGGTATTGATTAGAGCAAGTATATACAACGACACCGTGCGGATTCAATGACGAATGAGGTTATTGACTTGGTATTTGTTGATCCTCGAATTCCTGATATGCTGAAGTTGTTCCCGTATGTCCTACTTATCGACGAGGCATCTGTAAAAAAAACAATTACAAAACATATTTATTAAACATTAAAAAAAAAACATTTAACATAAATTAAGCATTTATTAAATATTTGAAAGTTATTTAATATTTATTAAACAAGTCTAAATATTTATTAAATATTTTTTAATTATTAAATATTTATTGAACATGTATTCAATATTTTAAATTTCTAATTATTTAATTCTAAAATATTTTTAACATTTATTCAGTATTTATAAAGTATTAAAATTTTATTAATCATTAAATATTTACTAAAAAAATAATAAAAAATTGATTTGATATGAATTAAAAAAAAAAATATGAAAAAAAGCATCAGCCCTTCGCTTCCAACGTAGCCGCGCCTCCCAAAACCCCACACCTGCCATGACGTGAATTTCATGGCAGGCACCCCACCCCGCCCCCCCCCCACCAAAATCCCACACCTGTCATGGACGTATTTCATGGCATGCCTTTCATCACCCTCTACCACCCACCATATATTGACAAGTAATAAAATTGAATTGAATTTGTTTTTTTAAAAAGAGAGAGAGAGAGAGAGAGAGAGAGAGAGAGAGAGAGAGAGAGAGAGAGAGAGAGAGAGAGAGAGAAGAGAGAAGAAAAACCTATTGTACTGTTAATTAGTAGAATTAATTTGAGATAGAATGATTACCTTGATTGTAAAATAAATTTCAGAAGGTTTTCTTTAAGTTCGAATCTCGAATTATAATACTGTTTTTATGATGTTTTTGTGCAAGCATGAGGGAAAAAGAACTTGTTTGGGGAAGAGAAAAAGACCGATGTTTGTGATTTTAGAGAGAGAATTTTTTTTTATTATGTGCAGGATCTAGTAATTTCCATGTGGGATTTAGCATTTCAGTTTATTAATTTTTTTTTTCTCAACTTAGGATCTAGTCATTTTCATTAATTAATAATAATGGACCTTTCTGTGATGCCAATTTTGGATTGAATTTACAGAGACTCTAGATTGGACTCATGGTCTTTTATTTTCGAAATTCAAATTCACAGGCCCATATACTTATATACGCGATTTTATTTATATTTATATTTATATTTATATATAAAAAAATAATAGAGATTTGAAAAGAGCAAAATGCCACTTTGTGTCACATCAAAATTCTTTCGAGGGCAGTTTGCGTGTTAAATTGAAGTTAGCGTAAATTTAGTATAATTTCCGATTTTCCAGGAAAATACTGGAAACTTACCCCCATTATCTTCTCCACTGGAAACCCTAATTGTGTGTGTGAACGTTTGCTGAAAAGAAAATTAGGGCCTTGTACACACGCGTTCGGCGTTTTTGCGCAATTTTGTGTCTTTAAATGTGTAAAAATTAGGGTTTTATACTCACGCGTTCGGCGTTTTGCGTATTTTTTTGTGTCTGTAAATGTGTGCAAAATTGGGGGTTGGGCGTTGCTTTGTTGAAGGTATACCCTGCTTGGTGGTCTGTGTACGTATCGAGCGGTAATGGAGAAGCCTTGCGGTGCTCTGAGTGAGCGGGCTGTTGTGGCCGAGAACCTGACAAAGTATTTGCTGGAAGGCTTTTCCAAAACTGACCCCCGGCGGCGGAATCCGGACTTGGCTAGAGAATCGGCGGCGAAGACGACGGAGCTAGATTATTTGAGAGAATCCGTTGTGAAACGGTTGAGAGATTGGGAGGAGAAGGCGAAGGAGTGCGGTGAGTGTAGAGATAGGAAAAGGAGAAAATTTGCTGTGCCCGGAGAAGAGGAGTTGAGTTCGGAGAGGGAAGAGTTTCTTAGCAGTGTTAAGAGGAGGGAGGGGGAATTGGATGCGCAGGTGGCGTCTGTGCGTGAGCATATCGAGCGTTTGCAGGTGGCGCAGGCTCAAGTTCAGGACAAGCAGCGGCAGGCCGGTGAGAAGTTGAAGGAGATCGAGTCTCGAGAACAGAAATTGGCTGAGAAGGAGGGGAAAGTTGACCTGATCATACGGACATTGGATAAACGGATAACTGCGGTTGAAAATAAGGAGAAAGAGTTTAAGTTCGTTTTAGAGAGTAAAATGAGGGAGTTTCTGTTGAAAGAGAAGGACTTGAACATGAAGAGGGAAGAGTTTGATAAGGAGGTTAAATCGGCAGGTGAGAAGTTTGCAGAGCAAGAGAAGGTAAGGTGTGGTTTTGTCGAGAGGTTGGATATGGCAGAGAAAAAGCTCGAGGGCATGAGGGCGTCCATAGATGAGAGATTAAAGGAGATTGAGTTTCGGGAGAATGTGGCCAGGGAATCAGTGGCAGTTGGTGTGAAAGAAGCTGATTTAATCAGGGAATCAATTGAGAAACAATTGGAAGAGTTTGAAAACAGGAAATGCAAATTTTGTTCATCCCAAGAGGACAAAATGCGGGAGCTGGTTTCGAAGGAGCAGCAACTGGATGTGATGAGTAAAAAGTTCGTTGAAGTTGCCGAATTGGCGGATGAGCAATTGACCGAGAGAGAGGGTTTGGCGATTAAGCTTTTGAAAAGGTTAGAGTTGGCACAGGATAATGTTGAAAGCTTGAAAGAAACGGTTCATGAGAGGTATAAAGAGATTGGTCTGAAGGAAGTTGAGCTTAATTCCATTAGGGATTGGGTTGTGAGGAAAGTGGACGAGCTAGACTCTGAAGCGGCGCAGTTGGAGGAACGGGAGAAGAGAATTAAAATAAAGAAAGATGATGTGCTTTCTGAGAAAAATGAACTTCGACGGAAGAAAAACAAGATTGCTGTGGAACAAAATGATTTGCAGATTCGGGAAGATGAACTTAAAGCTAGACAAAGAGAAATGGATTTGGTTCAAAAATCGAATGAACAACGACTGGAAGAGCTTGATCGGAGAGAGATGAGTCTGAATTCTGTGAGAGGTTTTACTCGCAACTGTTTTAAGGAACATCTTGCCATAAAGAAGAAACTGCTTTCAGAAAGAAATTTAGTCGAGAGACGCGCTAGAGACCTTGAACTTGAAATTCAACGACTCAAGAAAACAGCAAGAGAGCTCGAACTGAAACAGAAAGGATCTAGTGATGTCATCAATGCCCATGTGAGGACTGATGCAAATCAGTCTGCAGATGTAAAACTTACAGTGAAAATGGATGGTAAAACATTGCAAATGTTCTTGAATGACCCTCAAAAAGACTTGGAATCAATGGGTGATGAAATTTATACAGTTCTTCACCTATCCTCGGATCCTCCAAAGTTGGTTTTAGATGCAATGGTAGGCTTCTACCCTCCTCATTTGAGGGAAGAAGATGTGGAGTTCAATGTTAGGAAAACCTGTATTATTCTCTTACAGCAGTTAATTAGAATGTCACCGAAAATTCAACCGTACGTCAGAGAAGAAGCTATGGAACTTGCTGGTGCATGGAAGTCGAAAATGGGAGCCAGTGCCGAAAATCCGTTGGAGTTATTGGGATTCTTGCACCTATTGGCTTCTTATAACCTAACCTCGTATTTTGATAAAGATGAGATTTTGGGTTTTGTGATGAAAGTTGCTCAATATAGACAAACACCTGACTTGTGCCGTATTCTTGGTTTCGTGGAGAGCATAACAGGTAACATTTTCTTGTCTCGTAACCTTTCATTTTTCGCTTTGCCTACATGCTACATGTCTGCATTCGGTTGAATATGTTCATTATTAGTAAATATGCAACCCACTACTGATAACACTGTGTTCCCTCGATGAGGCTACCGTCTTCATCGTTCTCCTTTAGAGAGGTGAATCTTTGTCCACTTGTGTTCTGTAATTAATCTGTCTGGCCAATGCTTGAAAATTGAAAATGATGTTTACATCGATAACTCAATAAGCTGGTTCTGTTTGTTTCAAAACTTGGGCAAAATTCAGATGGCTTTCCTGTGCCATTTGGTTTCTCAAATTTTACATGTCTGGTGTCCAGAGTAATTACATTTTTATAAAGTGCATGTACAATTGCTGTTAGTTTCTTTTTTCTTTCTTTAATAATTATTATTGCTGTTATTTTTCTAAAGTGCATGTACATTTTTATAAAGTGCATGTACAATTGCTGTTAGTTTCTTTTTTCTTTCTTTAATAATTATTATTGCTGTTATTTTTCTAAAGTGCATGTACATTTTTCTAAAGTGCATGTACAATTGCTGTTAGTTTATTTTTTCTTTCTTTAACAATTATTATTACTCTGGTAATTTCTCAAAATGTTTCTTAAAGATTTCTGTTAGTTTTTTTCTGCTATTTTGAGAAAGCAATGTAAATAAGGAAAATTTAAAGGGTAAATTACACCCACACCCCTGAGGTATGCTTAAATAACTTTAAGGTCCCTGTGATATCGATAATTACATTCACTCCCTAAAACGTAGTAAGAAACTCTAACGGAATAATGCATTGGATACATTATTCCGATAGGGTTCTAATGTACTATTACTTTTAGCTAGTGGTGGAGATAACATAGAGTTATCGGGAGTTATGGGGTGACATGGCTCCCCCAATATTTCTTAAATCACCCATAACTCCACTACTTCCTGAAACCAATAGTCCGTTAGAACTCTATCGTAATAACGTATCCATTGCATTATCCCATTAGAGTTTATAACTACGTTTCAAGGGGGTGAGTGTAATTATCGATATCACAGGAACCTTAAAGTTATTTAAGCATACCTCAAGGGTGTGGGTGTAATTTACCCAAATCTAAAATACTTGCTAATGTTCTGTTTAAAACCTAAGTTTTTTTCTTAACTCCCTTTGAAGATCATTAGAAAGTTGTTGTTTCTTCTACATTTTCCATTTGGTTATTTGTTCGATGTTAGAATATACGAACTATCACGACATTGTCGTAAAAAGAGCCATAGAACTAACATGAGAGACACTAGGCGACCATGATGGTTGGTGTTCATTAGATCTCTCTTATGGTCCAAAATCCCTAACGACAATGCATATGAAAAGTCGATGATGCAGAATATGAATTGTCCGTCGAAGATAGACGATCATGAAAAGAAAAAAAAAAGGGATGGTCATGTCATTGCATGAGGAGAGGCATTATGCGTACTATTTGTCTTGTATAGCGGAGTTTGTAGGTGCGAAAAGAGTTGTCAACCTATTGCTTGATCATGGTAGAATGGAGGTGTGATGCACCATTGTACAAAGTGAGGTTTGTTATATACCTCAATGAGATCATTGTGATAATGAGCCTTGGTCGTAATGGACGAATGTTTTTATGCAATAGTTAGATCCTAAACCCGAAACAACATAGGGGACTTGTGAAAATTGCAACAATGGATGTTGTGGTGGTGAGTTGGATATTGCTAGTAGACTCCAAACCACATTAGTCTCAAAGATTGAGTTATTTTGTGACAAATCAATCTTATTTGGTTACTTGACACCCATGTAACCAAGTATAGATGTTCACTCAGGATGTACATAAGTACTTGTCGCAATTGAGGATAAAAGAATCTTATTACAATTCTCTACAAGATTCTCTTCGCCTCATCTAATTACGGTTCTCTAGAATAGTGTGGTTATCAAGATTTTTAAAGGAAAATACAAGAATAATTTGATTAACATCGAGGCCCATGATTTGTTAATGAGAAGGATATTGATCGATGTCCTCTTTTGTAGGTTGTCTATTTATGTGTTTTGGAGGTTTCATATAGAATTTAACTACTGTCTACACTTGCACCTTTAGAGTATCTGGTGAGGCCGTGTGACAACGTATCGGCTTTGGTTTTATCCATTTTGCTTACATTGTTTTTATCTACTATCTTAGGCTATGCTAAGTCTTTGGTGCCAAATCTCGACCATGTGTTTAACGAACACGCGTTTAACACTCCATTTTGAGGTGAAAACCTTATTTTTTAGAGGTTGTGGTTGGTTATTCTCACCATATTGAGCACTGGGACTTCTGAGGTCTTAGTCCACTAAACTTATAAGATCATTCGTGATTGTTCTATGGAAACATGCATGTTTGATAAGTTTGACCCCAAAGGGTAGAACCATGATGATATTACCTTAAGACCGAAAGTTCATCATGTGTTCTTTTTGTTTCAGATTATTGAAACATATTTACCACTCCCCCTTTATTTTACTTTTATTTTACTCTCTATGGTGATCTCGCTTGGTCTTTCCCATGTGCCGTCGATGTTCAATATATAGCATTCGTGTATGTCAGGTCAATCAACGTCCGTTGCCCCTATTAAAACAGTGTCACGGATTGGCAACGATAGTTGCCAGGTTCGAAGAGACGTGCAAGCAAGGGCAAACCCTAATCATTGTAATGGTGACGGGCATGTTAACGTCGTAGTGGTTCCTCCAACTGATGCATCTTATATAAGCAATAGATCTCATTCCAGTAGATCTCATTCCACAGTTAAAGATGGGCTTGGCCACATAGAAAAAGTGATGCGATGCCATCACAGGGGTGTTGCTAAGAAGCCTTGATGATGGATCCTGCAAATCCTTAAGAGGGTTAACGGTGTTGTAGCTCCGTTATTTTTCATTAATTAACAACTATTCTTGAGTTTTGTGAACTAAAGTTGTTGAGGGAAATAGACCCCCTTTGTGTGTGAGGAACAAATCATGTGAGCAAGAAAGTATTCTCTTTATGAAACGTGGTTTAGATGTTTTACTTATAACCGTTAGAGCAAATAACACTTTTAACACCCCTATGGTTTAACTCTATCGCACAACACTCTACACTGAGCTTCAAGTTGTTCATAATTCAAAAGCTCGTTGGAGAGTGATTGTGTATATCTTGAATTATGAGATTCTAGGATATTACTATTATATTGCACGTAGTGGAGATTTGTTTGTTAAGTGAGCTTGTGTTACTTGATCAAAGTTCGAATCCCCTTGTTAAAAGTCGAGTTTGTCACACATGGTTAGTTTAGTGTGGTTTACATTTTTCGTTTAGTTTGCAAGTTATTATACGAGAGTGTAGGTTTAATCACATGATTAACTTAGTATGATTTTCATTTCTCGTTTGGTTTGCAAGCTATTATACGAGAGTGTAGGTTTGAGACGTTTTGGCCGAAAATCGGGTTGCTTGACTGACTCGTCGGTTCCCGGGTTTTTACCCAATTGAACCGGATTTTGGTTATTTGACCCCGATATTCAAATTTTCCGGTTTTAAAGGACATATCATACCACTTCATTGCCAGGTCACGGTCGAACCGATCCGACCGTACGGTTCGGTTCGATTTTAATAACCTTGCTTATAAATGTAACATTTTCCCATAAATTAGTTATTTTGGAGAGTTTTTTTCCCCCCAAATTATTTGTTGTTTTAGATTTTCGAGGAAGTATTATTTTCAATTTTAGCATTTATCACTCTTAAATAACTAGTTGAGAAATAATTATTTTTAGTGTAAATTACAACCACTCCTGAGGTATGGTCAAATTACGAAAAAAAAAACTCTTCATGTTTAAGTAATTAAAAATACCCCTCAACTATGAAAAATCTTCTTACATCTCTACATTTATGGTGTCAAATTCAACATACTGATCTAGATTCCGTGGAAGTAATGTTCTCTAGTTTGTACTTTGTGCAGAAATATAGTTTCTAATGCACCATAATTTGATATATATATAAGCCAAAAACCACATTTTATGATCATCTAGCTTCAAAATGTGTAGCTCGAACGGGTAGAAATTTGAGAATATTCCATATAATTTAAAAGATTTCATTAAATTTGAAACCGCAAGAGTAGACGTGTAAGAAGATTTATATTTGAGGATGTTGTAACTACACAAACAAGAGGGGGTTTTGTAATTTAACCATACCTTAGGGGAGTTTCTTATTTTAAAGGGTATTTTAGTAATTTTCTCTATTTGTGCGTTGACTACCGAAAATGAAATTAAAATTGTTAGTTGACTAAATTTCACATACAAACCTTAGTGCTAAATGCAAAACTTGATCTACCGGTTACCATGCCTAATTGCCTATAGCATGGGGGGCTATTAAGTTGTTACAATGTACGCTCATTCTTTTTTGTTTGGGAAAATTGTAATTTTGGTCCTATATGTTGGTCTTTCTAGGGATTTAGTCCTATAATTTGTCTTGTTTCAATTTTACGTGCAATAATTATGCAAAACTAATATTTTTAGTCCTATTTCACTCGAAATTTGAATTTTAGCCGTCGTTTAATGATGTACCTAACAAATTCGTAGAAATTTATCTATATGGACACTTAAAAATTATAAATGCTCCTATAAATTGGTTTATAGATGTGTCGTCTCACGTAATTAATGTTCTACCAATGGTAAATTAGATGTCAAATTTATCGTTTTCCAAGCGTCCATTTAAATAAAATGCGTCAAGTTTATTTGTCGCGTCATAAAATAAAAAACCATGCAAAACATGACTAAAAATACTATATTTGCAAAGTTATTACATGTAAAACTGAAATTCCTAAATAGGCCAGCATAGAAGACCAAAACTACAATTTTCCTATTTTGTTTTATGTTTGCTTGTTTTTATTTAATTTTTATTATCACTAATTTTTTTCAGCAAAAAGATTAGTCATGGTAAAATATTAATTTGTGCATATGTCATGGTCAAATACTTTTAGTAAAAAATAATAGAAAAATATTTGTGTACAAAACTTGTGACTATTTTATGACTACTGACGTTTGCTTAGGCTTTGTTTGGGAAAAAAATAGACTAAAACAAAGGAAAAGCTATTTACTCAATTTTTTCGAGGAAAAGAGAAGGGAAACATGAACATCGGACGTTAAGATCGGACGTTTTCCTCTCACGGTCGAAATGTCTAAAATTCTTCGATTTATATTTTTTGCTTCTTTATTTTGAAATCCAAGCCCTTAAGCTTCAATTTTTATCATTAACCTTCAAAATATTTTTATGTAATTATATTTGTACATGTATATACTCATAATCTTGAAACAAATATAACTCTGACAAAATAGAAATTGTAACGACAATATTTGTAGCTATATATAAAAATATACATTCGTGAATATATATACAAAAATTAGTCCGTAAGAATAAAGAAAAGTGCAAATATATATTTATATATACTAATATTCTGAGAATGCACATATCTTTATAAAAAAATGTGAAAAAATATATATATTTATGAATATATAAATAATTAATGTACTTATTGGAAAATACATAAAATTTATGACAATCCACTACTTAGAGCATAATTGTAGTTCATTATTTCCCTATTAAAATAAGACAAAAGATGCTTGTGGCTAAATAAACGGGGAAAATAAATTTATTAATGGAAACAAACAGTAAATACAAAAGGTAAGAATTAAGATGAAGCGCCACGTGTAAATATTCCACGTGGCGGCCATCGGTAGATTTCTCTTTCCTACTACAACTCTTATTGCTCTACCCCATAAAAGGTTGATTTCTACTGCTTTCCTTTTATTATGTAATACTAAAACCCTAATTTTATTTGAAAACCCCAACCTTTGTACGTATCTCTCTCTCTCTCTCTCTCTGTATATAAATATACCTACGTTGATGTTGATTTTGTATATACCATTAATAATAATTTCTGTTGTTTGATTTACGCACAGCGTTTCGTAGAGAAGCGGCGCGTGGTTTGCTTTTCTGCATGTTAATTTGTGTTGTCGTCGATGGAGCATCTTCTACACGATCTCAAGCCATCGCAGGCGGGGAAAAATTCGGCTTCGAACGGGATTCTGAACGTGGTGAACGAATGGAAAGGTATGGGCGATAATCTGTTCAACTCTTTAGTTGGTAGAGTTTCGGAGATTGAATCTCGGGAGAAAAATCTGGTCTTGGTTCGAGAATCGCTGGATAAACGGTTGAAAGAAGTGGAGGAGAGGGAGAGGGAATTCGAGTTTTTTCGTGTGAGAAAGAAGAGGGAACTGGCTTTGAAAGAGAGGGGACTGACTCCGGCGTTGGAAGATTTCGCGAAGGAGGCTCGGTTGAGGGAGGAGAAATTGGATGAGGATTTGAAGTCTGTTCGTGATCATATTGACAGCTTGGAGGCAGCCCGGGCCGAAGTCGAGGGCTTTCGTATGTTGCAGATGGAGAAGTTGAAGGAGATTGAAAACAGGGAGAGGCAAATTGATTCTATGGGTTGTTCGGTGGAGAAACGGTTGAGAGATGTTAAGCAGAAGGAGGATGAGTTCGATGCGTACCAAGATGCGAAATGGAGACAATTAGCTGCGAAAGAAGAGATACTGACTAGTAAGAGGGACGAGTTTGCTAAAGAGGTTGAATTGGCAAGTGAGAGATTGAAAAAGGTAGAGATTGTTCGGTGTGGACTTATCAAGAAGTTGGAGTTGGCGCTCGATAGGTATGAGGGCATCAAGGTGGCTGTAGATGAGAGGTTCAAGGAGATAAGGTCGTTGAAGACTGAGGCTAAGAAATCGCTGAAGCCTCTTTTGAAGGAAGCTGATTTCGCTCAAGAATCGTTGGAGGAACTGATGAAAGAGTTTGAAGAAATGGTAAACAAGTTTAATGCATTCCAGCAGGACAAACTGCAAAAGTTGGAGGTCAAAGAGCGAGAACTTAGTGTTATGAGGATGGAGCTTCTTGAGGAGGTCAAGTTGAGGGATGAAAAACTGGCTGAGAGGTTAGAGGAGATCGAGTCCCGGGAGATTGCGGCCCATAAATCGTTGTCTGATGGTTTGCATGAAGCGGATTTGATTCGAGAATCTTTGGAGAAAGGGTTCAAAGAATTTGAGATAATGGAAAAGGATTTTAATGCATTTCGAGAGGATAAATTGCAGAGTTTGGAAGCGCAAGAGCAGCAGCTTCGTGTTATGAGGATAGAGCTTCTTGATGAGGTTCAGTTCAGGGAAGAAAAAATGGCGGAGAGGTTAAAGGAGATTGATTCTTGGGAGTCTGTGACCCATAATTCATTGAATGCTCGTTTGAGTGAAGCCGATTTAATTCAGGAATCGTTGGAGAAACGGTTCAAAAAGTTTGAGGAAATGGAGGAAGAATTTAATTCATTCCAACAGGACAAAATGCGAAAGTTGGAATTGGAAGAGCAGCGACTTAGTGTTACGAGGATAGAGCTTCTTAAGGAGGTCGAGTTGAGGGATCAAAAGGCGACCGAGCAACAGAAGTTGGCGCAAGATCTTTTGAAGTGTTTAGAGAAAACGATGGGTAAGAAGGTGAAGGAGATGGAGGCTCGGGAACCACCTCCCGATGCTGCAAAGGGAACTAAATTAACAAGAGATTCAACGAATATGCCGGTTGAAGAACTTGAGAAGTGGGCGAAGGAATTCAAATCATCCCAACAGAAAAAAATGAGAGAATTGGAGGTAGCTGGTGATAAATTGAGATTGATTGATGAAGAGCTTAGCCTGGAAGGAAACGTTCGAGAGGAGAAATTCGATAAGCAAGAAATTGGTGCAAAGAAGATAGAGTGTAATTCTGTCAAGGATTGTGTTCAGAAGGAAGTTGATGTACATGAACCGAAAGCAAAAGAATTGAAGGAACCAGAAAAGAGAATTAAATTAGAGGAAGATGTTGAAAAGGGCGTAACAGTCGAACGAGTCGACCCGCGATGTGAAGTGCAAGATAGAATAATTGTGGAACTATTTATGCACAGCATTGAAAAGGACTTGGAATTTTTGAGCGATGAGGTCTTTAAAGTTCTTCTCCACTCGTCTGATCCAGCAAAGTTAATTTTGGAGGCCGTAGTATTATTTTGCGCACCGCCCTACGTGAAGGATGGAGATATAAAGATCGAAATACAGGAAAGGGGCATTCTTCTGTTGGATCAGCTGACCAAAATGTCCCCAAATATTCCGCGATGTATTAGAGAAGCAGCAATTCTAGTTGCTAATGCGTGGAAGTCGAAAATGAGAACTAGTGCTGAAAACCCATTGAATGTATTGGGCTTCTTGCATTTCTTGGCTGCATACAAAATATCCTCCTGTTTTAACAAAGTCGAGATTTTGGGGTTTCTGAAATCGGTGGCCGAACATAAACAGACACCCGGTCTCTTCCGCGTCCTTGGTCTCACGGAGAATATTCCTGGTAATTGATCTCTCAAATTTACTTTACATGCAATTTACTTCTCTTTGTAGTTTTTTTTTTCCTGCCTTATGCTGTTTTTCACTCAAGAAAGTCGCTTTATCTCGTGTAACAGGTTTTATCAAAACTCTTATAAACGAGAAGCAGTATCTGCTCGCCAGCACTTACATCTACGAATGTCAACTTGAGAACACGTTTCCACAGGCAGCTGTGCTGAATTATTACGTAATACATGCAAAGTTCTCAGCAAAGGCAAAAGCTAAAACGGAAAATAATCCTTGTAAAGCACAGGTATGTTGCTCTGCTCCTCCGACGACAGTTTTTTCCAATTATTTCTTACAAATAAATGTACAGTAGTTTTTGTGCTCATATATATTTATGAATTTGATATATCAGGATAAAGCTATTACTAGTGAGATAGCCGATCTGCGTCTTGCAATTGCCCATATTATCAAATATGGGCTTGAATCCGAGTACTCCCCCTACAGGCTTACTTCAAGGACGAAGCAGTTGGAAACGGAACAAGCAAGATTGAAAAAACGAACGCCGGCATCATCATCATCCGGCTATGCACGAAATCGGGAAAAAGGCAAGAGATTCAATCAATCACATGATGAAAAGAAGAGAAAGTTGCAAGAGCAACAACATGACGAACCCAACACCGAAGCTCGATTTTGCAGAAGTCAAACAAATGAAGTGCCGACAGCCCTGCATGGTAAAGCTAACAAAAGGCAGAGGACAAATAATCTACCGTACAGGGGTCCATTGCACCAAGAAGGTGTCCGCCATCACGCACGGCCACCACCGCCAGAACATCACGTATCGAAACTTCCATGAGCAGAAATTAAGGATTGCAATTTGGATAAGTGTACATTAGTTACTGGGGGAAATGAGGTTGCTTCTTGCAAAAGATCTTTCTGTTGTTATAACATTATTTGTAGTGCTATTTTTTTGGAGTTTTCAAGATCCCCTTTTTGTAGGTGTGTGGATCTTTACATATTTGTCATTTTTAATAATATATTATTAATTATGAGTTATTTTCCGAAATATATATTGCCCTCAAGATTTAGCATTTTTGTTCAACAATGCAGAGAAAGACATATTAGACTAGCAATAAAAATTATGAGAAGTAAACAAAAAAAGAATCCCAAATTGTTTCCTCATGAAAACCACTCTACTACGGAATCAAAATCATATTTCCGACCGGCTTAGCAATTCGACGAGCTCGTTCTTTTTCAACTTCGAAAAGCCCTTCATGCCACGAGACTTGGCAAGCGCTCTCAGTTCCGTCATCTTCATTCCACTCAAATCGTCACTAGCTCCAACCACATCCTCTTCTTTTGCTGCAACAACAGCAACCACCTCTTCTTCATGCTCGCTCTCGTAAATTTCCGAAATTTCGTCTTCCAAAATCTCGTCAAACACGTTCTCCTCTTGAAACAGAGGGTCCGCTTCAGAGTCGGAATCAATATCAACACTTTCTCTCTCCAAACTAATCGCCTTTCTTCCACCATCTACAATGTCCGGTGAACTGTTCACGGTAACAGATCCCTCAGCAGAATAAACACTTGGGAATTTGATTTCAGGGACAGGGGATCTTTTACTGAAGTTCGATTTGGGCCGTGTAAGAGGTGGTTTCGGGCTTTCTAGTACCTCGTGCTTCACAGGATTGCTAGAATCCGATATGCTTGTGCTTCTCTTTCCGTTCAACGAGCCCACTTGTTCTTGTTGATCGAGTATGAAATCCCTGTTACTGTTGTTGCTGTTGTTATTATTGCTTTTCTTCCCCTGTTGAACAGAGTGCTTCCTCAAGAGTTTGAGCAGAGAATCTACGGTCTCACTCTCCTTGCTTTTCCCTTGAGAGTCATCCACTTTCCTTTCTTCCTTTATTGCTGCTCTCTCGCGGAGCTGAGCCTGAACTTTCCGGAACAATTCGACAATCTCCTTCTCCCTCGGGCCTGGAGTGGCAGTGGCTTGATATTTGTGACTTCCGGAGAGAAACGAGCCGTTTTTGGAAGAGAGAGTTTCGGATTCTTCCATGTCTTCAAAACCTTCTCTCTCTTCGTTGTTCCTGTTTCTGTTGCGGGAGAACCCCTGCTTGTTTTGCTTCGAGAAGTCCGAGTTTCTCCTGTAATTGCTGTGGTTTGCGTTGCACACAGTGGATGTGTACCGAGACGCACATCTCACAGATAGGAATTTCACGTCGGAACTGAGTTTGTAGTCGCTACGAGAAGAGTTGTGTGGCATGCTCAGTGCTCTTCCCGAAGATCCTGAGCAGGGAAGACATATCCCATCGGGTGGGCCACACCCTGCCGTGAAATTAGAAAGAATGTCAAAAACATTGTTCGGATACTTCTAATAAATATAAGCATTGGCACGACTCACGGGGATGCAGTGGAGACAATTTTCGGTAAGAAAACAGCAAAATCGGGTGATTCAGAGATGGAGTTTAACATAAAAGTTTCTCAATGGCAGATCAGTAACCTTAATCAGATATAAGTGGCAGCTCACGGTATCTCAAACATGAAGATTGTAATAATATCAAAGCCCGATATCAGCAATCATTCAAGAATTCTCTCAATTTCTTGATATAGTCGGTGGTTCACTTCTTATAACCCGACTTTATCTTCTAATTCCTGATTTTCCCTTGAAATATCATCAAGATAAATACAAAATTATTTTACCACAGCCTGAGAAAAGGGGGAGAAGGCCAAGAAACGATAAGCCATACGCTAGATCCTTAACCAAGGGGTTCTAGAAACCAAACGACCTCACAAAATTTAAAACATTTTTGCCGGAATTACTAACATTCGAGACTTGATCGAGTTCGAGTCACAACCAGAAAGGCAACTCCAACCGACAACACAATTCACAAAGCTCTTGACAAATCATCATAATAGCAAGAAGATAAGGAAGGGTATTTTTACACCATCTGTTTTGTGTACCGATCGACATCTACATCTATCATCAATTCATAGCTACCGCAACATCTCTTCGGCCTCACCCCTAGGTAACCAACCCCCTTTCATGCCCTTACCTTCTTCAGTAAAACCGAGTTTGAAAACATTAAAATAACAATCTAAACAGAGAGTTGAGACAAATTCAAATTCAATAATATCTGATTATACATAAACAGCAACTGTACTAGCAAGGTCAGAAATTTCACGAATTCCAACATAAACAGCAGCTCGACTGAAACCAGTTTCAGATTTCTTTTTAATTTTAATTTTTTTTTTTGAAATTAAGAGTAGTTATCAGCTGATACTCAGGTAGTCAATTCAGTTCTTCCCCTGATAAAATTTGCAGCAAACTTTGAAGAAACTCTACAGTGAAACAAACATATATTGCCGTAGTTTCTAAAGAAACAAATAGCATATATCATTCGGAGATAAGCACAAACCTCGATACACATATACATACATATGTGTGTGTGTATATATATAAATATCAAAAATTTACCAGGAATGGTTTTGGAAATGAAATGCATTGAGCGCGACATGCTTGAAAACTGCGGTGCGAGTTCTTCAATGGCGGTTCGGTGGGTTTAGCCGTTTAGGCAAAATAAAATAAAGTGTATTGGTATTTGGTACCCCGCTCCAAACCATCTAATCCGGGTTCAACCCGACCCGAATTTCATTTTAACTGGGCTTTTTATTCCCCGTAACCCGAACATGTCTCAGGGCTGTTATTTTACCCATTTAGTGGAGATGACCCAAACCCGCCCATAAAAACACTTATAATATTATTAGGTTGGTTTTATTTTATTTTTATATGATGTTACAATTGATTTAAATTATTTTACTTCTCTAAAAAAAATTTTAATTTAAATTGATTTTATATAAATTATTTGATGCTTTTTATTTATGAATTTCAAACAAGTGTCCAATTATTATTTTCATTAGCATATATATTCACCTTGTAACGAAATTACCTACTTATTTAATTTTCAGTATTGTAAAAACTAAAACGGCACCGTTTGAGCTTATGCCAAATTGATTGAAAAGCTATTAATTGAGAATAATAGAAACTAATTTAAACTAATCTAATAATAATAACTTGCCAAGAAACAATTTGCAAAATACAGTCAGAGGGAATTTCGGCTTACAGATGATGAACACTCTGATGGAATTGAAGTTGATGCTGATACAAATTTTTGTCCAACATTTAATATAAATAAAAAATAAAAATACAGAACTAAAATTTTTCTCAAGTGGACGATAAATAATCTCAGAGCAACGAGGGCTACTGGTCGAAAATCCGACGGCTTGGATCAATCAGCCTCCCATTTATTCAGCGCGTTAAAATTCTGGTCAACAAGAATAATAGATCACAACATTTCTTACGATGCTTTATGATTTTTTGCCATCTCGTCAACATCTAGTTCGACTTCTATGACAGGTAAATCCTGTTTAGTGCTAATATCGCTGTCCCAATACAAAAATGAATTATCATTAATAGAATCATTGTCAATCACGACTTAATATAATAGCCTTAAAAAAACTTACCTATTATTTACAGGGCCATGATCCACCGCATTTCTCAGACAATATATTGCCCGCCCAACTATGTCTATCATGTTAACGGGCCCAAATGTTCGACTATCATAAGCTTCCTGCAAATATTGAATGCCGGTAACAATCCAAAAAAGAGTTATAAAATCAAGATTTGATTTTAACCAAATAAAAAAAGCATATACCTTAGTCTTTAGATTATTATTGTCAGATACTACCCAACAATGTTCCTTTTCGAGGACAAAAGATTCCTCCTTTTCATCTGTAGATGCCATCTCGTATCCTTCGATGGCAGCTAATCTTCGTACAAGAAAATTGCTAGAGTTTAAAGGGTCCTTTAGCACTACCACATCTCCAATGCGAACTCTCCTATACCACAAAACATTAGAGTAAATAAATAAGCTTAGGAAATAATATTGTTTTAATGTTGCAAAATAATTTTTTTTGATCGGGTGAAAAACATACGTGGGATCTGGGACTGGTAGTTTCCTAACTAGAAGAGTTCCACCATGAGGCCCGATTAATGGAGCCATTTCTTCTCCTTTATTCCAATGCAAGAAAGTCAACCTTCCGTGGAGAAAATTTCTCCATATCGCATGAATAATTTCAGCATCTGCAACTTTACCGTTTATATAGGTCTGCAATCACATTACAAGATTCCCTTTAGTTTATCGTATGTCACCGAAACAAAATGGTTAAAAGTAGATTGTTTTGGAATATGACGGGGAAAATTCACGAGAACTACGATATAAGAAACTCCTCCACAAAAATCTAATAGAAACAACTCCTAACTGTGACAGAGAATAACGATTGTGATTTAAACATGCATAGCTCGAGTCTTGAAAAATCACAAGAGTTTGAAAAATCATAAGGATTGTTTTGGGCTCGTTCGATTTTAACATCATCGTCTAAAGATAGGCAACTGACATTGGTCACCAAACATAACCCCCATGGTTCTGTATCGGCACAAATCAGAGACAAACCCTAATAAGCGAATTGGCTTCTCTATCGTTCTCTCTAGCTGAAAACCTCATTTTGCTGGAAATTGTAGGGATAGGTAAATAATGTAGTTTCTGTACTTCAATTTTCTATTCACAGATTGAGCATCCCCAAAAAATCAAGAATATAGCTTTCTTCAATTTTGAAATATTTAGACAAGTAACCAAAAAAATTGATCTTTAAACAAGCACGGATCAAATTAACAGACGAATCCAAAGAAATCCACCCAAAATCCAACACAAACATCCTAAAATCAGAAAAGCCCACACGCTGGAATCTTCAATAAATGGAATACGCACAAACACGAAAAACCCTAGAAAAAAAATGAAGAAATGATTACAAAGTAAAAGGGGATTTACCTTTCCGCTGAGACAGAGAGAGTAATCGAATTTGTTGGAAATGTAGCGGAACCAGGTTGAGAGGGCAACCATTGTCGAACCTGGTTTTAAGGTTTTATAATTTTCAAGTACTGCTGCACTTCTTCTTCTTCTTCGCTTAAACCCTTGAAATTGTTTCTAATTTGCTTCTTTATGTAATGTGCAAAGGTACAACTAACTCTTGCACTACGTGTGTTGTACTTTCACCACTCGATTTCAATTTTCAATTGTTGAGTTTGTAGTACATTAAATTTATTGAAAATTTAACTGGATTAATTATATTTGATAATAAATATTTGTGCTTTTTTATTATTTTTATTTTGAAAAGTACTTTTTGGGGTGGAAAGTGGGACTTTTCTGTTACAATATGTATTTAAAGGGCAGTTATGAAAAGTTGTTTTAAATAATATGTGCTTTTTGTAATTAGACAAACGTTTTAGGGTGATAATCGAATTTGGTTTAGAAAGAATAAAGAATCTAATCCATAATTTTGACCAAATAGTATATTATTATAATTTAGATACAGGTCCCTACAAGGAAAATAGACGCCACGTGTATCTCAGTCACTAAATCCTGCCGTCGTCTTCTTCTCGAAAACACCAAACCTCATCACAGAAATAAAATAGAAGAAGAAGAAGAGAGAGAGAGAGAGAGAGAGAGAGAGAGAGAGAAAAAGGAAAAATCAATGGAGAAATTGGATTTGTCCAAATTGAAGATGGCGTCGTCGTCCATAGGCGAGAGGATAAAGACGAGCGGCGCGCAGGTGGGCCGCACGATCAGCTCCAAAATGAAGGAAATCCTGGCAGCCCCCACGCCGGAGTCCAAAATCGTCGACGAGGCCACCGCCGAAACCCTAGCCGAGCCGAATTGGGGACTCAACCTCCGCATCTGCGCCATGATCAGCCGCGGCGAGTACGACGGCGCCGAGATCGTCAGGGCGATCAGGAGGAAGCTGGCACCCGGCGGCAGGAATCCGGCGACCCAGGGTTTGAGCCTCGATCTGCTGGAGGCGTGCACCTCGAATTGCGAGAAGGTGTTCTCGGAGGTGGCGTCGGAGAAGGTGCTGGATGATATGGTGAAGCTGATTGAGGATTCGAGGACGGACCACGGTAATAGGGTGAGGGCGATGCAGCTGATCCGGTCCTGGGGCGAGTCCACGGATCTCCAATATTTGCCTGTCTTTCATCAAACTTATATGGTCAGTCATTTTTATTTTTTAATTGCTCCTGTTAATCTGTTAATTACTTAATTAAAAACAATTATTCGGTATATTATTTTTCTTAATCATTTCATGATCATGTGAATATATGATCTCCTTAAAATTGGAAAATTTAATCGTGTGTATCTTGTTTATTATGTAGTTAGTTAGTACTGAAAATCAAACTACTTACTCCATCGTTCGTTAATAAAAAAAACCTCGTTTCAGCTTGATTCGTTTACAGAGCTTACACATTATTCTCGATTAGAAATACAAAAAAAAACCCGATTCGTGTTCGTTTTGATTAAATCTCGTTCAATATTTCTTAACATTACTTTGGAAGTTCGATAAAAATTCACTTTACACCCGTATTTAATGCAGATCTAATTTGTGACTAATTTTTTGGCAGCACTTGAGTACGAAAGAAATTCCTCGGGCGGAACAAGAAGAAAATTACCCCGATGTGCATTACAATCTAGAGTCTTACCTTGGTCAACAGCAACTAATATCACCTCCAGATAGATATCCGGTTCCCGACACTAGTACTACTACTGCACAAAACCAAGAAGGAAATGCCTCCACTTTCGTTCGTTACGGTTTCAATTCTATCGAAGAGAAAACAGAGCATCTTGCCGTGGCTCGAAACAGCCTCGATATTCTCACCAGCATATTAAATTCCGACATTGAACCAAAACCCTTGAAGGTTTGTTTTCACTCCTCAAGCTTTTCCGTAATAACTCAAGGTTTAATTTTTAATTCCTTAAAAATTAAATCTTTTGCAGGATGATCTGACAATAGGTATACTAGCAAAGTGCAAGCGGTCTCTTCCTATTGTCCAGAGAATCGTGGAAACTACGTCGGATGATGAAGTGATGCTTTTCGATGCTTTAAATCTGCACGACGAGCTTCAGCTCGTCATTTCCAGATATGCTGAGCTGGCAGCTGCTTCCGAATCAAAGAACCACAATGCAGGAGGAGAAGAAGTCTATGATGATTCTAATATCGCAAATGAAGCGACTTTGCCATTGCAGAGTCGAAATTACACACAGTAATCCGAGTTGACCGAGAAGAGAGCGGTGACCGAAATCTTAGTAGTCGGCCCGTGTGCATTCTAGAACTGGTTCTAACTGTTAGAGGGATGATCTTTCTTGCATATGCATGTGCGCTCTGTGTTAGGTACTTAGGTTGTAATATATGTGAAAAGTTTTGTTCTTGCATAAATGAGTGTGTGTGTGTGTGTGTGTGTGTGTGTGTGTGTGTGTGTTTTCTGGACAAATAAACTGAATCTTGTTCTGCAATCAAGTCTACTAATTTACTGTGTACTTTTTTTTTATTTTTTTTGGTGTGGTACATGGTGGTGAAGTCACAAACATGTAATTTTCAAGTAATGATTTTTGACCCCTAAAATCAAGATTTGTTTAATAATTATTCTTAATTAGTGTGCGTTTACATTAAACATTGCTTAAAAAAGAAATAAAGGGTTTAGTATCCCTAAATATAATTAATGCTTCTCTAACAGCCATTAATGCTTCTCCACTGCCAGGTGTCAAAACGTTAGGTCATTGACCTTTCTCCATCCGTTAAACAGAACAATTCCGTTAAAATCTCTAACTGGCGCCACCCAAACTAACGGTTGTAACTGAGAGCCGTCTATTCTATTCCAGGAAATCCCTCAAAACCAACACCACCACTTTTTTGTATTCTCGTTTACCATTCTGCGGTGGGGGGAGAGAACAGATTTCAATTGACCAGAAAAAAAAAAAAAAAAAAATCTTTCTTTTGGATTACTACCATCTCCCCCAACAAAATCAATCGGAACTCTTTTTGAGTCTAGGGTTACCGGCGGGTGAAATCTTCCCCGGCCGGAGCTCCAAACCCGGCGACAAATATGCTGGAAGATAAGCCCATTGACGATCCAAGCGACCCAGAAACCGAGGAGGAGGAAGAAGAAGAGGCGGAATGCGATCCGGTCGAATTGAAAAAATCGAGAAACAAGGCCCTGACCGAATTCCGTTTCAGGGTGGAGCAAGCCATCCTTGGGCACTACCTGCTTGTGAAAAGGTCCAAGAGAAATCCGCCCAACGAAAACATCAAAAATGACGAATTGAGCATCAAATTGTGGGGTGTCCCTTTGCTGCCTAAAGAAGGGCACGAGGGGACGGACATTGTTCTGATGAAGTTCTTGAAAGCCAAACGTTACAAGGTGCACGAGGCCTTCACGTTGCTCCGAAGAACCCTTAAATGGCGGGCCGAGTTTCGGCCCGATGAAAATCTCGAGGAATTGAGGCCCGAGATTGACAGTTTGTGGTTCTCCAGTGGCAAGGATAAAGAGGGGCGCCCCCTTTGCTACACTATGTTGGGTAATGAATCTCAGAAGAAATTATTGAGCGCGGGCGATGATCTGAAATGCAGGGATTATTTGAGATGGAGGGTTCTAAGTGTCGAGAAGGCGATTCAAAATCTCAATTTTAGACCAGGTGGGACCGATTCGATTATCCAAATCATTGATCTGAAGAATGCTACTGGACCTGCGAAGAAGGAGGTTCGGTTGATCTACAATAAGATGATGACCTTGGTTCATGATCATTATCCAGGCCTTGTCTACAAGAATGTATGTTAATTACGCGATTCTGTTTTCGAGTTGACAAAACGAGATTGTTATTGACGATTGACGATTGATGATTTTTTTTTTTGGATACAGTTAATCATAAATGTCCCATCATGGTTCTTGGCTCTCAACACATTGAATCTTCGACTCATCACACAAAAGAGCAGGAACAAATTTATTTTTGTGAAGCCATCGAAAGTCACAGAAACCCTTCTCAAGTAAAGTTCGATCTTCAATAATAATTGCCTAAAATATCGATCTTCTTTTGCTATTTTCATAATCTTCGAATGCTGTTATTTTTTCCGTTCACAACGCAGGTACGCCACAGCAGAGAACATACTGGTTCAATACGGTGGCCTGAAGAGAGAAAACGACACTGAGTTCTCGACAGACGACAAAGTTCTTGAAGTGAATATCAGAGCAAATGCCACTGGTTACATTGAGATACCTACTCTCGAGGTATGTGAGTGAACTCAAACCGCGTAAATTTGTTTAAATAACATGCGAATAATATACGTTGTCTGTTACAACGTGAGTTATTACAGGCAGGGGTTACAGTGACCTGGGATGTGACTGTGGTTGGATATGAGGTGGCATACAGAGAGGAGTTTATACCAGACGACGACTGCTCGTACAAGATATTGCTTCAGGACAAGAAAATGGGAGAGAGCATCAGAAACTCGTTTTATATCAGAGAACCGGGGAAGATTGTCATAACTGTGGTTAATGGATCATATGCAAAGAAGAAGGCTTTCTATAGGTATAAAAGCAGGCCAAGTGTGCCTATCTTTATGTTCATTAACAAGTGATTCATTTGCCAAAACGAAAAGAAAAAAAAAAAAAAAAAAAGAAAAAAAAACCATTTTCCAGTTGCTCCGCACTTTGATGCTTCTGTTGTTTTTGTTCCGTTTGAAAAAGCGAGTTTTGCGCGAATGGTGTGAATGGTGTAAGGGATTCGACGTTCGCTGCTGAACATATGTTTTTGCATGTATTGACAATAAATTGTAGATAATATATACTCGACTATTGTATCTGGTTTGTTTTCGATTGTTTTATGTTGATTACCGTCGAAAGTAACCAGCCTACACTCCGGTGTCGTGTCTTGTTAGTTTTTAGTGGGTGAATAAAAAATTATCGTGTAACGAGCTCGAGCCCGAGCTTGGCAAATTTGGTGAGTTTGAACTTTTAGTTATTTACTTCTGTCGTCTTCCACTGTGTTTCTCTCTCCTCTTCCACTGCCAGCATCGTAACTGCATTTCACAGCGATCATCATCACCTAGATTCTCCGCCGCGTTTTTCCACCACGTCAACGGGTTTCCTCCGCCGTCAAGGGTGTCGCCGGACAGCTCTTCTTCGGGTGGCGATCGGAGGATTCCCTTAACACGTCCGTACAAATTAAACCGGAGAACTGAATCAAGTGATGTGTACTCGCTGACTTTCTTCTCCGGTTCCGGTGGACGTAATTCCGGCGAGGTTCATGGTTGACCTGCCATGCCCTTGTTTCATTTGTTTTGTCCTCTCTTTAATTTTAACCATATTTGTCATTGATCAAGTTTTCAATTCCCACACAATCACAAACATAATTCGATCGCAATTCGCAAGAAATGATATAAAAACTTCAAATAGGGATATTGGCACAATAAATCGCTAAATATTATTTGTCCGTCAATTTTAATGGTTAACATAAATTGAGCGTGAAAATCTTTTTAGCATTTATATATTAGTCCAAATAAATATTATTTGGACTGCAAACTCAACGCCCATAAAAATGTGTACGTACGATCAGAACTGAATAATACGTAATTAAAAAATAAAATGAATAATATAAGCTATTAAATTAGTATGGTAATGCATATTGCACTAATAAGCTAGGTACCGAATTAAAAAGAAATAGACGTTCCGCACTGCAGGGGCACGGTGTACGTGCTCGCTCGGGCTGAAATTTTTGTTTTATATGAAACAAACCATCACTCAGAACATATTCATATATCTATAATTATATATACATACACAGAGAGAGAAGAGAGAAGAGAGAGAAGAGACAAGAGAATTTCCAGCTGCATGGGGAACAGAGTCGGTCCTGAGAATTTGGAGGCCCTAAGCGGAGTTTAACATTATGCTTTGGTTCTTTTAAATAGTATCTAAATTATATGGGTCCATTTGATATACACCCTTAATATGGAAAATATATAGGGATAGGTCCACCCCTAAAATTCTTCCTTTGAGATAACCCCTAGAGAGGCAAAAGTACTATTGTGCCCTTATATCTAATTTTTGCCCAACTGCATTCAGTATTTTTACTAACTGCATTCAACATTATGATCAACTGCAATTAACATTTAGACCTGCATTTATCATATTATCAGATTTTTTTAATAAAAAATTATAAATGTTTATTTTATTATTATTTTTTATATATACCTCTCTTGTATTTTTAATTTTTTAAAATTGTTTAATTTTTTGTAATTTTTAATTTTTTTAATTTTTTAATTTTTATATTTTTTTTTTAATTTTTAACTTTTAATTTTGTTTTAATATTTTGATAAATTTACTGTATTGAAATTGACTATACATGACTATTGTATATATATTACATATGATTATATAAAAAAAACTTCATGTACACCAAAATCAAAAATTCACAATTTAATCTTGATATTATAAATCAATTAATACCCAACAAAAAATTGGAAAAACACAATCATCAACATCACTATACATCAGAAAAAACACATAACTTATATAGCTTATATATAACAATATATTACTACGAGTTACTACACGTGACTATATATGACTACATGTATATAACTACACATGACTATATATGACTACATGTATATGACTACACGTGACTATATATGACTACATGTATATGACTACACGTGACTAAATATGACTATATGTATATGACCACGTGTGACTATATATGACTTGATAACGCAAATCTCTCCTACACTGAAACAAGTACAGCCAAGTTTCGAAAAAGACGTAATTGTCGAGAAACTGCCGGTCCTCCCACTGTATCATCACCGACTCGCCTGACAGACTCCTCATCCAACACGAGAGTAGCTTCTAGAGTTGGTAGTCAATCTGCTTGTTGAAGCCAATGTCTCAAAGAAGAATTGCCATGATACTAAACATAAAAATAATTCAAACCCTCAATCATCTTGGAAATATGAAATCATTAGCACATTAACTAACAGAATAAATGAAAACGGGAGCACCCCTCTAGATTGACTTTTTGAGAAAGATAAACTTACACCATGTACTAGAGTAAATGAACCACTGTCATCATTTGTGGATGAACATATATAGCCATGAACTTGAACCGAGTAAGAATAGTACATTACTCTACGGTGAGCCAGTCTTTTCAATACCTTTCACCAAGAAGACATCAAAGTCGGACAATATATCACCATTTTCAAAATGTAACTTACTAATGTGTCAACTTAGCATACCTCTATTGCCCTTCTTCCCCTACGTTGCGCCTGATTGCTAACCAGTCGCCGAAGCACAACTTTCTTATTGAACAGTGGACTGCATTACTAGAAAGAGAGCATTATTAGAATTTCTATTTCTCTTCATGATACTTCGGTTGATAAAATCCTGAAACGAATGTCGTAAATCAAAACAAACCTACTAGCTTCCTCCACTGTAGCTTCATATACAATTTCATCACCCTGCATTACAACTCAACAAAAGCACAATGAACACAGTCAGATCATAGCAACATGAAACTTTATGAACTCAATCTTACAACATAAATAACAAGAGAAGCCAGTAAACTGCTACTTACCCTAATAATTACATGTAGTCATGTACCTTTTTTTGCCCCAATATCCATTTTCCAAACAATTCACCAAGAACTTGATTACAGGAAAAGAAAATAATCAAACACAATACAACTGAAATTATTAATAAAATTAAAACCATCTTTCTCAAAATCATCTTTCTCTCTCCATTTTTCCTTTATTGCATTCATTTTATTAATAAACACATTGAACAAAGAGGGTGGGTTTATGAGCATACCCTCTCAAAATCATCTTTCTCTCTCCAGTTTTCCTCTGCATTCATTTTATTAATATATATATTGAACAATTGGAACAGAAAAATTCAGAGAAAATAATAAATTAATAAAATATGAAGAAAAAAGACGTACGGCTAGATTATCACCAGGGGTAGTTGTCTACCTGGAACGGGATCCCGTGCGGCGGAATATGGATCGCGTTCTCGTAATCGTCGTCGATCTCCGTTCGACGATTCTCTTTGCAGGCGTTATCTTCTTGCCGACCTTCGGCTTCTTCAAGGCTGCCGCCGCCGCCGCTTCACGTCTTCAGCCGACGCAGGAAGAAATTTTCGATCGGGTGGGGGAGAAGAACGGGTGGTGCTCTGACGATGTGAAGCTACGCAGACCGCCGTTCTCCACCATGATTCCCGCAACCTTCGTCGCTGCTCTCATCGCGCCGCCTCCCATGTTATTTTCAGATTTGGTGGAGATTAATTTCGAAGAAAGAAAAGAGTGAACGAGAGAGATAGAGAAGGAGAGATGATGAGAGTGATGTAACGGCGATTGTGGGTTTGATGAGAGAGAGAATGTTAGGGTTAGGGTATATATTGAATTTAAATTAAAAGGGCAAAATAGGTATTTTAAATTGTCTAGGGGGGTCTCACTAATTAAGATCAGGATTTGGGTTTTTGACTAGGAGAAAAAAATTTATTGGACCTCCTCATATATATTTTCAAAACAAGGGGGGTATCACTCATTTTCCCAAATTATATTGTTATTGGTACACATTTTTAACAGATATCTTATTTAATAAACAAACTTTTTTTCTCTTTTATTGACAATAACAATATAAATTTGAAATATATCAAATACGAACCTTAATGTTGTTGGCATTGTAAAAACATTTGATGACATAATGATATATGCATCTATTTCATGCATAAACGACACATTACGAGGAGGAAAAAAACAATCGTTGATCAAAATTATTAAAAGTACATATATTGTTCATCTCAACCGACAGCAGTTCGTTTCAATCTTTTTGTGATATTGATGTCTGGTTTAAGATTTAATTATAATCTTAAAAAAATTGGCATATACATTTGGATATTAATAACATACTATAAGTAATTATATAATTAATATATAAACAATATTATCTACGAAACGCAATATATAAATTGGTCTCTTTTTATATTTTTTGAATAGTTGAGATTATAAAATATTCCATTAACATATGGTTTAAAAGATCTAATAAAATATTGAAGGACTAAAATGTGCTATATAACTAATTATTGGGGCCATATAGTGGTTTATGAAAAAAATTGTGGGGTCCCCTTGTAAGGTGGGGCCCTAAGCCAAGGCTTCCCTCGCTTACCCCCAAGGCCGGCTCTGATGGGGAAAACAACATGCCTTCTTTCAGAACCTTGATCCGATATGCTGCCATGAAAGTTGACTACTCTGTGAAAGCTGCTTGGAAGGTGAACTGTTCTATTGATTGTGCTTTTACATGTTCTATTGAGAGTTTTCTCTTGCAAACTGGTCTTCTTCTCTGATGTATGTATATGCCCGTTTTTTAAGAGCTATTAATCCTAATCCTCTGTTAAATTTTTCAAAATGTTCCCCTGATTAATTTGCCCTTTGCTGTTTATTTAAATCTAATCTTCTGTTGATCTTTTTAAATTCTTCCCATGTATTTCATGGAGATCGAGTTATTAATCATAATCCTCTGTTAAATTTTTCAAAATGTTCCCCTGATTAATTTGTCTTTTGCTGTTTATTTAAATCTAATCTTCTGTTAACCTTATTAAATTCTTCCCATGTATTTCATGGAGATCGAGCTATTAATCATAATCCTCTGTTAAATTTTTCAAAATGTTCCCCTGATTAATTTGCCCTTTGCTGTTTATTTGAATCTAATCTTCTGTTAACTTTTTTAAATTACTCCCATGTATTTCATGGAGATCGAGCTATTAATCCTAATCCTCTGTTAATTTTTCAAAATGTTCCCCTGAGTAATTTGTCATTTGCTGTTTATTTAAATCTAATCTTCTGTTAACCTTTTTAAATTCTTCCCCTCTATTTCATGGAGATCGAGCTATTAATCCTAATCCTTTGTTAAATTTTTCAAAATGTTCCCCAAATTAATTTGGCCTTTGCTGTTTATTTAAATCTAATCTTCTGTTAACCTTTTTAAATTATTCCCCTATATTTCATGGAGATCGAGCTATTAATCCTAATCCTCTGTTAAATTTTTCAAATTGTTCCCCTGATTAATTTGCCCTTTGATGTTTATTTAAATATAATCTTCTGTTAACCTTTTCAAACTCTTGCCCATGTATTTCATGCGAGATCGAGCTATTAATCCTAATCTTCTGTTAAAATTTTCAAAATGTTCCCCTGATTAATTTGCCCTTTGCTGTTTATTTAAATCTAATCTTATGTTAACCTTTTTAAACTATTCCCCTGTATTTCATGGAGATCGAGCTATTAATCTTAATCCTCTGTTAAATTTTTCAAAATGTCCCCCTGATTAATTTGCCCTTTGTTGTTTATTTAAATCTAATCTTCTGTTAACCTTTTTAAATTATTCCCCTGTATTTCATGGAGATCAAGCTATTAATCCTAATCCTCTGTTAAATTTTTCAAAATGTTCCTCTGATTAATTTACCCTTTGTTGTTTATTTAAATCTAATCTTCTGTTAACCTTTTTAAATTCTTCCCTTGTATTTCATAGAGATGAGCTATTTATCCTAATCCTCTGTTAAATTTTTCAAAATGTTCCCCTGATTAATTTGCCCTTTGCTGTTTATTTAAATATAATTTTCTGTTAATCTTTTTAAATTCTTCTCATGTATTTCATGGAGATCGAGCTATTAATCCTAATCCTCTGTTAATTTTTTAAAATGTTGCTCTGATTAATTTGTCATTTGCTGTTTATTTAAATCTAATCTTTTGTTAACCTTTTTAAATTATTCCCCTGTATTTCATGGAGATCGAGCTATTAATCCTAATTCTCTGTTAAATTTTTCAAAATGTTCCCCTGATTAATTTGCCATTTGCTGTTTATTTAAATCTAATCTTTTGTTAACCTTTTTAAATTTTTCCCCTGTATTTCATGGAGATCGAACTATAAATCCTAATCCTCTGTTAAATTTTCAAAATGTTCCCCTGATTAATTTGCCCTTTGCTGTTTATTTAAATCTAATCTTCTGTTAACTTTTTTAAATTTTTCCCCTGTATTTCATGGAGATCGAGCTATTAATCCTAATCCTCTGTTAAATTTTTCAAAATGTTCCTCTAATTAATTTGCCCTTTGCTATTTATTTAAATCTAATCTTCTGTTAACCTTTTTAAATTCTTCCCCTGTATTTCATGGAGATCGAGCTATTAATCCTAATCCTTTGTTATTTTTTTCAAAATGTTCCCCTGATTAATTTGCCCTTTGCTGTTTATTTAAATCTAATCTTCTGTTAACCTTTTTAAATTCTTCCCCTGTATTTCATGGAGATCGAGCTATTAATCATAATCCTCTCTTAAATTTTTCAAAATGTCCCCCTCATTAATTTGCCCTTTGCTGTTTATTTAAATATAATCTTCTGTTAACCTTTTTAAATTCTTCCCCTGTATTTCATGGAGATCGAGCTATTAATCATAATCCTCTCTTAAATTTTTCAAAATGTTCCCCTGATTAATTTGCCCTTTGCTGTTTATTTAAATCCAATCTTCTGTTAACCTTTTTAAATTCTTCCCATGTATTTCATGGAGATCGATCTATTAATCCTAATCCTCTCTTAAATTTTTCAAAATGTTCCGCTGATTAATTTGCCCTTTGCTGTTTATTTAAATATAATCTTCTGTTAACCTTTTTAAATTATTCCCCTGTATTTCGTGGAGATCGAGCTATTAATCATAATCCTCTCTTAAATTTTTCAAAATGTTCCCCTGATTAATTTGCCCTTTGCTGTTTATTTAAATCTAATCTTCTGTTAACCTTTTTAAATTCTTCCCCTGTATTTCATGGAGATCAAGCTATTAATCCTAATCCTCTGTTAAATTTTTCAAAATGTTCCTCTGATTAATTTACCCTTTGTTGTTTATTTAAATCTAATCTTCTGTTAACCTTTTTAAATTCTTCCCTTGTATTTCATAGAGATGAGCTATTTATCCTAATCCTCTGTTAAATTTTTCAAAATGTTCCCCTGATTAATTTGCCCTTTGCTGTTTATTTAAATATAATTTTCTGTTAATCTTTTTAAATTCTTCTCATGTATTTCATGGAGATCGAGCTATTAATCCTAATCCTCTGTTAATTTTTTAAAATGTTGCTCTGATTAATTTGTCATTTGCTGTTTATTTAAATCTAATCTTTTGTTAACCTTTTTAAATTATTCCCCTGTATTTCATGGAGATCGAGCTATTAATCCTAATTCTCTGTTAAATTTTTCAAAATGTTCCCCTGATTAATTTGCCATTTGCTGTTTATTTAAATCTAATCTTTTGTTAACCTTTTTAAATTTTTCCCCTGTATTTCATGGAGATCGAACTATAAATCCTAATCCTCTGTTAAATTTTCAAAATGTTCCCCTGATTAATTTGCCCTTTGCTGTTTATTTAAATCTAATCTTCTGTTAACTTTTTTAAATTTTTCCCCTGTATTTCATGGAGATCGAGCTATTAATCCTAATCCTCTGTTAAATTTTTCAAAATGTTCCTCTAATTAATTTGCCCTTTGCTATTTATTTAAATCTAATCTTCTGTTAACCTTTTTAAATTCTTCCCCTGTATTTCATGGAGATCGAGCTATTAATCCTAATCCTGTGTTAAATTTTTCAGAATGTTCCCCATGATTAATTTGGCACTTTGCTGTTTATTTAAATCTAATCTTCTGTTAACATTTTTAAATTTTTCCCCTGTATTTCATAGAGATCGAGCTATTATCATAATCCTCTGTAAATTTTTCAAATGTTCCCCTGATTAAT
>NW_012192829.1:2935629-2975012 GCF_000504015.1 Erythranthe guttata
ATGAGATTGGATTAACTCCCTACTGACTAATTATTTTTTTTAGTTAGTAGCATGTTCAGTTTCTTAGATTAGATTTTCTATTAAATTTGTTAAAATCGGTTATTATATATGAATTGTCTATAAAATCACTTAGGGCTCGTTCGCTTACAGCTCTAAGGTTCTACTGACTAAATATAGGGGCTAATAAATGTCTGGTTGGTAAGATTCACACTTTTTCAAACTCGCTACTAAAATTAAAGCCCGCTATTAAATGCTACTATTTCATTAAATTAGTAGCACCCCTCCCCCTGAGATTAATTTAAGAGGGGGTGACTAAAAATGAAAAATACAATTTTATCCTTAAAATCATATTTTATTATTGTAATATCCTTAAAATCATATTTTAATAGGTCCTTGAAATATTTGCCACCAAAGGAGATGAGAAATACAATATAAAATATATTGTTTCAACTTATTTTTAAATTTTTAAAATTTTATTTGTTCCAAGTTTTGTGGTAAAAATAAATAAGACAAGAACAATAGTATGTATATAATATATTTAAGTTGGTTTAGTGTATAAAATAATACTAATGGAAAAAAGATGCAATATTTCTTAGTTTTTAGGCAAAATATGGAATTTCCCGATCCCAATCCCGATTCCCGAAATATTTAGGGATACCGATATAACCGGGATTTAATAGTTTGGGACGGGATTGGGATTTAAAATTTCTATACCGAATCCCGAAATCCCGATCCCGAAAATCCCGAATTCCCGAAATCCCGTCCCGAACTCACCCCTACCTAAATGAATAATCTCTATTAGAAAAATGTGCAATGAAACCACTCTTGAACCTAGTACTAAATTGCAAACAAATATGGATTTATTATTTCAAAAAAAAATTGTTTCAAAACACATATCAAATATGTAATTTATTACTATGTGCAATTTATAATTGAAATATATAAAATTGAAAGGAAATCATATAAATCTGGAACATTACATTATCATGCATCCAACTTCAATTTCTGCCTACATTCAATCATCTATAATAATACCAACCAAACTCACCAGAAGAATACCATCTCCCAAATACAGACGGCAACCAAAAAAAAAACATAAGCCACCTGCCCCAACACAAAATCATAGGTGTAAGCAAACAAGGGCCACAGCAGCCATGCAGATTGCAAAATGGCAAACTCCTCACACCTATGTGTCACATGCAAACCCCTCTCCTTCCCTCTATATATACCAACGCTCTCGGCTCGCCACATATCACCATCACAGCAATACATCTCCTATTCTCCCCATAAACACACACACACACACACTTTTCTGAGGTGCCTTTCTTCACCATGGGCAAGCTCTTTCTTTCAGCTCTCAGCCTTCTTCTGCTATTCGGCTCCACTTTCGCTGTCCGAAGCGGAACCGCCAGCTGGCAAAAGGGCGAGTGCCAGATCGGAAACATCAATGCTCAAGAACCCTCCTACAGCATCCGAGCTGAAGCTGGAGAGACTCAGTTCTGGGATTTCAAGAACGACGAATTCCAGTGCGCCGGTGTTTCGATTCTCCGCCACAGAATCCAGCAGAGAGGCCTTTTGCTCCCTGTCTATCATAACTCCCCTGTTCTTGTCTACGTTCTCAAAGGTTGTAACTCTTTCCTCAATTCTCATTCTATAAATATGTGTTTGATTCTTGAATTCATGATGTATATGTATGTGCAGGTAGAGGAATATTCGGGCTTATGATATCGGGATGCCCTGAAACTTATGAATCGTCTCAACAGTCACGAGAACAATCTCAGGAGGACCGAAGCCGGAGTTTCAGAGACAGGCATCAGAAGATTGGAGAATCTCGCCAGGGTGACATTGTCGCCATCCCTGCCGGAGCAGCTCACTGGGCTTACAACGACGGTCAAGAGGAGCTTGTTCTTCTTGTTTTACACGACGATTCTAACAATGCCAACCAACTCGATCAAAATCCAAGGGTAATTAAACAGTAATAATTAATCCATTAATAAATAGGTTTTTTTTTTCAGTTTCCTTAATACTTACTGTTTTCTTTTTTTTGTCTGAAAATTGCAGTCGTTCTACCTCGCCGGAAACCCAGGGAGGGGACAGGAGCAACAGCCTTACAGAGAGCACGGAAGCAGGCATGGCGAACAGCAGCAACAGTTCGGCAACATTTTCAGGGGTTTCGATGTGGAGACATTGGCCGAGGTATTCGGAGTTGACGAGGAGACTGCACGAAAGCTCCAAGGACACAACGACGAAAGGGGCCACTTGATCTTAGTTCAGAGGGGGCTTCAGGTGATCAGGCCACCGCTTAGAGGAGAGGAGTACGGCCGAAGAGAGGAGGAGGGATACTACGGCGGCCGCGATAATGGAATTGAGGAGACTATTTGCAGCGCGAAGATCAGAGAGAACCTAGACAAGGCCTCACGCGCCGATATCTACAACCCACGCGCCGGGCGATTCTCCACCGTCAACAGCTACTCTCTCCCAATTCTCAAGTTCCTCCAACTCAGCGCCGCAAGGGGAGTCCTTTACAGAGTAAGAATTGATTACAGCTGCTCTGCATAATTAATGCCCAATTTGACGATGAATTGATGATGATGATGAAATTAGGGCATTTGATTTTGATTCGATTTGATTGATTGACAGAACGCGATAATGTCGCCGCACTGGTACGCGAACGCGCACAGCATAATCTACGTGACGCGCGGAGATTCGAGGATGCAGATCGTGAACCACAAGGGGAGGGCGGTGTTCGACGGGCAGGTCCGGGAGGGGCAGGTGGTGGTGGTGCCGCAGAACTACGCGGTGGTGAAGCAGGCCGGAGAGCAGGGATGCGAGTGGGTGGCGTTCAACACCAACGACAACGCCATGATCAACACCCTCAGCGGACGCACATCCGCCATCAGAGGACTGCCGGCTGACGTCATCGCCAGTGCGTACCAGATCTCGAGGGAGGAGGCGGAGAGGCTCAAATTCTCCCGGCGAGAGACTTTCCTCTTCAGCGGAAGCGGAAGGTCCAGCAGAGGAAGGGTTGCTTCAGCTTGAATGTAGAGTTTGATGAATGGAATAATGTATGAGACTGCCGGTTAATCGGCTCTGTATGTATCTCTGTATACGGCTCCGGCGACTGTTTTCTCAGTTGACCTCAATAAAACTTAAGCTTTTTGTACCTACTAATAAATAAATCTTTGTTTAATCAAATAATAATCTCAATGCATGCATTAATTATTCCCAGTTCTGTCCTTATCACTCGTAATTACTTAAGAACAAAATTAATGGGACGATTAGTTTAGTTTCATTACATAGGTAAATATATTGTTTTTTTCTAAATACAAGATTTTTATAATAAATAAAAGTGAGCTAATAATCGAGTGGGAACTGGGAAGGAGAAAAGATTATTATTTTATAAAATAATAATCGAATTAAATGTAAATCATTTATTTAATATTTTTAGTAGTGTAATATTGTAATGATGTGTATAGAGTAAATTGATAATTAGTCCATGATGCCTGAGTTGAATTTATCAACCTAAGAGGCCTCTTTGAGGAGAGTCCATTAAGGCCCAAAACCCATAAAAGTCCATTATACATTATTGATTACAGGGTAAAATTCATTTTGCACCCACGTACTATGTGAAATGTATCATTTACCCCTCATGTATTGAAAACATCAAACACCCCTACCGTTAGTTTTTTTCCTAATTATGTTAGTCAAACCTTTTGATCAGATGTTGCTAAGAGTATTTTTTTACGAATATACCCCAAAAAATCTCTATGTATAAGTTGCTTAATTTTGACCATTATCCACCTGATTTTTTTCGTTCTTTTCAACCCTTTGAAAACCCCTAAATCGACAAAAAATTCCAATTTAAATGAACACTAAAAATCGTTAACAATCCAAAAAAAATAAATTTTAACAAAGTTACAGATTATATCTTACATAAAGCAGGGTAAAAGAGTCATTTCTCGCTCAAATTTAACACCGTTAAAAGTTTGACTATTGACCATAAAAAACAGGGGGGCGTTTGATGTTTTCTATACTTCAGAGGGTAAATGATACCTTTTGTATAGTATAGGGGTGCACAATGAATTTTACCCTTGATTATATTACCACATGTATTTATATTACACTTTCTTAAATTCGTTTTTAATAATTAAATGTAAAATAGTAGTCGCATAAATATGTTACTAAAAAAATATAAATAAATAATGTCTTGGATTTAACTATAAGAAAAAATGTCTTTAGCTTTTCTTAGATTACAATAAGAAATAGTATGTACAAAATACACTTATGTGACACGTCACAAAATTCTAGATGATTATACTTCGAAACTCAAGTCAGATATATTATATTTGATCGAAATTCTTGATGATTATACTTTGAAACTCAAGTCAGATATATTATATTTGATCGATGATGAATTCATTCATTTATGTGTGAATAGGATTTAAGGAAGGAGTCTAGTAAACTCTTATTCACTTGTAACTTCAAATGAATCTAAATAGGCTTAGCTTAAATCACTTAGCAGCCTCTAAATCATATATATATATATATATATATATATATATATATATATATATATATATATATATATATATATATATATATATATATATATATATATAGGCTTATTGGCCTTTTGAGCAATGACTATCATATCATATCAATATCAAATTATCAATAGTGAACGAAAAGAGAATGTCACACTAAATAAATAAAAAATTACTAGTTACCAAGTCTATAATATAAGTCACTATAAATTTTATTATCACTTAAATACAAATGTTAATGGAAAATTTATTGTTTTCATCCCTCAAGTTTGCAATGATTTCACATTTGGTCTCTTATATTTATGAAAAAACATATTTAATCCCTCGTGTTTCAATCATTTGACAATTTCGGTCATTTTCGTCAATTTACCCTTAGTCCATAGTGATGGGAACATGTTTAATTCCGTTAGTTTTAACATAAAATTGATGGAAATGACTAAAAATGTTGAATTTTTAAAACATAAATAATTGAAGAATGTATAATCGATTCAAACTTAAGGGATGTAAACCGCATTTTTCTAAATTTTAATTGTTGTAATTTTTGGTGTTGGAAATAATAATAAAAATAAATAAATAAAGAGAGCAGAATTAAAGAAAGGAACAAAAAAAGCGTCGACGCCGGCCGGCTCTTATTACTCTTATTAGAATATTATTGAAATGAGTACAGACAGACACATATCTGCAGGTTTGCTCGACATCAACCATGAAAAACAAAGGTTTTTCTTACCCAAAATTTTACATAACGTAGTTGCAAACAAACACATCTAAAACTGTTTCCCGCCGGGGGACAGCAAGAAACTCTGGCTACCCCTGTTCATCTTCAAGCTCTGGGCCTGGTTCGGCGATATCTGGTAAGCATTCGTCAGAACCTGAATCGGCATCGCTCTCAGCACCGACGTGTATCCGGCCAGCGGGTTTCGCATCGGCCACCCGGTGGTCTTGAACGCCACCCACTCGAACCCGTTCTCTCCGGCGCGTGCGGTGGAGGTGTAGTACTGCGGCACCACAAACATGTCACCTTTGTTCACCCTATCGTTCATCAGGGATTGACCGCTGTGGTCCACCACTTGGACCTGGGCATCGCCTTTCGTCACGTACACGATCGTGTGGCCCAGCATCGCCCAGTCCGGGCTCAACAAAGCATTCTGCGTGGCATTACAAAAGAAATATTTTCAGTCGAAATGCACGGAAGGTGTTTGTTTTAATGCGTGAATGGAAAATTACACGCACATAATAAATATTCTCAGTCGGAGTGCACGGAAGGTGTTTGTTTTAATGCGTGAATGAAAAATAACACACACATACCGGGTAAAGGTTTCCTCTTTCTGCGCTCATATCCATGTACTTCAAAATGGGGAGCTTGTGGCTGTCGATGAGGTGTACTTTTCCGGCTTCTCTGGAGTAGATATCAGCTTCTCTCCTGTTTTCAGTGTTGGTGCTGATTTTCATGGCGCAGAAGCTTTCTTCCAAGCCATTGTCATCCTCCGATCGTCTTCCTTCTCGTTCTCGTTCTTGTTCTTGTTCTTCTTCTGGCCTAATGAAGCTCATTCGTTCTCGAACGATAACGCTGAGCCCTCTCTCCTGTTGCTCTGTTTGCATCTTCCTCACAATCTCCTCCGGCACATTGAACGCCTCAGCCATCAAGTTCGAGTCGAAAGCCTGGAAAATGTTCTGGAATGTCTCCCTCGACTGCTCGTGCTGCCCGCTTTTGGGTACTCCACCCGCCAGGTAAAATGCCTAACCCCCAAACATACAACAACAAATATCATCAGATTAAGTGGCAAAATATATGTGTATCTATATATTGTGTTGAAATTTGATTTTACTCTGAATTTTTGGTCGAGCTGGTTGGATTGGTGGTTGAGGTCGTTGATGGAGATGGCAACTACTTCTTCGCTTCCATCGTTGTAGAACCAGTGGGCGGCACCAGCCGGAATAGCGATGATGTCGCCTCTACGAACGCGGTGGACTTTCTGGTGCAAATCCCTCACGCTTCCCTTTTGTTTCTGCTCCCAAGCTTCTGTGCTCTCACGTGTGTATTGGCTCTTGTATGCATGGTATGTTTCTGCACACCCTGGGAAGCTGATCCCTATGAAACCCTGACCTGCAGCAATATTTTCAAACATTCAAATATACGTATATATATATGTATGTATGTATATGTTTATGTATGTGTGTATGTATATGTGTAAGTACCATTTTCGATGAAAACAAGGCGAGGGGCAGGGTGGTAATTGGGCAAGGAGAGGGCGTTAGCCTTGAGGACGTTTCTCATGGCAACAACGCCGGCGCATTGGAACTGGTGGTGGTTTTCGTCCCAGAGCTCGGTGGTGCCGCCTTCGGATTCGATCCTCTGAGTGGGCTGGGCGGCGGTGAGGCGTTGGAAGCGGCACTGCTGCTGGTCGCTGAGGCGGAGGGATTGCTGCCTTACGGCGAAAGCGGACGAGACTAGGAGGGAGAGAGAGAGTGCTAGAAGAAACTTATAAGAGGCGGCCATTGTTATATGTTTGAAACACACTGTGGAGAAGAAGTGAGGAAAAATGAGTTAGAGGAGGGTGCATTATATAGGAGTAAGAGTGTATGTATTCTGCATGGGGATTGTTAGTAGTGAAGAGACACCTAGCAATGAGTTTGGTGTGTAGGAAAAAACAAAAGGGGATGCATGGCTGAATATATATACGTGGTGAAATGGATGGTTGGTTTGCTAACACCTTTGCATGCTGGCTGATACACTTGGCCAACTACATCTGAGGAGTTGTGCTATTTGTATTAGTGATCTTATGGTACAACTTTTTAAGCCTAAGGTCCAACTCAAGTACCTTCATTTTTTTTTTCTTTTTTGGAGATAGTACATATATGATATACACAGTATAGTAAAATATTTTCAATTTTTGTTTTTTGCATGTCTCCAGAATAAATTTATATTTGTTGATTATTTCTTTTCCGAAAATTTTATTCAAATTAAACTATTTAAATAAATATATGTAAAATAAAAATAATAAATTCCAAATATGTCCTCAGTGGTTGAGATTGGACATGTTGAAGTCCCTCTATACGTTATTGGATTAAAACCAGCTTTTGGTTTAAATAATTGGGCCGTCAAAAAATCAATTTTCTATTTTTGGGCCCAACTTACATTTTCTGAAAAGATGGAAGGGTAATGGAAACAATTTCCTACAGCATTCTTGTCTCTGATTATTAATAATAGTTTACATGTTATTTATGTCTAAATAAAAATGATATTTGAAAATATCGAGTTTCAGACTAATTTCAGACACCATCTATTTGTAAGAGATTCTGATTAATCGATTCACTGTCTGGCAAAATTACAGGGAAATTTTCCAGCTTTCCATTACAAGAGAAATCCAAATATCTTTAAAAAAAAAGGAAAAAAGGGAGGGTCTACCAAATTCGACATTAAACTACAAAGCAAAACGACAACCAGTTCCATCAAGAAAACGATCGGTATGCCATCCTTTAGCTTGCAGCTCGGATATAAATGGAAAAAACACATCACTCATCCTACTATAACCCTCCTCCAACGCATTTTCACTAGGCACATGAAACGACTTCGCCACCTCAGCAGCATATGCAGCGACCAGCCACCCCCTCAGAGCATCTTCTCCAGTAGCGCTACGCTCCAGTACCATGTCGGTGCATTTTCTCCCACGGTTTAAAATGAATTTTTCGTCCGGAAATTTTTCCTTCACTTTTTGTAGCTCGGAGGGTTTGCAGACTTTGTGTAAAGGCCTTCCCACTTTGACACTTCCAGCTTCTTCTATTAGTCGTCCCGGGAATAAGATATCTTCTTGATATCTTAGATCGGCCGGACTGGATATTCTACCACTCTGGTTAAATATTAACGAAGAGTGGTTTTAGTGGAGATATTAATAAACCAGATATTTAAAACGTTGATTATTAGGTTATATACTTTTATACACAAACCTTCAAAAATTCTGCAACAATTAGTGCAGTTCTCTGTGGGTTTAGAGTGTTGACTGGAGTCGCTCGCATCTCTTCCCTCACGCAATACACATGCATCAATGATAGGAGCGGCCCAACCACCAACTGTGACATCTCAGCTTCATCAGAATCTCTCTCTCTCTCTCTCTCTCTCTCTCTCTCTCTCTCTCTCTCTCTATATATATATATATATATATATATATATATATATATATATATATATACCATGATCACCATGCAATTCTTCCTCTTGAACGAAATTACATTGAAATTAAAGAATAAAATCCAACTTTACGCACTATCTTTCAGATATATAATATTATGGTGCGACATCAGGAGTGAATGCCCAAAAATAGCGGGACTAATGTGAATTTCTAGAGTGCAAAAAAGAAGGTGCCATCGAAGAACTCGTGTGAATATATATCAATCCTAAAGTTGGAGATGTAAGTTAGAGTAACATGTATTCATAAAAGTACCTTTCCCTGTGTAGATGAACAAACGGTAGATGCTAACTGAATTCCTGCTCCTATTCCGAGAACATTAAACAGAGTAGAAATGGCTTCACCTTTTGCAAAAAGGTCACTCAGATTTCCCTCTTTGGCGAACGAAGAATATATGGGCAATCTTGTTGCTCTTGCTGCAACAACTGCCATTCCCTGCCAAAATAACAAGTTTATCTCAACATGTCTCGACCATTATCCTATATATACAGATAGCATATGACAAAAACTGTATTTTTGCCCGCCTAATTAGATAAATCCACAAGCAAATAATCATCTCACCTTAGCGAAATTGCCAAGCCCAGCCATTTCAAGAAATAAGTGTGGACATAGAGGTGAAATTACTTCCAGACCGGTACCAAAGTCGTAAAGAACATCAGCTGCAAGTTCGAACATTCATTCCTTCAACCATCCCATAGCAAGATAAGAAACATAGGCAAAACAAGATTGCGTAACTAAAACCAACCGTATTATTAATCCGAGAGTAAATAATTAGAAAATAAAATCAGGAGATTAGGGAATGAATGCAAAATGACAGACCCAAAAGCCTCCAACTTTTAGGTTCCGAGTCCATTCTTGCACCTAAGTTGCTACATATGAGCTTTCCGACATGCTGCATGCCGTCTTTTAATATCTGTAATGTAATTAACACAACATAAATGACCCATAACAGAAGAGACTTCTGGAACTTTTCGATTAATAAATCTTTACCCAACTAACAGCAGTAGCCTGTGCAGGTGTAGGTCTCAAACCTGCAGCAAATAGAAGTGACTGAAAGGGAGTAAGCAACTCAAAAATATCTCGATCGTTAAGAGCATTTCAAAAACATCTCGATCTGTCATGAAAAATTATACAAAAAGAAAAATTAATCTCAGAAGAAGACCTGAGTTGATAATACTGATAATGTTGCACTCGAGAAATGTTGCAATGCTCGGAACTGTGTGTATCTGAGATATCCCTCGTTCACACTGTATAGATGTAGGAGACATAATTCAAAACTATAAATAACGTCTGTTGTTGGACACAACTTGTTCTGTAGAGATTCAAGAAAAGGCAGTTACCTATACGGATAACCCGATGGAAAGAACTTATTTAGAAAGGATTCGACTATCCTACGAGAGGCAGGTCTTGAATCATCGACCAACGTCACCTGAATTAAATTATTAAAAAATAAATAATCAAGATATGTTAAATTGGCAAGTATAAACTCTAGCATCTTCAGCATCAAACGTTGCGTCAAGCAACACAATATAAATTAAGTGTGCATCGATTACCCACATTTTTTCTGTTTATCCTTTAATGCAATTAGCCCCAATTGAAGATGTTGCTAAGAAATCACCCATCACACAAATGAATCATACAAGCATTTGCATTCCCCCAAAAAACCCGTAAAACATCTAAATTGAGCCTATCACAACGACGGAAATAGGACAAAAACATTTTCCGAATAGAATGAAAACCACAGTGACCATTGAGGGAATTAATCATATCGGTACAACATTTTTTTTAGTTGAGCAAAAGCCTAATACATAGGGCACATCAACTGTTTGTTTAAATGCTTGACCGAGGCGGTAAACGTAAATAAAGTGAAATGTGCGCTTACAGAAAGATGACCATCGGATTCGAACTGAAAGTGGTGAGACATCGAATCTGAAGTCTCAATCCAGTACACGGGCGGCGGCGGCGGCGGCGGCATGTCATCGGGTTTTTTCTTTTGCATCTTAAAAATTTCCTGGAGTAACCGAAGCACCAAAACAATGAAGAAGAACAGAAATATATGAATAAAATGAGTTGAAGAATTAGTTATGAGATAAAAATCACACTTTTCACACACACGAAAACGCACACAAACACACGAAAATATATATACATATATATGTGCGCGCGCGCGCGTGTATTTGGAAAGAAAATCTAGTAAAGAAAAAAAGGGAATTTAGATAGAGACCAAAAGATTCATGGATAAGAGTAGGAGCTTGCAAGGGTATGAACTACGGTCCGCCGGCAGTGTCGGGATTCTGAAACGGCAGCTCAGACAAACCAGAATATTCCTTTTTTACTTTCTAAATTAATTTTAATTTTTTTTTTAATACAAAATTATTATTAAAGAAGAGTCTCAAATAAAAAAATAAATTAAATAAAAGTTATATAAATACAATAAATTATTAGGTATTTATCAAAAAATTATAGTAAAAAAAATTCGAGTATTATCCAGACCTTTTGCTAGCCCACTAAACGAGGCAAAAAAGGCCCATTTCAGGTGCAATATTTGGGGCACTCTTGCAATTAAGCCAGCCCCAAAAAATACCAAAAACTGTATACTATTTGTATACAAATTTTAGTTGGTGGAACGTCACAAAAACTTTTTCACGATATAAAAATTTATATTGTCACAGTACACAGATTTTGAATAAAATTAATGGAACGTCCCAAGTTTTCACGATCAAAATCACAAAAAACTGTATATTATATAGTACATAAATTTTGGGTAAATTTGGTGGAACGTCCCAAAAAAAAATTCATTATCAAAATCACAAAAACTGTATACCATACATAGTACACAGTTTTTTTATAAGATCGTCCAAAAAAAAAAAATTCACAATCAAAACCACCAAAAACTGTATACTATATAGTACACAGATTTTACGTAAAATTTGTGAAACGTCCCAAAACCTTTTCACGGTCAAAATCACGAAAAACTATACGCTATAGTACAAATATATTGGGTAAAATTGGTGGAACGTCCAAAAAACTTTTTCACGATCAAAATTATCTAAAATTGTACATTACAGACTTAGTACACAGATTTTGAGTAAAATTGGTGGAACGTCCACAAAACTTTTTCACGATAAAAATCACCAAAAAATATATACTATTATAAACAGATTTTGAGTAAAAATAGTGGAACGTCCAAAAAATTATTTCACGATCACACACTACACCGAAAATACACACTAAAAATTACACACACTATATCGAAGACACACACTAAAAAATATACGCACACTACACCGAAAACACACACTATACCGAAAACACACTCACTACATCGAAAACACACGCGGAAACATTACACACACTACACGAAATACATACACTAAAAAATATACACACACTACACCGAAAACACACACTAAAAAATATACAAACACTACTAAAATATACACACACTGCAATTAAGCCGGTACATTCCGGGGGCCCATTCAGGTCAATTTTTTGGGCCATTACGAAAATAACCGGTCCAGAAAATGGCCCATTTCAGACCCATTACACAATTGTTGGGGCACAAAATTGGCCATTCGAGGCCCATTTCAAGTGCAATTTTTGGGCCATTCCGCAATTTACCCTGGCATACAATTAATATTTACATTCAACAAGTTACGTAATTCTGCCTAGTTATTTTCTTGCATGAATTAATTAGGTAAATTAACAAAATTTGCGAATTCACCGAACATTAAATTACATTAGTTAGACAGAAACACACACGCACCCTAACATAAATTTGTGTCCGTCCTTTTATACAACGGCAGAAGCAGCAGCAGCAGCTCGCAGGTTACACTACAAAAGTCCGTTCGATTGCAAAAGCCCAATAGAAAATGACTCAAATTTGCAAGATCTCAGTTAGCGCATCGAAATGCCATATCCTTAAAGTTCGTCTGCCATTGTTTCTCTGGCTGTTAAGACTTAATACTACATTTCATATAACTGATTAACTGTATATATACTAGGTGATGGTTAACTTGAGGGGAGAAAATATGTAAACGAGCAGGCGAAATAAGAAGAAGAAGCAATAATAAACTCGGCCTTCATCTTCGTTTATATAATTATTAGTGACGATTACATCATATCAGGATCATCTTCATAGTCAAAGTCAACCTCGCTCGATTGCCTTCTCTTTGCCTCTCTTGGTCCTCTACCTTTCTTTGGCTTCCCACTGCAAATATATATATATGTTCACCCTTCGTTTCTTAAGATATATGATAACAAGTTATCGAATTTGAAATTTTGAATACTTACGGTCCATTTGCTGATACACCGCCATCTCTTGCAACTTCTTCAGCCTGATTGATATACAAAGGATAAATTAAATCAAATAAAATCACAAATTCTCCAAGTTTACAAAGCAATAACATCCACTAATGTAACAGCATTACACGTTCCATTGTACATCAGCATTACAGTATGCAGGAAAGGCAAATATTGGAAACAAGAAAAACGCAAGGCGGGATTGCAGCATACGGATATAGATAATATAAAGTGCAAGGTAAAGTATAAAATCGTACAGCTGGTGAAGTGACGGAAGATAACGAGAAGAGCCTGTCTTCAGCCTGAAACTTCCTCGATCTTTTCAAGCTGCAATCAACACAAACCAAATCATTCTTGGATCATATCAATTGACAAATATGAATAAATACTCGAAACAAAAAAGTAGTGAAAATGGAGCCGATACAGTATTCCGCAACAATGGTTCGGTGGTCCCAAATTAACATGAAATGTCGAAACTAATCACTCTACCGAAACCCGTAGTTAATTAAATTGATCGGCAAACGAAGCAAACGAGAAATAGGGGAACCAACTAAAGAAAGGGATCATTTACAGTGTAGTGTTCTTTGAGGAAGACAAGAACCCTTCAAAACCTTTCAAGACATTGCCACATTGGCTTGGATCCTGTAAATAACTTGTTTCCATATCATACACCTGCAATAAAAAAAAAATTAATAATAATAATTTCAAGAAACATTACATTACAAATCTTGGCAAGAGAAAAAAACAGTTTTTTTTTTTTGGTTCTTTCTTTTATCACCTGTTTTTCGATATTACGGAGTTCTTCATGAATTTTGGCCCTTTTGCACAAGAGGGAAGCCAGCACTGCAGAAGGGTTTGAAGCAGTTCGTAGACCTAAAATTATTTGTGGAAATTGTTCCCCCAAAAATATAAAATTAAAAGTTTCGAAAAAATAAAATGTATAAAATTCGGGGAAATTGACACGGAGGGTTGTTTACCTTCAGAATCCATGTTTTAAATATCGAAGATTCAAGGCTGAAGCACTGTGATCAATCGTGTTCGCTGCGTTTTCCTCTTTTTTTGCGATCAACAAGTGTAATAGGGGATCAAAGACGGCGACGTTTTTGAGGAAATCCCTAATTTTTCATCTGTCGACTCCCTTTGGACCGGCAATACAGATAAAAGGGCAACTTTGACCCACCAAATGCTGACCTGGCAATTGAGATATTTTCTTCTTTTCTTCTTTTTTTTTTTTTTTTTTTTTTTGAATCTTGATAATAAATTTAAGAACAATATTAGTAAAATAAATTATTTCTATTTTTTTTTTATTACCATTCAACTCCAATTAATTAGTGAGAAATAATGTCATAAAAGAGGATTGATGGTCATACAAAAAAAAAAAAATTCAATAGACATTAATACATGGTCAAAATTGGATAATTAAATTGTTTATTTATGCATTGAAATACAAAATACTATTTTTCATCATTTTTTATTTGAAATTAATCAATTATTATATGGAGACTAAACATATAAAATATAAATTAATTGCCTTTGTAAACTTCAGTCTTCCATCATATATGTCAAATTACATGTTACACAATACAAAAACTAATTTTCATGACGTATAGTAAATAAAAAAACTATTTCCTCATTCAAATATTACAATTACATATATACCTGCAATTAATTCTACATTTGCTCATAGAAACTCTATTTTTGAGTAGTTATTACACCGCCGGAGTTGTTCTTCTGCTACTTTCTTCATCGTTCATGTCTTCATTTTCGCCGGACATTTCCTCCAGAGACTTCCCTTTCGATTCCGGCACCAAGAAAGTGAACATCAACCCCAAAAGATTGACCACCCCCAACACGATCAGCGAATTCTGGACCCCGATTCCGGCCGGGTAACCAGCATCCGCCTTCGTCGGGTCTTGATTCTGGGCCAAGTACAAGAACCCGAACGCCCCGATCATGGCTCCCATTTTACCGGAGGCAGCTGATATTCCGTGGCAGGTTGACCGGAGCCTCGCCGGAAATATCTCCGCCGGAACCACGAACGTCGTTGCGTTGGGTCCGAAGTTGGCGAAGAAGAAAGTCAGGGAGTACATCACCACGAACCCGATTCGGTTCTCCGGTTTGGTCCAGTGGTGGTACGGGAAGGCCAAGGCGAACATGAACACTGTCATGAAGAAGAATCCGATCAACTGAATGGCGAATCTTCCGATGACGTCGATTAAAGCGACGGTGAACCAGTAGCCGGGGACTGTGCTGCACAGGGCTATTAGGGTTTGGGCTCTGGCGATGGTGTAGACTTCTTGGATCGCGTTCATGGTTTTCGCCGGAGGAATCCAGCCGATGGCGGTGAAGATGTCTTTCTGGAAGAGGTTCTGGCTGTAGAAAGCGATGTCGAGCAAGAACCATGTGCTGGTGGTTCCGAGTAAGTGCAGCCCGTGGCGGCGGAGGAACTCCTTTGAGAACAGGCCGTACGAGACCTTTTTCTGGGCGGCTATTTGCTCCACCTTTTGTTGCTCCGCTTCGATTTCGACGTTGAGAACTTTCGACATGTCGTTCGCAGCCTGTTGAGCGTTTTTGGCGACCAAGGCGGTGTAGCGGGCGGTTTCCGGCATCTTCAGCCGCCAGTAGAATGTGAGCATCGCCGGAATCGCGCCAACCATGAGGATGATTCTCCAGAGATAGTCCGCCTGCGGCGGCGTCGAAGCTATGGGGTCGACCTCGTATGGCGGAGGGTTGAACCTGGCCTCGAAAGCTGCGGAGAGAATCATGGCGAAGATCCCGCCAGCTAGAATCCCAAACCCCTGCATGGAGAACACCGCCGCTATAAACGCGCCGCGAGTCTTCTTGTTAGCGTATTCCGACATGATGGTGGCGGAGAGCGGATAGTCGCCGCCGATGCCGAACCCGAGCCAGAACCTGAAGAAGCATAACGTGGCCATGACGGATTTAGCGTCGCTCCCGAAGGAAAGGCCCGACGCGACGGAGCATAGGCACATGAGGAGAAGGGTGACGCCGTAGACTTTCTTCCGGCCCATCTTGTCCCCGAGCCACCCAAAGAAGAGCTGGCCGGCGAGGGTTCCGCAGAGGGCGACGCCGTTGACGGCGGCAGAGACCTGCGGCGGGAGGGTTCCAGGCTTCGGGGAGCCGTCTACGTGGTAGTAGATTCGGCCGAGCATCTTGGTGACGAGGGAGATGCAGAAGAGGTCGTATGCGTCGGTGAAGAACCCCATTCCGGCGATGATGATCGCCGTGAAATGGTACCACTGCGTCTTCGCCACATCGAGGGCGTTCAGCACCTTCAAGTTATTGTTCTCTTCCGTCGACATTTTTTCCTTCCTTCCTTAGATCCTTTGTTTTAAATTTTCTTTTTGGCGGTGGAGGGAGAATTAGGGGAGGTTTGTGGGTATATATACAGGGCGGAGATACCGCAGCATGTTGGAATCTTCGCCGGTATATTCCCTATTTTTACGCTACACCACCCACACACCACTCAAATTTTTGAATCTCTTTTTTCTAACTTTTTTTCAAAGACTAAAATGAATATGTGTACGTAATTAATGACTTCTCTAAGGGTAATAAGGGCAAACAAAATATTGTAAAATAAAAATATAAGACAAAGATTCACTTAAATGAACTAACATGAATTCTTAATACATGCAACCATTACAAAAACTAGGTTAATTTTTCTTAAATGCCACTGACAAAAAGTTAATATGTTTAATTTTCCCACCTTATATATATCAGAAGAAGTACAGCAAGACGAGAAATACGATCGAAACTATTATCTCTCCGATTGCATTGCCATCACGATCATCATCATCGTCATCATCGGAAGGGGTGGGCCCATTTCGTGCTCCGAGGAACCGTACACCACGTTTTACACGAGAGAACTTGTGGTACAAATGGAAGAGATAAACAACCATCAAGATAAGCAGTGTCCAAATTCCTTCGCCCCCATCTAAGTTCGTCACGCGCGATAATACGATCTCCCGGTTCCTTAACATGATCATCAAATCTACACCGTTCAAAATCAGCCTTTGCCACAGATTTCTGTCCCGGAAAACAAACAAAAACAAAAAAGCTTAAAGATTAATATTATGTGAATTTGATCGATAACCAATGAATCAAATCGAAGATCTACGTTGTAGAGAATGATAACCTTGTCGAAGTAGTCGTCTCAGTTTCATCTTGCTCAAAATGTATACTTTGCTGAGAAGATGCATCCTTCATGAGAAAATGTAGACAGAAACATAATAAGTAGAATTAAACACAAAATATATCATGTTTTTTAAATTTAAAAATTATCCACAAATAGTTAGAAACCGATCGAGCAGCGTACACCAAGATCCGAGGATTGATCAAGAATATTCGGCTCCGGGTTTCTAGGCACTACTGCGAGCAAACTCGTGCGTTCATCTTGATCAACTGATGTAACCATGATTCTTGATCTTGCTCTAGAAACGGGACGAGAGATATTACTTGAGCAACAATCCCGTAAATCGGCACGTAACCAAGAACCGAACTTCTCGGGGCCAGGCGGAAACTTACAAGTCCTAAAACTATCACCCATTCTACCACACTGATAACAAAACAACCCCAAATTCTCATACTTGAAATCGACCCAAACCCGGGTCAACGACCCGGGTCGGTTCAGCCAAAACCCAGTCAGTATCGGCTTTCGAACATCCAAGCTCACTCTCAATCTGAGATATCCCTTGTCAGAAATCTTGACACAAGACACGTGCCAATCGGAGCGGATAAAAGTCCCCAAAATGGAACCGACATTCGACCCGTTTCGCCGGGTCAAGTAGTTCAACGGTAGGCCGTGGGCTTGAACCCAAAACGGCGAGTACGAGAACTCCAACTCGCGCGTGACTTCACCTGAAGAGCAAGTCGACAGGATCATGAGACCGGTGCCCATGATTGTCCAAGGTGTGTTTTTTACGACGTTGGTTAAATCTTTTTGGTCCTGGAAAACGAACATGAACATGTTGCGGCCGATTTTAGTGACGGTTAGCCCCAATCTGCAATTCCAGTTTGTGTGTGTGAAGGATTGAACTAGGGTTTGGTCTACAGACCAGGGGAGGAGGATCTTTCCTATCAGGCATTGGTTTTCGTATACTTTGGTTACTTCTTCGTCCACTTCGAGATTGATGGGTGGAATTGAAAGCTCTGTTTTTTCCATCTTTTTTTTTTAGATCGGAGGGTTTAGGGAAAAATCAATGGCGGAGAAGATCAAATGGTCAACTGCTGTGATTAGGGTTTTGACCTTTTGGGTTGAAAAGTATGAAGAAGAAGAAGAGAGAGAGGGGAACAAGACATTGAAGTTTGGAGATAAGACAAAGGTGTCCTGAATACTAGGTTTAGCTCTGCTCTGCTTTTTCCTGTTTTTACTACATTTTGTTTTCTTGATTCTATTTTTGGTTTTTTAGACTGAGGAGAGAGAAACATGCGAAATTGAGGAGTGAGAGAAGATAGACAAAAACAAAACCCTGTAAACTGCAGCTGGTGAAAACAGGGGAGGATGGTTTTTGCAGGGGAACAAAGATGAAAACAGGGGTGTGTTATGTGCACGGGTTTTTTTGTAGATGCTACATCTGGTGTAATACACTCGATGATTCTACACCATTGATCTGATCAGTGGGTAATTATTTCTATAGATTTATGGTGCAAAATTGTTCATTATTTTTCACTGGGTGTAGCATCTCATAAACCAGTGTGTACGTACGATATTTATTTGACCCTTTTATTGTATTTTTTGGAAAACATTGTGTTGATTTAGAAAAAAAAATTTGTGTATATAGGCCTTGTTTTGTATCCGAATTTATGTTACATATTCATTGAATTGTGGTTAAGTCTCTATCTAAATCTATTTGTGTTGATAAAAGGGCTATATTCGTTTTATATACCTTCTTCCTATAAATTACCTATTACCTATACTACTAAAACCATCTATATTAATGGACAAATATGAAGCCGACACGTGTCCTCTATGACACGTGGGCTGGATAACCTCCATTTCATTAAGTCCGTCAATTTTATTTGGGCCTTGTTCATCTTTAATACCCGGGCCCAATATGATTTCAGCCCATCTCTTTTTTCAGTAGCTGAAACGTTGTCGTTTCATTCTTCAGATTTAATTCCAAAGATCCCATCTTTGGCACACATCGAAGTCGTGTTTCTTACTTCTATGGTTTCTTCTTCCCTTTTCTACCAAAATCCAACTAGCTTCCTCCCCGCCGCCGCCGTCGTGCCGATCCGCCGGTGAACTCTTACGTCAGCAGATTGAAGATTCTGAGAATTAAGAGAGAAGATGCACGGGAGGCCGCGGAAAGCCCCTACTGATGAAGAGCAAGAAGCTTCATCCAATAAAGCCGTTAAACTTCGCGATCTCCAATCTCAAGTCCTTCAATTTCACCGCAATAAAATGTATGTTTTCATTTTATTTCCTTGGTATTTATTCTGATCTAGCTAGGGTTTTTTCGGTTGACCTACTTCTTTTTTCTTTTCTTCTGGCGGGGGTTAATTTGCACCAATGTTTGTTGCAGATACACGAAAGAAGCGATTGAAATCAGTGCGAAGCTATTAGAATCAAATCCTGAGCATTACACTGGTTGGAATTACCGGAAGCTCGCTGTTGAACACCTTCTCGATCACCTGCCGGAGAACGGAGTTGATTCCGAGTCAATTCAATCAATTCTCGATGAAGAGCTGAGACTTGTAAGTTAATTTTGCTTTTTATTTGTTATGCTCTTCTCGGTTGACTGAAATTGATGCGGGCATCGACTAGGTGTTCCGTGTGTTTTGTAGTAGACATTTGTTAATATTAACTGATGGACTGGTTAGAGTGTGATTTTCTGTTTAGGTAGAGAATGCATTGAAGAGGAATTTTAAGTCCTATGGAGCATGGCATCACCGTAAATGGATCCTAAGCAAGGGTCATTCGTCCACCGACAGAGAATTACGGCTTCTGAGCAAGTTCCAGAAGTTGGATTCTAGAAACTTCCATGCATGGAACTACAGGAGGTGAAGTTCTGCAATTTTCATGTCGACTGGATAAACTAATGGTTGCATCTGTTAACTTGTTTTTTTTTTTTGCGGTGGCTCTTCCAGGTTTATATCAGCACTAAAGAAGATTCCAGATGAAGAAGAACTTCAGTACACAACTAATATGATATATGATAACTTCAGTAACTATTCTGCCTGGCATAATCGAAGGTATTTAGTAGTTTGTCGTTTCAATATTCATATTTGAGTTATGATGTACGCGTGTGGTGGGTATGACTAATTCATAAATATCATGTGTCTTAAGCCAATCTTTTGTACAGAAGAGATTGTTGTTGTAAAACAACTTCCTTATTTCATTCGTTGCTCAAATAATAACAATTGAAGAATGTGGCTTTTATGTTAGTCAACCGTAATTTAATTGAAATTATTTGAACTTTTTTTCTCAATATACATGCAGTGTGCTTTTGTCTAATCTACTCGAAAAAGGAGGAAAGGGATATGATGATAGAGGGACTGTTTTGGGAGAGGAGTATGAGTTTGTACGCAATGCTCTTTTCACGGATCCTGATGACCAAAGTGGTTGGTTTTATCATCTGTGGCTTCTCGAGCAAACACTGCAGCGGGAGCCTCTGTTTCTTTCTTCCTGGCCTCCTAATGGATCTACTCTCTGTTTATCGATTGATGGTTACTTAAACAGCCAACAATCATGGCCTATGCTACATTTTCAGTCTAAGGCAAGAACATTCCCTCTCATTTTATATTTCAGCGAAGCTGTTGAAGGTGTAAGCTCATCTACAGTAACTGTTGAATCTGAATATAATGCTGGGGGTGATCTTATTTGGAGACCACTTTCACCGAAGAAATTTGGGTTTTCCCAAGCCTGGTTGACTGACCTTAAGTTTTCCGATAAAGTGCATTCTTTAGAGTCTTGCCCTGTAAAGATTACGGTTGCACACTTTCCGGGTATTATTTCTTCAAGTGGTATGCCATGTAGCCAGTCTTGTCATCTATCTTTCACTGTGTGTGTACCTGCTAATGATCAAGAACGTTCTGAGGTGCAAACGGCTCACAGAATATCGTTGGAGGAAGAAAACTTTAAAGCACTTGCTACTCAATCTGAAGAAGCAAAGTTGGTCCACTCACTATCTAAACTGGAAATCGAAAAGGTGAACCGGCCAACCACTTGTAAGCAGAGTTTGGAGACTATATCCAATGAAATAGCTCACTGCCAGGAATTGTTATCATCAACAGATTGGTAAGCTGGATCCATACTGGATTATTTATTACGGGTACTTTAAAGAAGCTTATAGGTTCTTAAGGTTTTCATTTTTTATTGTTTCTTTTTGCTGTAGTAAAATTGGAAAACTTACTCTTGCAAGACTGTGGATGGCCCGCAACACATTGATCACATACGGCAGCACGGATGATGGAACTGAGGTCCATTATGAAGATATTCTTGCACTCTATCGTGATTTAATGAAGATGGATCCTGTACATATTTGTTACTACGAGGATGAGTACAGTTTAGCGTTATGGAAGCAGGTGAATCTCCCTTTTTCTTGGCCGAAGCATATTAGTTATCTTATATATGGATAAAATGTTGCATTTCATGTATGTTAGCTACTTATTGCATAGTCAATCTATAATCTCTTTCAAGTATTTATGAGTGAGAAAATTGTGTGCAATAGCGTAGTTTCTTTCATTAACACATTACTTATATTTTCTGCATGAATTGACTTGGTGATTGTTCTGCAGGCGACTTCAAATTTAGTCTCTTTGTTGAAGCACTGTTATCAATACCAAGAAACGTCTTCATCACCAAGCATGAATCCTTCTTTGTGTGTACGACTAAATGGTCTCTCACTGTCACGAATCGGGAGTATGGAGCACTTATTATGGGTTCAAATGTTAGACCTCAGCCACAACAAACTCCGATCAATTGAAGGTAGTTAACACACAATATCTTTTCATGCTCATTGGCTTTTTATTATTATCACTATTATTATTATGGATGAAAAAAAAAACCGGAATAATAAGTTTTCAATTTCCACTCGCGTCTGGCGACAGGATTGGAGACTCTTCAACTACTCTCCTGCTTGAACCTGAGTAACAACAAAATCTGCAGTTTTACTGCACTGGAGCCGTTGAAGAAGCTCAAATCCTTACAAGTATTAGATATATCAAATAACGAGATCGGTGCTCACTCTATCGACACAAGAAGATATCTGTGCTCTTCTCCTCTGAATCATGCACTTGTAAGTGAATGGCATTTCGATAAATTTGCCAGTGACGATGTCACATTGAAGGATCACTGGGATGCTTATCTAATTTTCGATGACCTGAATTTGATACAATTAGAGATTATGGGAAACGCAATTGTAGACGATCGGTTGAGATCGTTCTTGTTTAAGTTAATGCCATCACTGAAGTGGATTGACGGTGAGAGCAAGTGCGACTAGGTTTGTTTAAACAAATGATAATTGCTTCTTTTCTTTTTCGACTTTTTTAATACGAGGGTTCGTTTTTCCTCTAGTCTTGGTTAATTATTGCAGTGAATACTATGTACAATTCCTGTTTATTAAGATTTTTGGTGTAACATCTATATATTGCATGTCTGGTTATAGTTTTCTTTAAATTGAATAAGACGGATTTTAGTGGATGTATATTTGTTTTTACCGAAATGAGTAATTACAAAATCAGATTTATTAGTTTGTGCCACGTGGACAGAATCAATTGGTTAGTTGGCTTGAATCACGATTACATGACATGCCCCAATTTTTGTGGAAGTCTAGTTGGCAGATTAGAAGAGTCTCATGTTTATTATAGCCAAAAATATACTCAACTGAAATTGCAAAATAGACATGGTAAACTTTCCCAAAATAGTAAACTTTATAAACATGGTGCTCACACCACTAATACAAGGAAAAGTAGATTTTATATCTAATTATTTACATTGGATGAATTTGAACCGTAAATCTATACATAATCACACCATCTAATACATCAAATCGGTGCCGACTTTTCTGTATTCGGTCGTTTTCAACTTTAACGAAAAAAAAGAAAATAAAACTGTTGCATCTTTGAAGATGAGCCAAAACCCCACATTGAGACATGATTTTTGGATAGGATGTCACTTCCATTCGAGAAATTTAACTATGACCAAAATCTCCATCCATCCATTATTGTTGGACCATATTAATTCATCAAGGATCAAACTTCAAGTTCTTACTCTTTTTGGTATATTTTTTTCATCTGTAACAGAATTTGAATTTCTTTAATATATCTACATATTGCATCACGAAACTCTTGTACCAACAATCTATTTATCTCGAGGAAAATTCCTTGTTTTTTTTTCCTTTAACCAAGAAAAATATAGAAGAAATAAAGAAAAATAAGGGATAATAATTAATTAATTAATTAATAATTCACCAACTTTGTGATGTTATAGATGATGAACAACTCAATAGTTCTTCCAAATATTCAACTCCCAAATCCTCAAAAACCACCACATTTTCCATTTTGTTGTTAATATCACTACCACCCCCTAAACTCTTGGTAATACTTTTTTTGGCCCCTGATTTCTTCTTCTTCCTCATGGAATGCCTCATCTTGAGAGCAATCACCGGCGAACACCCCTCTTCAATCCCGCACTTCATTTCCCGCAGAGACTCCCTCACTCTCTCCACCGGAAAATTCAGCACCGCCGCGCAACCCCTCATGGCGAACGCCGCCTGATCGTACGCCAAGGCGGCTGCCTCCGCGCTGTCGAAGGTGCCCAGCCAGACCCTGACACCGTTCCTGGTGGAGTCCCTTATCTCCGCCGCGAACTTCCCCCACGGCCGCCGTCTCACTCCCCTGTAGGGCTTCTCCCTCTTCTCCTCCGCCGCCATTTTTGCCGCGGAGGAGCTGACCTCTTCTTCCTTCATGACTGAAGAGCTGGAGTTTGAGTTGTTGGAGTTGGAGTTGGTGGTGGTGGTTTCTTGTACTTGTGCTAAAACACCGTAGAGAAGCATTTCTTGGGAATCGTTGAAGTTGAAAGGGAGGCCGGAAAGGGAATCGTATTCCCAGGAATTGGGAATACCACCATCATTGGAATGGAATTCCGATTCCGGGGTGTTAGTGTAATCGTTATAGAATGGATATTCTTGATCTTGGAAATTGAAGAAAAAAGAGTCCATTGTTTTTTGAGAGTTGAGTTTTGATTTTTGATTTTTGCAGGTTTTGCATTACTTTAAATTTCAACTCTGGGGGCCATTATATACCCGGAGAAAAAAAGGGATCTTTTAGTGGAATATTTTATTTTATTTTATATTAATTTTTAAACAAATAAATAATATATATTTGTTTGGGGATTTAATTAATTATTACAGTAGATAGTGAAAGGTGAAAATTAGAGGGAAAGAGGGGATGTTTTTGGGAGTTGTTAATACTGAGTTCTTTGTACTGGAATTTTATGATTTTATTTAGTTTCAATTTATGACACGTGAGTCAAACAAGAACGATGACGCACGGCGGCGGAGGGTCCCACCGTAATTTCCAATGTTACACTTACAGTACTCCATAAAGTTAGTTATTGAAATTTAAAATAAGATTTGTATGATAAAAAATATTTTAAATCTAAACTTACATGGAAAACTATATTGACAAAATTTAAAATTAATATTATTTTCACTTTACTACGCCTTTACACTCATAATTATTTATCAGTGAATTATTAGATTTTATTTATTTAATTTAATTTAATTTATTTAGGTTGGAAATTCACAAGTTTCTCTATTCTAATTTGAAAATTCAGCTCAGCAATTAATGATTCTGGTGGATAAATAGTATAACTCCTGTGATATCTGAATATTTTTATTTAATTTTGAATAAACTTTTGAAGGCAGTCAAGTCAAACATAAATTAAGACTATGAAAATTTGAAAATGACCTCCGAAGTATTCGTTCTTCTTCCTTTTTACGTTACCGTTACCGTTAAGTTAATTAAAATGATTTTTTGTATTTATTTAATTTGAAAAATCAAATAAAATAAGCGTTAAAAAAAACATGTAGTATTACATTTAGCATGAGTCCAAAGCTGCATCAGTCACCCGCAAGGGTGGCCTAGCGGTTGGAGCAAGGGAGCTTGGGTCAATTGACCCAAGTTCGAATCCCCTTGCCAACGGTCGCTAGGTCGAGCTTGTCACACATGGTTAGCCTAGTGTGGTTTACATCTCTCGTATGGTTTCGAATATTCTTTTGTTTGAAATAAATATATACGAGAAAATAATAAAATGGCCAGATTCAGGCCCTGGATTATTTTTATTTTATTTATTGTTGTGAAAATAGTCATGGTCCTAAATACTTGTTGAAAGTCCTGATAAGATAACAAGTTGTTGTACGAATATCTACTACATTTAATTATGTGCACTCCAAATCAAATAATTGAATTACAATTATGATTTATATTGGTCCTTTTTGGAGGTCATAACATGACATTTTATTATTACTATTATTTTATTTATGGGCAAGTTGCAATTTTCAGACAAGAAATTTCATTTTCATGGGGCCACTTGCATTGTGCTTCCTTGGGTCGTTTCAAAATCTTTAGGATAATTAAACCTGAAATTGTGCCATTCCTACACCAAAATTAACAAAAAATAAAAAATAATTTAATCATTGATACAACAATCATTAAAAAAAAAATTACCACTTATTTCAATGCTGGTTTCATTATTGTTTTAATGGATGAATTAATATAATATGTTTTTTTTTCCGAGCTTAAAAGAATTGAGGTTACATTAATTAGTTAAGAAAATAAATAAATAGGATATTGAGAAACAGGTGGGGCCCACGGCCTGTGGTACAAAAGGATACTGTTACGTCACTAGTTAGATTAGCTTACGTCTATAGTGACGTAGATAGTGAGTTTTGTCGTGTAGTGGCTGCGACGTAGTATTATTAGCCTCGGCCCATATGCTGGCAATTCTTAAATAAAATGCTACCCTCTACTTTTTTTATTTTTTTTTTTCTTCAATAACTTTAAATTATTAATATCTTGCTTATTTCTTTTTAAAGCATCCTATAATTATTAGAGATATAGACAAATGAATTTTCATTTTCAATAAAATAATAAGAAAAAGAAGAAAAATGGATTATGAGCTAAGCCCTAAAAAATATATTTTCATTAATAGTGCACTCAAGTTGGGCCAAGTAATTGCACTCAATGGGCTAGACCATCCCATCCATATTTCTTTACTATTTTTTAATAGAATTTATCTAAATAAAATAAAATTAAATTAAATTAAAAATAATAATATATAAAATTAATTTGGATGCATATTTGAATCAAGTTTTTATTGATATCATGAAAAGTGAAATAAGTTAATTGGGAAATGGGTTAGTTGTCTTGAGGAGTGTGGTTCCCACAATTTGTCAACTAAACAAAGAAAATTCTTTCAATTTTTTTTTTTTTTTTTTTTTTTTTTTTTATATTTTCCCCCTTTCTTTTTGAAATTAAGCAAAAAACAAATTATTACAGCAGATTCATCGTACGTGGTCATTTGTTTTAAATAAATTATGGTCTGTTTTGTAGTAAAAAACAATAGTTGTTTTAATTTTGATATATCAATCATTTTATGGACCCAAAGTTGACCAGAATGTGTGGTCCACATCCCTCCATTAGATTAATATTTGTATGTGAAATTAAAAACTAAACATTAATTTGTATAGATAAAATTTAAAAAGAGAGGATTAGGGTAAAATAAAAATAAAAATAAATTTGCATTATTCATATTCTAAAGCAGATAAATAATTTGTGCTAAGTTTATTAAATTTATTTGAGTGATTTCATAGATAACCATTAGCATTTGATGATTTAAACTAACATTTAACATCTAATTAATACTAAAAGTACTATATAAATAATATAATAATTATTAATTGGATTTTAAGCTGACGTGTCCAAATCTCAAATTTGTTACTGACAGTGAACACCTGCAGAAAGGGGGGATGAATCGTTGCACACTAGCACTATAAGAAATAAAAATTAAAAAAAATATTAAAAAAAAAAATCTTTTAATTATAAGTTATAATCGTTTTTTAACTTAATTATGGGCCTTAGGACCAAAGAAACCCATAGGGCCTTACAAAATTAAAGAGGCCAGTGTAGGCCTTAGTCCACAACAAAAAGTCCTAGCAAGGGCCTATAAATAATTAAAGGGATGTGATGAATTAAATATTGTTTTAACTTCAAACGTGATTTTGACCATTTCTTATGCTGCGTTAGGCAAAATGCAAAACACGAACTCTGTAGTTTTTCGAGGTAGCTTTTGAATCAAACTTGAATCAACAAGATTGGATGTCATGACACCGACTACAACTTTGATGATTTGAATCATCTAAAATTCGAAATACAATTAATTCATGCATAATTTTATCGCCCTACAACATTCAATGTAATTGATTCATATTGGATTAGAGAACTAACTAAAATGACTACAATAATGTTCGTGATTTGGACTTCGCCGAAATCAGACAACGAGAAATTAAACCAAACATCTTACTAACTAGCTGATGAATTAATTAGTCAGCAAAAATATAAATTAATCCAAAACAATTCGTTATAAGAACATTAGGTTCATGAATGTAATAATATATATATATATATATATATATATATATATATATATATATATATATATATATATAAACAAAAAAGGTATAGTAGTTAGAATCAAAATCGCTTTGCCTTCGTTAATTAATCAACAGCCTATTTTTCACGACCACAATTGGGGCTGCTGTCTGCAAATAATCACACTACCCACCCTTTCTTGGGAGACGATTTCCGACAAGCCGTAAGCACAATATGGCGTATCGTAGACTTGAAATTTCGTCTTACTGAAATAGACAACTCGCCTAGTAAATTTTCGGATTTTAGAAAATTTCAACTCAACTATTTTCTAATAAATCACTAATACATTTTTTTTTATTTTTAGTGTTTTATGCTTTGATTATTTCTTCATAAGGACATATTCCAATTAGAAGAGTAACAATTATTAGGGCTTATAATATTTTTAAATGTTAAACCTAAATTGACAATATTCCATGTCTAGGACATGATCCCTACATATTTGGTCAGAGTCAACACCGTCGCGTTTGACCGAAAAATCAAATATTGACTTTCCTCCTTACAGCAACCTATATATATATATATAATCCCATAATTACAAATCAATTTCGGACGCTATATCTGGACAAACAAATCAAAGTATATATAATTATTAATTATTAATGGAAGCATCCAAAGGCGGCGGCGGCGGCGGGCAAAGAGAAGTGAAATACCGGGGCATTCGCCGGCGGCCGTGGGGTAAATTCGCCGCCGAGATACGGGACCCCAACCGAAACGGCGCGCGGCTGTGGCTGGGCACGTTCGAGACGGCGGAGGAGGCGGCTAGGGCTTACGACAGGGCGGCGTATGCTCTGAGGGGTCATCAGGCGATTCTCAATTTCCCCAACGACGGCCATTACCGGAATACGCCAGCAGAGAGCAGCAGCCGCCTGGCGCCGAGTGGCAGTATTGCGAATACTCGGGGGCGGCCACCTCAGGCGGCGCTTCGATATGAACCGTCGCCGGAGTACGCCGGAGAGGAGGTGGGGCCGTCGAGGGGGGCCGGGGAGGAAGTAATTGAGTTGGAGTATTATGATAATAAGTTGCTTGACGATCTTCTTTCGACACAATTTCAGGAAGATGATTGTAATTACAAGAGATCATCAGATAATAATTGGTAGTTTAATTTCTTCATTTTTGTTTGTTCTTTGTTCTTATTTAATTATTTATATATGTAACACCCTAATTATTTCTTCTTAAGAGTACGTTACGTACCATTATTTATAATGGCCTGTTTTAATTAATTCCTTTCAAATCAATCATCTCTTGCAAAAATAATGGCATTTTATATCTACTCATGATAAAATGGAATGCAGCAGGGAATACATGTTTATTTGTTTTGTAGAAGTTTAGTTTCAGGTTTAATTTCTGAACAATACAATATATATATTGGTAATGCAGAATCATTTGAAATTGATAAATTTGGGAGATTATCAAATTGGACAGTTGATCGAAAATTTTGGAATAGGTTGTTGTTGCCCGAACATTGAGATCGACTGAAAGAGACATGATCGATTGAGCAGATTGTCTAGCCTAGCTATTGATCGACTAAATCATCTTGCACACCACTAGCTAGTAAGAATGGAATTAATATGTATGTGTATCTATATATATATCTGTATATATGTATATGTATACATTGTATATACTAACTTTGTGGGGGTGCAAATTAAATTTAATTGGCTGCTAATTAATGTTTATCATGATGACTACTGAGGTTCATAAGTATATAATTGGCTAGTCCATTAATTCAGGGCATGCCCTGTGATTCAGAGTTTTTTTTTAGTTTAATGTTTTTTTTAGGGTTAATATGCTATGAGCCCTTCAAACAAAACATAATTTGAACTAAATGACAAGTTTAAATCCATTTTTTTAATTAAATCCATAATTTGAAATAATATATGCCTCACATCCCTATATAAAAAACAACCCCTATCTTACCCTTATACCCTCAATCTTATAAATTAATTATTTACGTTTCTCCGTCAGATCTATTCTTCTTCTTCTTCTCGCTTTCTCTGGCTCTCTTTCACTCAATTTCACTCTCTCTCGCACCACTCCGTGATTGAAGAAGGTGGTGGCTATGGCGACGACCATAGCGGTGGAGGCGGCGGCATGGGAAAGGTAGTTATCAAGGTAAGAAAGCGACAACGATGGGATGAGCCGTTGTGGTCGGCGGCGCTCAAAGTTCGAGGGTGATGCTGGCCAGCGGCGGTGCTCGGAGTTTCGAGAATGGTGTTGGTGGTCCGGTGATGTTGGGCGAAGGTGATGACGGCGTGGGTGGGGTGGGTGGTATATCCTTAGTGGCGTGGATGGGGGTGGGTGGTCTTTGGCGTCACGGATCTAGGGTTTGGTGGGTGGATCTAGGGTTTGGTGGGATGGATCTAAGATTTTTCGATTTGATGTCTATGGGTTACTATGGGTGTGTGGCGGCTAGGGTTAAAAGGAGATGCTAGGGTTTCAAGAATATGCTATCGGAGATGTCTATGGATTACTACGGGTTACTATGGATTACTACAGTTTCTTATGGGTGTCTATACATGACTGAGACCGATTTTTTTTTTAAATTCATAATTTTTAATATTACGTAGAAAAGAATGGAAAAAATAGATTCCTAAAATACTGAAAAAAATACGAAAATGAATAATAAAATAAAAAAGAGTAATGTGTTCTACGTCAAAAAAAAAAATGTTCGATGCAAAATGAAATGTTAAATGCATAATAAAAAATGATAAACGCAGTTTAAATATTATTTGATGCAAATTTCATATTTTGTGTATGGAGGGCATTTTTTAGATAAGATTTATAAAAGATGTGAAGCAAATGTTTTATTAGACTTATCATTTAGTTCTAATAAGTTTTGTTATCAGAGACCTATATCATAAGGCCCCTTTTTTTTAATCTAAAATTGCTAATTAAAGAAAATCAAACCTATCCAAGCTGTTTAATTTCCTCATTTGGTTATGCATATATAAGTTCACTCGGGTATTGACGAAATTACGTAAAAATAAATTCAATATTTACTATCTGGCACAATAACAGATGGTACGCAAGAAAAAGAATCGTTTGTAATATCAACTCGCTCGTAATATGGTTATTATCATATAATTACTAGTGAATTTTATTATAAGTGGTATATTTATACATCATGAGGTAGCTTTGATCATCATCACATCAGAATCCCTACTTCAGGTGTTACATTCTTAATTACGTAATTGATCGACGTAGTTCAGACGATAATACAGTTAATAATGTGCTCGGAATATAATAATTTAGACAAATAAATAATAAAAATAAAATGAAAGTATTCAAATTAAACAAGTGTGCTATTGTAAGTACATGCATGCATTAAGGTAAAAAGTAGAAGTGGGTTGTTGGTGGTGGGCGTGCTTCAATATCCTTAATTAATCATTATTCATGTCATCAATTAATCATCAATAGCAACGTAATCCTTACGTAATTATAGTAATATTCTTTTTAATTACCTTATATATATTTTGTTTCTTAAGAGAAAATGACCTGATGATTAGCTGAATATAGGGCGATTTGGAATGTCTTGATTCATCTTAACCTGTGTCACATAATAATGATAATAATAAATAAAAATTAGAGGCCAGCAGATAATTATTATATTATTTTTATTTGTCTACAACTTAGGAAAAAGGATAATTAAATTTTACAACTTGTACTATATATGGTTTCTACTGTAGTAATATTTAATTATGGGCTTTACTATTCAATAATTACGTGTGGGTTGGTGACATCACACCTTCCTACGTCACGCTAGCTCATCAGATTCATGCATCATTCACATATAGTCATCTATGCTGATTGCTGATCATATATATATATATAGGTTTATTAAAAGTATCGAGTAATTTTAATATATATAAATTAATCCAAAAAAAAAAATCCACGTAAACGTAGAGTGTTATTTCTACACTCCACTGTATGTTTTGTATCTAGTGTTTTTGATGTTGTTTGGTTATGCATATTAAAGTCCTAGTCTTCTATTTCGGGTTTTTAAACACTAGGACTTTAATACGCATAACCAAACAACAGCAAAAACACTAGCTACAAAAGATACAGTACTGAAGTGTAGAAATAACACTCTACGTTTACGTTTACGTGGATTTTTTTTTTGGATTAATTTATATTTCTGTTAATTTGTAATTAGATTAAATAATTAGAAAACGTCCCATTATCAAGCTCCACGTGGCAGAGATCATCAATCCGTAATAATATTTTGGTCCCGTTTTGAAGTATTACCACTTTCAAAATTTTGATTTTCTTTTCAAACTTGACGTACCATTGAAAGTCAACAACAAACACCTCAAATTTGAAATTATTTTCTTGTTTTTTTCTTTAATATTCTATAAAATTTCAAACATTTTCATTTGTTTTTATTGTAACAGATGAATCATACAACGAAAAACCAGTGTGCAAGTACAAACAATTATTAACCACTAAACTTGTCAAATAAGTGAAAAAACTCTGATTCATCAATAAAAATATGATAATAATTAATAATAAAATAAATAATATACAAACAAGAAGATGACGTCACGTTTCGATACGTCACGTTGAATCATCACATTCATGCATCATTCACGTAGTCATATGCTGATTTTGAATTATTAAATATAAGATACGGTTTTGGTAAGATTAAGAATTATTAAATGTTCAAACAATCCCTGCTTTAATTTGTTGTACCCTTTTAATGATACTTAATTTATTGAATTAAGTTGATGGGAATATATAAACAAATCCCACTCAGAATTCTTTTATTATCAATTTGATCTAATTCACTTTATTGGGACATTTAATTAATTGATTTTATGTAAATAAATTGAAAATTGAAGTTTGTTGACAAACCCTGCACTTGATTAAAACAGATTTATTTTTAAATACAGTATTTTAATATTTACTCACAATCTCAATTTCAACTATTTTAATTTAATTTGCATACACTGCCAAGATTTACGAAAGTTGTCATAATACAGCTGATGTAATAAGCAACGTAATGGCATGTGCGTCATCAATAAATCATTAGCAATTAAGTTAATTAGTACTTACTTAATTCATTAAATTGACAAAGTCTTGTGGTAATTAGTTAATCTTTATTAGTCATCAGTGATGTCATGATATTTACATCATTAGCAACTAATCGTATGCATAATGACGATCTAATAATAATTTACAGTGACGACAGTGTGAGGTACGTACTTTGGTAGGTGTGACGTAACAATGATCGAGGTCTGTTAATTATATTAAAGTTATTTGTTTTTAAACTACAAATGAAATTGCACAGAGGGGAAATGACGTAAGCAGTTCGTCACAGTATTAGTTACATTTTTATTAAGTCAACCATTTTTTCCCGGGTGAGGAAGACTTTATGAGTTGACTTTTGGTTAGTCAAGCTCGACATCAACATGCATAATACGCAATCAAGAAACTCAGAAAACTAGTCAATAAACATTGGCAGATCGAAGTACAAAATCTTATGATTAACTTGCAAGAAAAGTACATTATTTTCCATAGCTTTACAAATCGAAAAAAAAAAAATTCAAAAAAAAAATAAAAAAAAAACTGCAGTATATAATATCATTATCCCAAAATCAAAAGTAAAAAAAAAAAAAAAAAAAAACAGAGTATTAATTTATTTATTTCCAGTGAAAAGCAGAAGCATAGTGATTTCTTTTCTCTCCAAATTCAAGAAGGTCTTCCAACAGCTTGTTATCATAGTACTCGAACTCGAAAACCTCCTTCCTCTGTTCTGACGAGGATGATGCTGACGTGGATAATGCTGACGTGGATAATGCTGACGTCGTCGTTGTGGATGAATGACAATTATTACTAGTATTGGTGAAGAAGGAATATTCTTCCGGGAAATTAAGTACAGCCATGGACCCCCTCATGGTGTACGCCGCCAGGTCATAAGCTCGCGCCGCCTCCTCCGCCGTGGCGAACGTCCCCAGCCACACTCTCGCCCCGTGGTTATTGCAATCCCTAATCTCCGCCGCGAATTTCCCCCACGGCCGCCGCCTCACTCCCCGGAATTTCACTCCTTCTCCGCCGCCGCCGCCGCCGCCATCTTTGTCTTCTTTAGCTGCTGCTGCTCTGTCTTTGGAATTTCCTTCCATCTCTATTTTTTTTCTCTCTCTCTCTCTATATCTCTGTTCACTCAAAAACACACACAGTGATCGAAAAACTATGCCAAGAATTGACGTATATACACGTATTATATATATACATAATATATATAAAAACTGGATTAATTAAAATGGTCAAATTGTAAATGTGGTCCTGAGAAAATATAATCCAGCAGATGGGGTTGATGATGGCCTAAGTAATCTAGTACAAGAACGCATTAATGGGTAATTAATTAATTAATATTTTATTTGGACTGTGAGATTATTATTATTTAAATAATATTGTTGATTTGGGTGATTGAATTATTTAAGAAATAAAAGAAATTCCGGAAAACGTAGGCAGATCGAAAGGGACCCCAATTGGGAAAGTTAACGAATCTTGATGTACAGTTTTTCAACTTCAGATGTGTTTACTGTTTAGTCTGCTGATGTCATCATGATGACGTTTTTTTGGCATCATTGGCTGACGTCACTTTTTATTTATTTTTTATTTTTCAATAAAAGAATCCTGATAAATTGAAGATTCTGATGGCTAATTGGTGTATTAGCCGACCATGTGTTAAATTGTTTATTTTTGTAAAAAACTTGGACTTGTAAATATTTATTGCATAAATAAGTTTTGAAGTTGTAAATAACTTTTCGTGTTCGGAAACGTTTCGTGGCGGAAACTTAAAGACACCTGCGAGACACTTTACGGACTATTTTGCAATTTATAGAAAGTTAGAAACATGTTTCAATAGCAAATTTTCAAATTTTTTTGTTGTTTCCCTAATTATCTTCATAATAGTGATCAACTGCAAATTGATAGTTAATTGTATAATTTATATGAATATATTTTTATGAAAATATAGAAAAATAATTTATATATAAACAAAAACATATATATATATATATATATAAATATACCCCCTATACTTTAATGTTTATAAATATACCCCCTACATAGTAAATATTTATTGGACTTTCGGTTCATAATTATGTATTTGGGCTTATACCACCAATTGGTTAGACTAGACCGTGGATCATAAAATTAATGAAAATGGGTAGTGCTAAAGCCCATTAACTTTGTACATAATTTTGATCAGCTGATTTCTATCATATATCAGCCCAATGTATTTTTTATTTAATAAAACTATTTGTCAAATAAAAAAAAAAAACATTATAGGATTAGTGCCAACAGAGGTCAGCACATAAACTGGGAAAATAACCAATGAAAATTGTCCATTTATTAATTACTTTTTTAAGGTACAGACACCATTTTGAAGTGCATCAGTAAAAGGTCCAAAAGGTTTGGAAACATTAACAAAATCCCTGAAGGATAAGGGTTGATAGATTGGAGGATTATCTTCATCAATCAGAAGTTTTGCTGGTTGGATTATGCAATCCGGGCTAGGATTGATAAATGTAGCAATTGTTGTTCTTGCTGCTTCTTGATTTGTCACCACCCTATGAGCTGCACTTCTCAGCTTCCCATTGCTTATAATCTGCACAAAACATACAAAAGATTCCAAACTTCAAGAAACTATTTTCACCCGAGAGACGATTGATTGTTCGAACCGAGACGGAATTTCGTAAATTTTATCAACTTTGGAATAACATTATTAAAAATTACCTCAATTTGGGTGCCAATGTTGACAAGAAATGCATTAGGGATAGCCTCAACTCCAATCCACTTGCCATCTTTGAGAAATTGAAGGCCTTCAACATTTCCTTGGTACAAAATTGTGATTAGGCTATGATCAAAGTGATTAAGTAATCCTAGTGTGAGAGTTGGATCCGGGCAAACCGGATAATTACTCGCCGTAAGAAATTGGACTTGGCTTATCCCTCCTAGGTATCCTTCCTCTAATCCCAATCCTTCACTAATCAGCTCCAGGATTACTAAACTCAATCTTCTTATTTCCTTTATGTATGCTCCCACAACATCCCTACACCAAAAAAAACAACATTTATTAGTGTTTCATTAATTTTGGATTTATTAATCAAAATGTACTAAAAAATCTAATTAAAATAGAAAAAATATCAAAAAGTTGGAGCTAATAGAACTTGAAATCCTAAGAAAAACCCGGTTTATGGAATTAAAATCTTAATTTACTACAAAAAGATATTAAAATTTGAAGCATATTTTCAAAAATAGCAATCGGACCAACTTTTGAGGGCCTATGCGATGTCATAACTCATAATGCTAAAATTCTTGGTAATTTTGCTTCAACTAATATCTGTCTTGAATCCAAACTCAACGGATGTCTAAAGAATTGCTGTCAAATTACCATTTTGCCCTTTGTCGGATCGCGATACGTTGAAAATTCTAAAAAAAATCAATATAAGCGTTCGATTGAATACGATTTAGTCCGATCCGATAATTGAAAATGTATGAATGAATGAATGAATATAATATACCTATAGCGGGGCGGGTTTCGGGGCCAACGATGCATGCATTCGTCAAGAGGGTGGCATGGATGCTTAAGATTGTCTCGCCACAAATGAGCACCTTTGGCTGCAAAACTTGTACTTCCCATATAAACCCAACCACTTGAATAATTAGACACCTCTTTCTTGATTTCCTCCACAGGCATGTTGAATATCTCCTCCATAACTTTCATTGCTTCACTTATTACATCCTCAGAAACCCCATGATTAATCACCTGTTAAATTAATTATTATTAACATTTATTACAAACCTTAATTATAACTTTAATATATATGTATGTATGTATGTATATATATATGATTACCTGGAAAAAGCCATATTCTTGGCATGCTTGAATGATTGTTTCAGATAAGTTGGATGAATTGTTTTCAAGATCAATGATTGGGATTGTATTACAGAGAGGGATTTGTTGATTCCCAGGTCTATCTTCATCGGAAAAAACATGACTCTTTGGCACAGATTCAACATTAAACCACCTTCTTGACACATGATCATCATCATTAATCTCCATTATTATTGCCTTGGAATTTAATGATTTCTTGCAATAATCTTGACTTTTGGTTGATATTTATATGTATTATAAGTATAACATAATATATATCCAATTATATATATAGGATTTCTTTATTTTATTCAAAGAAACACAATTGTGATTATCTTACCTTGTAAAAAGCTTATTCTAATAACAAGATTTTGGCAACTTTGAATTATTAATTATGGTTTGCTAGCTACAAAATCTTATTAGGGAAAATAAGGGTCCCACATGGAGAAAATTTCTATGCTTTTTTTTATTTTATTTTTATTTTTTCTGTATTTGCCCCATGGCCCCCATGTGATTACGTATATTTGTAGAAATGCAACTATATTAGTGTATTTTACACGAAATTATCCTCAAAACTTTTTGCAAATTGCATTACAATCCATGGCATGTTCACATTTTGACACTTCTGTAAATTGAAGTCAGTCAATCATCTAGTAAAAATATGATAAAATCAGTGCTTTGTTGCGACGCATATTTTTTTAAGACATATTTTTATAAGGAAAGTATACTTGTAGGAGTGTAAAAACCAAAAAAGGGTTCACAAGAAATTTCTTAAAATATATAAGGGGCAAAAGTGCAATTTTTCCAATAAAAGAGCCCTTGCAAAAAATAAATGAATTATCTTTTTTTTTTTCCCAAAAGTGAGGGTGGTGAGGACGTCACCGCCATTCAATGACATTTTTTATGATTATTAGTTCTGAAAGGGATGATGTACTTCTAATATATTGATGATGCTGATTGTTGTGTATATATATATATATATATATATATATATATATATATATATATATATATATATGTGTGATAATTGAATGATGCATTATTGTTTAGGAAGATGTCTTTATCAGCTATGTTTGTGGGAGTTTGAGGAGGTCGTAATCGGAAATCATGCTCAACAAGCTACCGTTAAAAAAATAAAAATAAAAATAAAAAATAAAAAATAAAAATCAAGAAATGGGCATAATGCAGAGTGTTGTGAATGCACATTTATTTTTTTATTTTTTATTTTGTTAATATATGTTAACTGAATGAATAATTTGAGTTGGTAAGTTGGTTACTGGTAAAATGATAGAAGAGAGGGAAAAGTAGAACAATTAATTTTCTTGCAACAGAAATAGAATAATAGAATAATAATAAATTGATGAGGGGATAATGTATGATGTAGTAAAATATTGTGTAGCAACAACTAAATATATATATATAAGGATGTCCTAATTAAGGTGCAAATGCACTTCCCCTGATCATATATAATTTGGTGGTGGTTGTTACGTTAGCTCCAAAATAATAATCACCAAAATTAAATTAAATAAAGTCAAATTTGTTGAAGGCTAAATTCTACCGAATTTGGACATTTAAATATATGAGTAAACTGCAAATACTACCCCTGTGTTATCTCGAAATAGCAAAAACCCCCCTGTGATAAATAAACTAGCAAAAACCCCCCTGTGAAATTTAGTCAAAGGCAAAATCCCCCCTAGCTGATTTTTTAGACTTGAAATGACAAAATTGTCCCTCAAAATGTATTTATATATATACATATTATATGTATATTTATTCTTTTTAATTTATTTGTTTAGAAATTAAAAAAAAATAGTAAACAACTAAATTGATTATTTTTTAAATAAAATAATTAAAATATTTATAAAATATAAGAATTTATTAATTGCAAGACTCCGGGGGTATTTGTGTCTTTTTATATCAAGTCAACCCTCAAATAGTTCCATAGGGGGGTTTTTGCTATTTAAATAATTTTACAGGGGAGGTTTTTGCTAGTTTTTTTATCACAGGGGGGTTTTTGCTATTTCGAGATAACACAGGGGTAGTATTTGCAGTTTACTCTTAAATATATACATGAATAATGTGGATAAGCTTCTCTCGTCAAGTACACATAAATTAAACTAGTTTTTTCATAATGAAAAATTAGTGGAGGGGCTATGACCCCCTACCTGACCCTATACTTGCTCCGCCGCCACTAATATTAATTACGAAGTAAAAAAAAATACATACACACACACTAATTGATGAAATATATATAGTTATATTGCACCTGTTGGCTGTTACCAACTTCCAAACGTGCAAAAGCATAAAAGAAATAGTGGTGGTGGATGACGTCACCCACGCCGGTGTTATATATATCGGTCAGCTTGGCCGGTGTTAATTGATTATATTTTCATTCCTATATATATTATTCAACATTAAATTTATTTTTCTGTAATAATAATAATAATAATAAGCATGTAATGTATATTAAATTGAGAAATATATAATGAGTGCAGTGCAGCTAATCTTTCCGTGCCATAGAAAATGTTACTAATGCATACACACACTTGATAATGCATAGATGCTCGTTTCGTTGACTTTCTGTCTTTTAACTGAAAATATATCATCAGTATTTCTTCAGTATTCAGTACTAGGGAGAGAGAGAGAACGTGATTTCTGTAGAATATATTATACCCACACACATAAATACGAATAAACCCGAGTTTGTGTCTATATTCATCCCATGTAAGCCAATCCCAAAATACTTCAAATTCTCAACAAAAAATATAAAAAAAATAATAAAAATAATATTACTAA